>NMRB01000560.1:7875-48987 GCA_002633025.1 Notospermus geniculatus
ACCTTGATGCGGTAAAGGACGACATTATACGATAAGCAGTAATGATATTGTTAGCTTTCAGTTAGCTTTGAACTATCGAGAACCCTCGCTTTGACGATAGAGATATTGGTTTTTGCTCAAAGCTTTGTGTATGTCTCTGAGTTTTGAAGCCACTTTACACCATGTTTCTACCATATGGATATTCGATAAGGCTGTGGTAGATATTTTCAAACCAGTAATCTTCGGAAATGTCCGCCGGCTCTCGAAATTTCGGATGTCATCGCTGTCCTTGAGACCAAGTTTTCTTTGGAATTAGCCTAAGATTTCAGAAATATTGAAGCATCAATCAAGACGCCAAATGATACCAGTGATGCCAAATAGCATCGAGTCATCTGGTCATGTGATCACGCGACACAGATCAAACCTGAATCACGTGACCTGAAGGTCCGAACAAGGGCGGTACCGGTGTGATCACTCTCGATGGAAAATAGAAACTAATCATTTGCTTTCTAGACTTTCTCATAAGATCATATTTTACAGGTAAGCGTTGGCGTTTTTATTGGCCAGATTATTGATGGTTACACAAGTTATCAATTAAGGCACATAATCGAAATATTTCTCGGCAAAACTAGCATTAGCAACATGAAACGTTTGCACCGACCGCCATCTTTATTTATCGATGTCGAAAAGCCAGGAACTCCCAAGAACGTCATGCACGTAATGGGAATGTATTCTCAACGTCTGAACTAATCTTCTTCTCTTTCTAATCAGCATGTACTGTGATGGCCGCCGGCGGAAATGACGTCAACGAGCCGGTGTAACGTTTTTTAGCGTTCCCCATCTGCGAGTGTTCCCCTGATATTGTCTGACGGAATAAGCCGCGACTCGACAATGGAGGACACAGAGAGAAACGTGTCGCTCTATCTGCCAGTGTTTCCAGAACAATAGGGGGAACACTGACACACGGAAACACTGAAAAACTTTACACCTGGACGTGGCCATACTCTGCCGGCTGTACCAAAAACTTGATGCTTCTTCAGTCACGTGACTCCAAGATAAAAAATTTCTGTAATGTTTGAATATTCTGTGGGAAAAAACGTTTTCTTAGGACTCGGCACATGAACCCGCCTCGAAAAATCCAGCTTTATATCTTGTTTTTGATCAATTTATTATCTATTACTCCGAGTTTTTTCGCTATAAAGGCACAAAGCAATATCCATCTTGCGTTGGCGATCCTTCACGAGTGATATTGAACCCTGGCACAACACACACAGCCCCAAGGTTTTCCCTAGCGCATGGGAGGAGGCGAGCTAGGCTCATTTCATTGGAGATCCATTCTTCCTATTGACAATTTGCCCATAAAAATACGGAGAAGGCTGCCACCCATGCAGATCAACCCTCTTCCTTACCGAATACAATCGATCCTTTCGCTTGGAAAGAGTCGTATCGATCGGAAGACAGTTATTGAAATTTAAGCTACGCCCGCACGAGCACGGTGTTCGGTAATCATGTTATGAACGCCCCGGCCAAACTACACAATTCTTAGATCAATCATACATTAGCTACCCACCTGTTGCTGTGACACAGGGTCGATTCTCCTCGACAAGGTTCACTCTCTCCAGTTTCCTTCTGCAATTCTTCTCCAATCCGCTACTACCAATTATGCAGCTTTTTGCCGTGTTTGGCGCTCCATGCTAGACCAAACATTTTCTTTCTTTTTATGTGATTTTACAAATACCAGACATAAGAAAAAGCCCAAATGCCAGATTTATCACAGATGTGAATTACCCTTTATATAATAATCAGGTCTGATTGGCATGTTTGTCATACCTTCCCGTGATTTCCCCTCGCAAACTGTTTCTGCTGATAGAAATATTTATTGCGAACAAAATGTTTACCATTATTGTTTGTGACATCCTTTTAAGTTCCTGACAACCGATCGATAAAATAGATTAAATGTGAATCAATCTCGCTTCATGGGTTTCAAGGTGGATGCGTGTCGGTGGATGTCGAATAGAAAATGATGGTGATGACTATGATGATGATGCTGACGACGACGACGGTACGAAGTTGACGAATAAGACTATGGGGCCTACGAAGTATTATGATGATGATGTCAGTGATGACGTACAACGTGTGATGAAGATGGCGATGACGATGACGACAGCGCCGACTTGGCAATGTCGGGAGCAAATTAGTTATCCCTTTTGCCAATGGCTGCATGCCTGTTTCTCCATTCCGCGTCCGTTCAACACTCAATCTCATGAGCTTATCTCCATCTTTAATCTTGATGGCTGTCTGCCTGACCCGGTCACGCCACTTGAATTTCCCATTTTCGAGTCTACAGAGCAAACGGGCGTCGTATCGGTTGCTTGTGCGAGGTTCACAGGAGACGGGCGTTTACCATGAATCTGAAATCAACCGGTTACACATGCAATTTCTTCCGTTAATCCCGTCACAGGATCGCCGGCGAGGTAACTTTCTTAGAAAGAAGGCTATGATTGAAGGGTACACAACACAGCCGAAGAAGGTGCTGGTACGTTCTGCAACGACAAGAACGGAGCACCACCTGCAGTTAGGCCCCTAATATTTATAGGCCCATGATTGTAGTGATGTGTTGTCGTCTGCCGGTGTAATGAAAAAAGTCCGCCTGCCGGTTGGAGGAGCTATCGGGGACAGAACATGATATGACGCAGATTCAGATGCGATGCTGGCCACGACACGACAGACGCCAAGCCCGCATTATTTACCTTTGGCTGACATGTGCCTTACAGATATCTTTACAATGGAAAAGATGCAGTGACCATACGCGTGTTGACAATATCATTGATTTCCTCTTGCCGGTTAAATTGAATAGCCCCCTGTAAATATTGACGATGTTATAAATTGTGGCTTCAGTTGACATCAGGATGGCATCATTGCTCATAAAGGCGTGAATCAGTCGCTCATCTTGGAGGAAGAGGCGTCCATGTTATCGTCATCGGAAGGCGCCGCCCATCGGCTATGCAATAGTTCCACCGGCCTTCGGTCAGCTGAGCTAAAAACTAAGTGATGATATGATATGATGGTTCAATAGTTACATGCACTACGTCCATAACTTACTATCCGTGGAAACTTTCTGCAGAGAAAACCTCAGGTTTAAGTACGGTGGAGACATCTCCCGGTCTTGCAAAACGTCGTCTTTCCACAATCTGCATGTAAGCAGGACTTAACAATATCTGTCTGGCACAAGTCTTTTAATCCATCGGGAAATCCACATACCCAATAAAAAAGATGAGACAAATGGTTTAAAAAATAATTTATTTCATAAGCAGCAGTAGCATGAGATACGGTAGGTTCATCGTCACTGTGATACAATACCTGTTAACAAGCAGCAGCAGTTTGATCCGATAAAATATCAAGTACAAATAAATACGCCTACACATGTTAGAAGTCAAAACTTGTTGGAGCATGCGCAGTCTTACAGTTTGGAGAAAGAAAAGGGCCGGATCCATGGATAATCAACCAATTCATTGCATATTCCTCATGTAAGGCCACACTTTTTATATTTATTGGATTACGGATTTTTCAGGCCGAAACCTATGTAGGAGGGGAGGGAATAAAAATAAAAATAAAATACAAAAATCTTTGACTTTTAAATTTTTTCCCTAGTGTTACGTGTTATGCGTCACAGAAATTCAAGGGGGAGGGAATAAAAAAGGGAAATGTGGTAAAAAAGAAATAAAACCTTTATTGATGCAACAGTAGAACAAGAGATAGGGCCTACATAGCAGCCTATATCCTGAAAATACAGGGCGTCAGCATTTAAGTATCTTTTACGTTGCACCTAGTGGTCGGCGGGAAAAAAACAAGAACACAAAATAGACCATCGGGAATTTTATTTTTTTTCAACATTTTCAAAAAACCTGGGAGGGGGATCCGTAATCCAATAAATAAAAAAAGTGTGGCCTAACTTACAAAGAGTCAACCTCCACCATGTGTCCAATTTCTGATCTGCACAAATGAATCATTCAATGAGGGGATGAACAATGGCAACCATTCAATCAATGAGGGGATGAACAACTCAATACCAATGATAAATGGAATCACTCGATACCACTGAACAATGGAAACCACTCAATACCACTGAACAATGGAATCATTCAATGCCATTGAACAATGGAAACCACTCAATACCAATGAACAATGGAATCATTCAATAATGAACAATGACAACCATTCAATACCAATGAACATGGAATCATTCAATACCAATGATGGAATCATTCAATGCCAATGGACAATGGAAACCACTCAATACCAATGAACAGTGGAATCATTCAGTGACCTCTGGTCGAGTTTATTGCTGCGAAAACTGTCTCCAGGACTGGGAAGGACACTGTGACAGCATCTGATCAACACCCTTTTTGACAGAGTGAGATACAGACACGTAACTATGGAGATATTCAAGTGGTGCCGTTCAATCACAAACTAAAGTCACACAAAAGAGTGACATTTATGATTTATTTTCCAGAAAAGTTCGTGACCACTTGATTTAAAGTGCCACTGTACGCCGGCATGAGGTATGCCTCAATAACCCTCCCCAACGTGACAAGACTGGTGTCCTGTCCAGGCTGCACTGATACCATGTAAATATACAAATATGGCGGCGCCATCCCTTTTCAACGCGCTGTGACTAACCCTTCATCATCAGGTAACTGGTAAGATACCCTGCTTCATGTGTGGCGACAGTCTATTTGGCAACTTAGATCATTCAAATAGGTCGATTTCAACAGTGAACAGTGTTGCCAGTCGAGCATGCATTGCAACGTCCTGATCAGTGATGATAAATTGATAGCACCAGACATGCAGATCATGATCAACCTCGCCATCTATGAAGACAGTGGCGCTGTTGTAATTGTATAGGTCTACAGTCAGTGTACATTGATCGCCGCGTAAACTATCAGACAAGGTTGCCTAAAAGTCAAAGGTTACGTCGGCCGCCGAGATAGAAAAGCTACAGTGGCACTTTAAAGAGTACCGTAAGTAAACTAAAAGTAGAGTTCGTAAAGAGTAAACTCATGAACTGAAGGCGACAGTGAAGAATCTGTCAGTGTCTGACCCAGGCCTTTCTCTCCTAGGGCTGTGGTTGCCTTGAACAAAGTCTACTGGCCTCCCCACACACCCCAGAAGAGGAGACAAACACAAACACCCCCAGAAGACTGAATGTTGTGGTTGAGCAAGGAGAAACATGGGGAACATCACATGAATTGGAAGATTTTCATGGTCAAGGCTAACAAGAAATTCTTGGGGATTCAACTGGAAATTCTTCACAACTGTCAAAGGTAAGGAGATCATGCTTTTGTGGATCGCTCTGTGGATGAAAACATTTGAGTAGGCCTATGGAGAAGCCTTATCTTGTCATTTAGAAACATCTAATCCATTTAAGGCCTACAGAGCAGTATAGGCCTAGTTGACAGCTGCAGACATTCAGAATTTACTTTTGCTATTTAGAACAGAAATAAGGTGAACAGGCTGCATAGTTACATATATAGCATTGCACTTTAAAGGAGCTCTATCAAACCAATTATTTTACAGGGCAACGTGGTGTGGCTTTATCTACAAGTTCTGACAGGATCCAACTACATGTATAGGCTCTCCAAGTGTGGATGGGAAAGAGCTCAACCTATCCACTCCAAATATGGAAGTTTCAGTCCTGATTTTTCATCTTCTCATGTGACAGAAATGGTGAGTCAGACATTCAACTTTTTCTCTGGTTTCCTCCTACATTTCCAACCATCACAGGTAATGGCCATTGATATCATACTTGACCATCAATATATTTTTACAGTTTACAGGGGTGTAGCTAGCGGGTGGGCGGGGGGGCAAAAAGTGACAAAACAAATAAAAGGTAATTTCCCCTTTTCAAACCAAGTTATTGTGGAGTCAGATGTGGGGAAAATGCACCTGAGAGGATGTAAATTTTCAAATTTTTTCTGGGGTCCAATCAATTTTGCCCCCAGGCCATAAAAGCTAGCTACGCCCCCAGGTATGCATGCTCTCAGTTGGTATAACAAACCTGTATGTCCCATGGTATAGGTGCAGTTGTGCACAAAATGCACTGACGCAGTAGGTGGTGCCTCCTATAGTGGAGTGGGGTACCAGCAAGAGCCCGAAACATGCACTGAGAGAGTTCCTTTAAATTGCATCAGTACAATTGGACAAAGATATAAAGAGATTTGCGTCAGTATTATAAAAAGTACCATATTGTATACACAAAGTGTTAAAAAGTTTATTACAAATTACTGAAGCAATTAGATGACAGCATACTTCATTTGGTAAAGAGACTATAAAGTCATACTGGGTCCGTAAAAATCCACCTATAAAACCCTTTTTTATTTAAACCCCTATAAAATACCGGTATATACAAAATGTATGGCTGTTGATACAAATGTACAGATGAGGAATTATTCATTTAATCAAAATATGTCACATCTTCCCTGCTATTTAATTACAATAATCCTATCATACAATGTACTTATAAAATGTATAGAATTATGTCCGTATTTGCACCTTTGAATTGCATTCTGGTAGCCCCACAAAGGGTCTGTAAAATGTCCCACAACAAACTCAGCAGAACATCGAAGGCAGAATATAGGAAGGATGGATAAATGAACATACACAGGCCGGTATTCAAAACGTTTTGGGACTGGCCCACAAATACGGCCAAGACATAAAACTACCACTAATAAAGTTTACGCTGTGACCCCTTGTGAATGCACAGAAAAAAACATGTCTACTCTCCATTCCAAATCCCCTTGGCGCGAGGTTTTCGGCCGATAATCTCCTCAACGGCTGGGCCAAATTCAACATACCATACATCAATAAACTTGTCTTTCTTGCCGGTATCTTTCTGCTATCTTCATTTTTTGCGTAAGGCCTGCATAACGGATCTCTTTCTCAAAACCCATTTCATTTCGCGATGCTGTTCAGTGCAGTTTACTCGTGCGCGATGCATTGCGTCATTTCAAAATGGCCGCCATTTCGGCCGTCAGCACAAACGGTGATTTGTGAAACAACTTTTTTCTGTCACGTTTTTCGGGAAATTGACTGTGATGATGGCTGTACCGCCAAGAAAGATAAGTCAACTGACGTATGTTTCATCAAAATCGGCCCAGCCGTTGCGGAGCTATCGTTGATAAACCTCGCGCCAAGGGGATTTGGAATGGAGAGTAGCTTAGTCACTTGGATCAATACTATGGGTCCTTACAAATGGAAGACTGTCAGCAGAGAAAAAATGTTTGTGGCCGAACCTGAGGTATACACTAAAAAGCTACATAAAGACTGAAAACTACAACGTGTCGTGGCCTGGTTTCAAGCACGTCCAAAGTGAAGTGGGCCTAACATTAAAAACTGCTTGATACGAACAAGTGCAAAAACCAGCGAGTGAACATCGTTACAGCTACATAAAATGGGTGAAAAATCTCATGTTAAAACCACTTTTTTTGTAGACATGAAATCTATGATCATCAGGGTTTCCGCCAGAAAAAAAATAAGGGTACGGACCAAAAAAAATTTTTTGAATTAAAAAAAATTTTTTTTTAAAGGTTTAAACGATGTTTGGTGCCATTTTAGGCGTATTTTGAAGCATAAAATCCCTGCGCCGGTCATGCCGATTGTTTGGTTTCATCCGGCATGTCATAGAAAAATGGTTACCCAACATTTTTTAGGGTACGCATCCGTACCCTGCAAAAATTTAAGGGTACGGAATTTTACCCATTTTACCCTCTGGCGGAAACCCTGATCATGCGTCCCAAGTTTTGACAGGTTAACTGCGCCAAAATCAGTGTCATCATTGGCTCAATTCTGAACTTGGGGTGGTACAATATGTAGAAAACGTCAACTATTTAGAAATCCTTGAAGTCTACTAGAATATAAAAACAAGCTAACATCACTACTGTAGCTATTGAACATAAACGAAAGATCTAATTTTCCACAAGGCCTAAATGAGCTTTTTTCTACTGCATCTCTTCAGAGTGTATACAAGTATTTACACCAATTGCTATGGTACATGTATCTTAATACAGTTCTATTATAAATCCTCTCCCTCTGTATAAATGCCCAGTATCGTGGTCCGCTTACAAGTATTGGTCAACCAAGTAGGCCTACCATGAAAAACAAATCTTTGCATCTCAACCTGACCCTCAAGGTCAATGACCATGATCGATCAAGGGCAATGACCATGACCCATCAAGGGCAATGACCATGACCCATCAAGGGCAATGACCATGACCCATCAAGGGCAATGACCTTGACCCCTCAAAGTCAATGACCATGACCCATCAAGGGCAATGACCTTGACCCCTCAAGGGCAATGACCATGTCCCATCAAGGGCAATGACCTTGATCCCTCATTTGCCCAGAGTCCTTGTGTCCAGTGCATCTGTGGAAGCTTTCATAGTTTGTTGTGGAGTCCAGAATGCGAATGCCACAGTTCCACAGACTTGTTGTCTCATAGCAACACTAAAGGTCCCTGGGTTCATTGTGTTCCTAGCATCTCCTTCATTTTTTCTGAAGGCTGTAAAGACAGAAACGAAGTATTTAGAGTAAAATTTGCTGCATGTCACTGGCACAAAAGAGAAATTGGCGGCGATGATTATTTGACATCAAAACTCATGCAATGATATAACACAACATTCCGAGATGTGGACAAGATGCACACATGCAGACAATTTTTGTACCATATTGACAAACTTCTAGAACTGCAGCAGATATTCAGGGGGACCTATGACGTACTATTCTGGGTTAAGTTAGCGCCAAGATGTGACGTCATAGGAAGACAATTTCTCAAAGCTGTGCTAGCTCGCACTATCTAACAGTGTACGACTCCTGACCCTAAAGTCGGTGTACTTCATCTAGACCCTATCCGGCCTATCTATGATAACCAAAGGATCCTCCCACTGGAATCCTAAATGGTGACAACTTCATTCATAATTTGTTCAGCTGACCACAACCATTACACAACCAGTGTGAATGAAACTTTCTGGGGTGGAGAGGATGAAGCCCCTTAGCTCCCTAAGTCTGTACAGTCAAAGATGAGTTAGTTGGCAATGTACAGCAAGAGCAAGGTAGGCCTACTGTACAAGAATTACATGATTGAAAGATGAGTGTGAAGGGAAAACTTCTGGTTCAGAGAGTTGAACCATTTGCAACGCTAACACTTTTGCAGGCAATGTTTTCTATCGATGTTTGCCCCAGCAACAAAACTCCAACCAATGGATTTGCAAGGTGCTCCGCAAACATGCCAGGTAAGGGGTATGCCAGAAGCCATCCTGCACCTGCCGGCGGCACTACAAGGTGCAGTTTACCCACAATACAACCATTACCTGTGTTTTGGCGACTCCGTTGGACTCTTTCCCTTGGAAAATTTGAACTGTTGGAAGCCCTACAGTCAGAAGAAAGCATGCATAATGTAGAGACTAGAAAAGCATGCACTGAGCGAGACTAACAGTGCAGAGACTACGGCAACCGGAGTGTTCCGTACAGGGCGAGCCAAAGAAGGTACAGTAGACCTAACCGCCGTTGATATAGAATTCCACAAGCCTTGATTGGACCAAGTATGTTTCATCAAGTATGACAGCGGGTGATTTCAGAGATGGGGTAAATACATGTACGATGTTTCTGTGCGAAAAGACCGAGAGATCATCTTGCCCGGGATTGACATCATCTTGTGCGATAGGGAATACTCCGGTTGTAAAACAGGTGCAAGAATGATAGGATTCAGCATCCAGCTAGGAACACAACAGATCTTACAAGACGTTACAACAAAACAATACTAAACATGGACAGTTCACGAAGGATGTTATGGGATTACAACAAGTTAGGTGTGCAACAAGTTTTTACAACAGGTGTGGTTAGATTGCAGGCCTAGAGTGCTAGTTTAGGGTGCAGAATTCAGTGGGATGAACTAAACACTACACTTGTGGGTTAGCATTACTTTTAAAGGTGTTCTGTGATGACATCAAGATTTTGGTTCTCATTCATTGTCTTGAAAAGGAGGGCCACAGGCAAAAACAAATTCTGTACCCTTTTCAAATAAAGATAATTTCTGTGGTTTGTGCTATAGGGAAAGGAATTGTTATTCTTACAAATTACGGAATCCAATTTTGGGAATTGAAGTTATTCATTTCTATACACAAGGGTGACAAGGATAATGACTATTTATAAGAACAATTTTTCATTGTTTTATGTGCAGGAAATCACCAAAAATACAAGCCCAGAGGGGATTATAAACTAAACACAAGTTGGAGGGATAAAATCATACCTTCAAAAGTCGGGTTATTTCCTATAAGCGGGGAATAAGCAACACACAGAAATAATTAGAGATGATAAAGAATGAGCGAGACAATCCGTTGATTGCCACACTTTCGATTGAGGGTGAATGGAGCTTTCGATTTCCAGGGAAGAGGAATCGAATTGAATTGAAAGGTGCGGCTCCACCTGAGAGTTTTCTCCTGCGAGTTGGCTCTCAATGGGCGATTCACCGTTGTTGGTTTCATTAGGCCATACCAATTTGATTGTTCGTTTAACGGATTGTTAGGCCGTACATGATGGAGCATGAGGGCGAGAAAAAAAAAGAAAAAAAATGCCAACCATAAGTTGTATAAATTTTATGTGGTCACATAAGGGTGAGCGTTAAGGTAACAAAATGAATTCTTAGGCCTAAAATCCAAGGATTTTAGATTTTTTAAGGGTAGCACAGGCAAGAGCAGGGCATCAACGACAATCACTGTCGATGAATTTATGAATTTATTCACTTTGGCGATGTTTGATGACTTTGCGCCTATATATTTTTTCCTGAAATGACGTTTTGAGCATGCGGGCGGTAAAAAAACAAAGCCTTCCCGCATTTGCAAAAAAATTTTTTTTCTAATTTACAGCATTTTAAACAAGCGGGAGCAAAAAAATTTTTTTTCACTTTTGGGATTTTAGGCATGAGGGAAATCCGTTAAACGAACAATTATATTGGTATGGCCTTAGGCTGCAATCACAGAGAACAACACGCTACACGTACACGCCTGTTAACAAAGGCTTCATGGTCGCGAACCCTTTGTGAAGCCTTTGTTAACAGGCATGTACGTGGAGCGTGTAGTTCTATGTGATTGCAGCCTTACAGCTTACACCAAGACCAATGATACGAACCACTGCCTATAGCTTTCTAGGGCTGAGTTGCCCATAGAGAGCCAACATGCATGGGAAACTTTCATGTTCAGCAGCGTCTTTGGCCACTTCACTAGATGCAGTTGTTCTACACTGTTTTATTAGTAGATGACAATATGCAGTGCCCCTAGAGATGTCTGCGTGTTTTGATCAAAGCCACTCATATTTTCTACAAAGCAACACAATCGCATATTATTATTATGATTAAGTTTTAAATACCTAGTGTTACTGATTATGAGTTGGGTATAATGGAATCTGAAAATGAGAAATGTGAGGGGAAAGAAAGGAACTGTGACATAACGTTAATTTCTGACGAATTTTAGAATGTGTCTCAGTCTGATTTTTTACTTTTGATTCTGTATTAAGGGAGAATTCAAGTTTCAATCCATGTGTTCAGGAGCTGGAACTGTTCCCACTTCCACCTATCATGCCCAGCAAGGTTTGCCAGCAGACTGAAGTAAGCCCCAAATCCGAGGTCTATGCTGCAAACAATGACTATCCCATCACCCTCTGGATCTGTGATTGCAGTCTTTCTCATGAAGGACAACTGGGACTATCAACCACCACCAAGTGAGAATATAGACTTAGACAACCCAGCAACTCCATACTGCCAGTGATAGTAGTTTCTATCTCTATACAAGTTATTCCTTAACCCAGCCAAGTTATAATTAGGATAGAATTACATGTATTCCCAATATACAACCTCTCCTCAGACCATGATCAGTCACGCTGCACAGCAGCACCACAGGTGGTTGTCTCGATACTTACACTTACTGGTGACCGCACCGTGGATTTCGAACCCCTCTTGGCATATAATAGAACTGCAATATCTCGATGGCCTGCCTCCATGGCGATTGCTAGCGCTGTACTCCCATCCTGAAAGTACGGTCATCAAATTTAGGCCAACTGATCTATCTATCAGAATGATCACCAACGAATGACTCTATATGTTAGCTGGCACTGGAGTTGGACAGGACTCAAGTGTCAGCCGAAATTTTGTTGCCAGGCATGCCCACGCAAACATGGCTGACAGATACCTCAGCCAAAAGGTCAGTCTCCAAGTCCTCAGTGCCTTATACTGATGGTGCCTGACTCAGTCCCCCATCAACCTTGCAACCAAACTTCACAGTCAGCAGTCAAAAACATAGAAGCCCCTTGTTTCTCAATTCGTCAGGCTTGACCTACGTCAGTCATACCTGATCAACTATCGATGGATCGCACTCCGGCTGCGCCAACAACACCTTGACGATGTCTGTGTGTCCATGTTCGCTGGCGCACATGAGTGCCGTCGATCCATCCTCGTCCTGGGCGTTGATATCAGCGCCACAATCCAGGAGTAACTTGACCATGTCCTTCTTGCCATGGCTAACGGACAACATCAAAGCAGTCTGGCCAGCCTGGAAAGTGGACGCAATACATCACATTCTACCTCAATGTATACCGGTACTTAAATCTCAGTCGTATACGACTTGGCAAAAACAATCAGCATTAATATAGGACAACATAATCAAGTGTCATTTCATAATTGATAAAATACTGACGACATAAAACATATTGGCGATTGTTCGGCAGAATTTGACCTACAATCAGTGAATTCTGGACCACTGGTTGGCAATTTCAGTTGCGCCGTCTTAATGTAGGCCTACGTAGTCGTGAACCATGAGCTCTAAATGGTTTGTGCCGTCTACCACTTGAGAGATGCAAGAATATGATATGAACAATGGTCTGGCAATAATTTGTCCAAAACCGAATCATTTGGACCAATATTATACGTATTGAAGGTGGCCTTCTGAGCGCTTACCTGTGTGGCTTTGATGTTGACATCCCCCTCCCTAAAAAGTCGGCGTACAACCTCCTTATATCGGTCTGTCTGAACCTGAGCGAGTGATGCAAGCATGATGGGCGTGTAGCCTGCTCTGTTCTGAGCGTTGATGTCACACTGTTCTGTATCCAGCAAGAGGCTGACGATGTCGAAGTTACAGTGAGAGACTGCGTAGTGCATGGCTGAGTTGCCCTGGAAAAGATTGCAAGTCTTCGATTACTATGACGGAGGTCTCGGACAGCCGGTCCAGCAGTCTCCATCTCAAGATGCTGAGGAACACTCTGTTGATTTAATACCCCTCTTTTATGCCCTTTCCCTTCAAATCTACTTACATTAGCATCTACTAGGTTGATGACCAGTGGTAGCATCCCGTGGGATATCTCATTGATAGACGACAGGTAGTCCTCTACCTCGTGTGGGTTTGACAGTCTCTCACTTGACACCTTGAACCAGCATGTCTGGATGGTAGACAGGTGGGATTTCTGCAATGAAATGGTATGATATAACTTTGACAGTCTTGGCTGTGTTGATGTGAGTGGGTCCGAAGTTGTCAATAGAAATCCTACAATTGATCACACATTACCTGTTCATCATCTGACAGTGACTTCTCTCCAGCTAGGTGATCTCCGTACTGCTCGCATGCCGTCTTCAACTCAGGGTTCAGGTCAAAACTGTAACAAAGAAGAATAAACTGCACCAATCGCACAAGCTGAGTGCACAGTCAAGGTCACCTGGCTGAGTTTTCCAGTCAAGGTCATTCAGTAGAGTATACCGGTCAAGGTCATATGGAGGAGCAGTCAAGTTCATACGGTGGAGTATACCAGTCAAGGTCATACGGTGGACTGTCAAGGTCGTATGGAGGAGTAGTCAAGGTCATATGGTGGAGTATACCAGTCAAGGTCATATGGAGGAGCAGTCAAGGTCACACACACAGTGGATAAAACCAGCCAAGGTCATGTGCAGGAGCAGTCAAGGTCAATGTTGAATGGGGCTTGCCATAATCTGATATACTGACTTTCCAAGTCATTAGTAGTCTGCTGAGCAAGAAAATGGGTTCCCTGAAATACGTGGGTGGTAAGGTCATGCCAATTACAGGATGTTCAGAACAAACAAAAGCATAAACACTGAAAACAAAAACCCGTTGAAAAAGCTTAGCACGCAAGGTCACATTATAAGCAGCAGCAAACCAGCAGCCAATCAAGTTAAACGTTACAGAAAGCACCGCTACTTTACCCAATGAATGTCATCGATGGAAACAGGCAGGTTATGAGACCAAACCCATGCTGGAGAAGTTGATGATGAAATCAAACTGATGGACCATTCAAAGGAAATGTTGGGAACTTTTCACAATACCCATCAGGACTTGAAGTTTTCACTGAACCATTTCATTCCGTTCTTCAAAGTATGACTGGTATGGTGTGATTTCTTAAGCAAGGGTTTGAGCTGTAGGTGTTGGGGTAGGTGGCTTTAGCATCACAGCAGTTACAGGTTAACTGGTTAAGGTGATTTCATCCCATGCGATGTTTCGGGGGCTCTCAGAACAGTGCCAAGTCAGGCTGGAGTCTGAATAGACTTCACAATGTTCGACTCCTGATCTTCTTATTTCAACTTTATATGACCCATGAAGATGCCAGTGGGAGCGGTGCAGTCACACAGCTGACATCGGGTACAAACACCATGCAGCGTCCGTGCATGAAACAAGGTGAACAATACTCAGGGTGTCATGTCCATTTTAATGCATCTCATTTCCACCCAACACAATATATTCCAAGTGACCCAGCAGGCCAAAAGCCTGACGCCTCAGCTCGCCAACAGACTTACGTTTCTCTGATATTCTGATCAAACATTTTCGCTCCCGGAATCCCCTGAGCTATAGCTTCGTCATCCTTGCACAGGTAGACAATGCAGCCCTGCCTGCCGTCATATGACCCTTCATCATAACTTGTATCCGTATCATCGCTATCTGTATCAGAATTCGATTCAGAGGTGCCCTCTTCGGAGCTTGTTGAGACATAGCTGGAAAGATGGACGGAGGCATGATAGAGAGGCATGCATGGCCAGGCGAACGAGCAGCGTCACGTCATCTCAGCAGAAAGTTCCTTCCATCTTATCAAACATGACCTTATGAGGACCACATTGAAGAACATTTTGATGCAATGTTCAAAGTTTTACTACATTGGTAGCAGCAAGTCTTTCAGTGTGTTTTCTAGGTTGCATAGCTTGGAACCGCCAAACAAGTTCTGGTACCAGAAAATCTGTCTTCAATGAAGTCCTCCTTTACAACTTTACAAGTCCAGAATGCAAATATAATGATTTGCCATCAGCTTCATCAAACATCTAATTGTACTTTTGTCAGTGTCGTGAATGAAGCAAGCAATGAACAGCCTTCTGCATAGATTTTAGCAAGAAGCAGATACAGGCTAAAGATCCTTGATTTTGTAGTAACAAACATAAAATGTTGCTAGAATTAGACTTATCAGTCAGCTACAAACTACCACTGGATCAAATCTACACAAAGTGCAAATATGGGGCTCTGAGGGGTGTGCATTGGGGGAGGCTAGACCTCCAAGTAAATGACAAACAAATTGACTTTCTGATTATCCCACAATTAAGACTACAGGGTTTGGGGAAATTCAACCCATTCAACTGGACCTTCTTTAACCAAACAAACATGAGACTCAATTTCCAGTCAGAGCCATTCTTCCAAAGGGTGACCCAGTCAAAAGTGACTTCACAGAAGGATGAACATGCCCAGAAAACCAAATCAGATCTGATTATTATGTAATGGGCATTACACCACTGTTGTCAACCTGGTATTGGGCTTAGTATTCATGTCTGTTTAAAGTTTAATGTCCTTCTGCACTAAAGACCCCAATGTCGATAGGTATGGCGCGTATTTCCCGCAAAAACCTAAAAAGAATTATATTCTATGTACATAGGTAGGCTTTTATCTAGGACTACGGTACTTTGACATCGACGTTGCTACTGTAGCGGTGTATATATACGCTCTATAGGCCTACACTGGCCACGATGATGCAACGACCGTGCTGATAACATAAGAGGCGTGCTCACAAGGAGCTTACATATATTTCCGACAGATGTCAGCACCCATTCTGAGTGCTGCTGCCATCTGTCGAGAACATATGTAAGCTCCTTGTGAGCACGCCTCTTATGTTATCAGCACGGTCATTGCATCATCGAGGCTAGTGTTTTGAGCGTATATACACCGCTAGTAGCAACGTCGGATGTTAAAATACCCGTAGTTTAGATACAAGCCTACGTATACATAGAATATAAGCCGTTTTAGGTTTTTGCGGGAAATACACGCCATAGATAGGACCAATTTTCCTGTTCTAGAGAATCAGCTCTCCAACAGACATGATTGAGCAATTTCATGATCATTAATGTCAGTACATCAAGGCAACTTGTTCTGATATCAACAACTTCACGTAGAGAAGGACCAAGAGCTGAATGAGTTGAAGGCATAAGCAGTTGGTGGTAGGATAGCGAGATGATTGTTAATCCAAAATGTCAGGTGAACCCGCAGCAATTCTGCTCAAAATGTTATCCGATTAGGCCTATATGATGTAAAGCATGGCACAGACGATATACACCACCTCGGTTCATATTCAATAGTCTTGACACCGCTGGAAATACACAATGAAGCCAAGGCATAAGAGATGCACATGATGTGGAATATAGTCTATCATGTCTACACTAATGCAAGAGAGGGGAGCTCAAGCACAATGCTGGAGCAGTAAAAGCACCTCTGACTGAAAGAAAATAAGAAACATAGCAATCTATGCAACAAAAATATCATTCCAAATTTAGTTACTGGACAGATGGATGTATCGGTCCATGGTGTGAAGATTGTTCGTCCGAATGGTTTGATGGAGTCCCAAACCTGTTGCATGCAAGTGTATGTTATCATATTCCATGAACAAAATGACTGGTAAGACATGATGTAAGATTATTGCATGCAAAATAAAACAACGAAACAAAGTGAAAGAGATGTGCTTACCCTCCCATCGTTCCAACAGCAAACTTCAGCTCCTTCTTCTGCCCCTTGTTGCCCTCAAAGCTGCCCGACCGTTTCATGATTGACCTCAGAGAACCTGTTGACCCGCCGAGCGATTCGCTTCTGTCCAGGGAACCTTCAGATACTGACTTGGTCATGTCGGGTGACTCATCCCCGGAGGCCTCATCATCCTCCTGAAGTTCTGACGCTTCCAAATCTTCTCCTTCAGCGACGGCAGGTTTCGCCGAAGAACCAACCGTCATCGTAACAGACGAACTTGAAAGCTTTGTCGTCATTGCAGGTGACAAGCTGATCGCGCCAGTTGATAGGTAACTCTGACTCTCATCAGACGTGGAATCTCCAACAGATCTCGGCCCTAATGACCCAGACAGAAACTTCGACTTCACGTTCTCGAAGTGTTTGGCATGAGAGGCTTCGATGTCCGCCTCTAGAGAACTGGAATCATAATCCTTGGATTGCATACTCTCCAGATGTTTTGCGTGGGATGCTTCAATATCCTTCTCCAACTCCTTCAGCTGAGCGAGGACTTCCAGATCTTTCTCTCCACTCGAGGAAGAAGAGTGCGTAATCTCCGTGCTGCCTTCCACAACCGTGTGCATCTTTCTTGAAGATGATGGTGAACTGATAGAGATCTGGTTACCGGATCCAAATCCCTTAAGTCTCAATCCAGAATCTGATCCGCTAGTCAAACCAGATGCCAGTTGTCCAGAAGAAGAAGAGTGGGTAATCTCGGTGCTGCCTTCCACAACCGTATGCATCTTTCTTGGAGACGAAGTTGAAGTAATAGAAACCTGATTACCAGATCCAAATCCCTGGAGTCTCAATCCAGACTCTGATTCGCTAGTCAAACCAGATGCCAGTTGTCCAGAAGATGTTCGCTCCACGGTACTTTCTACAACAGTCCGACTCTGCCCTGAAGATGAGCCCTGTTTATCGAAGCTCGAGAGGAAGGCACTTCTGTTTCCTATCTCCCCTCCCGACACCAAACTCCTCATTCCAGAATTGCTATCGGTTATTTCACTGGTCTGTGGTTTTGGTGACGATGATTGAGACGTCTGGGTGACTTCGCTCTGACTCTCTGCAATTGTGCTACTCCAGCTGGGTGCATTTAATTTCTGTAACCCAATGGAAGTAAGGACGTTGCTTCCAAATGACCTTAGTGCGTGACCGAACCCAGCCTCCTTCCTCGGTGATAATGGTGAAAACCTTCCAGGTCCTTCATTCCCATTCTGATCAACGGTTTTCTGAATCCTCACCTCCTTCTGAACAGAACGGACTGGGATAGAACTCCGTGTCACAATATGCTTCCGGATTATGGTCCCGTTATTTTCTTGCCCAAATACATCTGACTGACTCTGCTCCATCTCGTTATCATCTCCCTTCCTTGCCTCGACCTTTGAATCATCAGCTTCACTGCGCAACGAGGCCAAGCGATCTTCCTCAGACATATCTGAGCTACAGGAACTTCCTGATGAGGAATACGTTGTGACTGACTCGCTGCCAGATACAAGAACTCTCCGACCGTCAATTTGTCTTGGTGCCATCGCCCTCTCACCTCCACTGATTGACACCGCTAGTGAACCAGAACCCCCCAAACTGGAGGCACCACCGCCCATTGAAGTATAACTGCCCCCAGAATCCACACTTAAAGATCCACCACCTGATGTCATTGTCAAGCTCGCCCGATTCCCTTGGCTGTTTAGCATCCCACCACTGGACGACTGAGACATGAACCCGCTCTGTGATCCAACTCCAGATGACACGCCACTCGAGCTCCCAAAGGCTGCCTTGTTCTCAATGACCATCCCTTGTGCACTAACTCCCATTGATGCCCCGCTGTTTGAGTCAACACCAGATTCCTCTATAGTTGCTTTTGTTGCAGAAATCTCCGCCTTACCCCCACCCAACATTTCTTGTATGGCGTTCTCACTGCTTGATCTCCTTGCCTTGCTATGACCTGTTCTCCCCTCACCTGAGCTGACTTTACGTGTGGTAGAAACTTGTGTAGTACTACTATAACTGGTAACCCCACTCAAGTCCAGAGAACTTGGCTTTGTAACACCCGAACTACCGGTACCACCGCCACCTCCACCACCACCACCACCACCAGCAGAAGTGGCAGCTCCATATTGGGAGGTACTACTTGACAAAGTTTGCACAGATCCATGTGAAGAGGAACTACCACCAACCACGCCGGCTCCACTACCAGAGCCTGGTGATGATGAAAGTTCACTAGAAACCTCGCTTGTTATTGTGTCTCTTTCTGGCAACGCTCCTCTGCTTGAATCGGAAAATGGTGCACCACTTACAGTCCTCATACCAGGACGTCCTACTCCTTGATCCACATTTGAAGACGAACTCCTCATACCTCCTCCTGAAACGGACGCAGAGGACATACCCATGGATGAACCCGAGCTGGAGCCACTTGAGCTGCCTGTGACCCTACCTGATACAGACATTTGTGTCGATTCCATTCCTTGATTCAGTGAACTCCTCACACCTCCGCCTGAAACGGACACAGATGACAAACCCATCGAACCCGAGCCTGAGCCGCCTGAGCTACCTGTGATCCTACCCGATGGAGACATCTGTGACAATCCCATTCCAGCGACATTAGAACCCATTTGTAAACCTCCAGTAGTTGAACGAGTAACAGTTTCATCACTCGACCCAGTACTGTCCCCAGACCCAGAGAATCCACCACCGACAGTGTCTCTATTCACAATAACCCTAGGACTAGTCTCGTATCTTACAGTTCGTGTGGTAACTTCGTGTGAACTTGACAGACCTCCACCACCTGGAGATCCTGCAGCAGCACCATCAAAACCATTTGATGAAGAACTCACAGTTCGCAGGTTTTCAGATGAACGTCGACTCTCGATTTCCCGATCTCGATCCTCCGGCTTCATCGTGTTCTGCCCGCGATCAGTTACCTGCAAATCCTTTATACAGGTCTCTGTCGTATTTGCCGCGCCATCTCGGAAATGTATAGAGAAGTCGTAATTTTCACTTTTTAAGGTTTTTCGTTCTGTGTTTGTCTCAGTACTCCTAGTGTTAGGTTTATCAGTGTTCACTGCAGCGTTTTTAATCTGCTCAGTTGCCATGAACACTTTCATGTCCGTCCCACAGTTGACACTGTATGTATGTTTCTTGTCAGTCTGGACAGCTGCAGGATAATGTAACGGTTTCGAGGTATTGGTAGATTTATCTTTGGGTTGTGGGATTGGTGTGTTGGTCATGGCATTATAAGAGAATGGCTTATCTATTGCAGTAAATTTATTCATTGTAAGAGGTTTAACATCAATGCCAATGGATCGAATCTCAATCAAGGGACGGACCTCGACATCCAAGGTGTCATCACCACATCCTCTATCCGACTTCTTTATCAAGTCAGTTGAACATCCCTTGTCACTAGATGGCATCTTGCACATGATGGCAACACTTTTCACCGAGCGTTGCAAAGCTTCTCTGACTGCTAACTTGATCTTTTCCTCCTGTAGTAAGATATTCCGTCGTTCTGAGTACGTCGTCTGACTTGTAGTCCTGATTGTTCTTTGTTGTGATTGGTTCGTCTGGTAGCCACCACTTACTGCCATTTGTTGATTTTCGAATTGTTTGCGGCGTTCTGCAAGAACCTCTTCCGATGCTGGCACAGTGTGGTAATATTCACCAAATTCACCCGTTTCAATCAGTTTCATATCCTCAAGGTCACCAATTCCGACACCGATGTCTCTTGTCTTTGGTTTCTGTTTCTGTGGCATTTCAGACACAACTGTCACACCAACATCTCTCGTCGGCATATGGACCATTGACCCAACAGTCCTTGTCTGTGGTTTCACTGGTTTAATGACCACTGGTTTCGGCTCTTCGAATACATTTCCATCACCAACTCCAACTGTTCTGCTCGTCTTTTTCAACACGAGTTGGTCAGGCGGCCGTTCCGCGAGTGGCTGCCGAGTACTATCCACAGCGTCTTCCACAATGGGAGCAAAGCTGCGTTCCATAGATTCTTCTTCGTACAAACTCTCCTGCTTCAAAATTCCATCTTTAATAATCGGCACTTGACCATGAGAAACAGGCTTGACAAACGTCGGTGAGATTGTTTCTTCAATTTTTTGTGGATAAACTGGTGTTGGTCTCAAGAAGCTTTCACTCCTTTCATTTGCTGTCATTAAGGGTCTCCTATTCTCCATTTTATCTTCATCCATTAATGCACGTTCCAGAGCATCAAATTCCTCTTGCTCCTTATCGACAGGCCTCACCAATTCCGGTACGTGATCGGGTCTCAGAGCATTCATTTCCATTGCAAACTGAGCTTCGGTGACGATATCAGGTTGTATGTAATAGATCTTCGTCACGTCACCATCTCCTATAGCAGAATCAACAACATCGGGTGCATCGGAGCTGACCGGCGTTGATCGCCCGCTGCTGGACTTGACAAAATACTTATTCATAGGGGTGAGGTTGCTTCTCCTGTAAGACTGGAATTCCGTAATCTCGAATGATCGACCAGAAGGAGACTGGCTTCGGGACCGCCGTCCAGTACTGGATGTGCTATCAATATCATCAATTGAATAATCCCCAACACCTAAGGACTTTGTCTTTTTCGGTTTCGTTGATGTCCCGACTGAACGCATCATTGGTTTTTCTACCGGTGCTTCCACCTTCTTAGTCTTCTCGGCTTCCAACTGAAGCATCAGCAGGCGTTTCTCTTCCTTCAAGACAGAAAGTCGGACCTGCATAACTGGAATGGCTTTGACCTGTTCCTCCAACTCTCTCATCCGCTGTAAACTCATCTTCATTTGATCTCTAATCGCCTGTAGCTGCTCTGGAGTGATCACACCTGCTGGATCAGTAGCTGGCTTCTCAGTCTCGTTCAACGAGTCTTCCATACTCTTCGTAATTTGATGCGTCGTTATAATATTTGTGGTCGTCGTCGTAAGATGCTCCGTGTGCGAACTACTCGTGGTGTTTTCACTGTGTGTTTTTGAAATCACCTTCTTATCATTTGAATCTACAGAAGACAGGGAGCTAGTCGATCCAGTTGTGTTTAGTGACTGAGTTGGTCTTGGAGATGATGTCGTCTGTGGCCCCGAGCTAAAATCACTATCACAAGGCTCTGATGGCTTTGTTCGTTTCTTTGGTGGGCCAGCTTTCATTAAGTTATCTATTGAGTCTATCGTCTCACTAACCGACGAATCTATTTCACTGAGTATGTCTTGAGTTGCTTTTTCGTCCTGTTCAACCATCGATAAAAGAGATTCATCCTGTACGACATCCGGAGCACGGTTCTCAGAATTCTGCGACTGCATCTGAACTTCCAAGGACTTCCGAAGGTCGCGTTTTTTCCGCTTGATCTTTTTCAGTTTTGAGAGATACTCGGCATTGTCTTTCTCCGCCATGAAACCTAAGAATGTCAAGTCGATGTGGTAACCGTACGGGCAGCACGAGCAGGGCCCGTCAACAGGTTTTATGGGTTCTTCATCTTGTTTGGGTTGTTGGGACATACCAGGGCCAGTCATCATGACTTCCACATCAGAGTCAAAAACATCGCTGGTGACTGAAATTACATCAATATTGACGAATTACATTGTAGTTTGAGAACATGTCCTTAGCATCAGTGGGGATCAAGTGCATGTCAGTGTCAACCTATTCTAGCCCCCTCCAATCAAAGGGTCCTAACTTTTACAATTACAAATGTAGACAAATTGGGACATTGCAAGAGTTGGCTCAGGACTAGCACGACTAGGGAGGGGTTAAATCAGACTGATGATATCTGCAATCTGCTATGCTAGAATGATTGATTGGTATTTCTGAGAAGACTGAAGAACATTATTCACAAGCCAATGAGCACTGCACTGTGAAGTACCGGTACGCTTGCTGAAACACTGGAAACATCCATTTAGAACATATCATGAAAACATCATGAACTGTCATTACCAGCGTAGCAAGGGACAATTTCCAAGCAGTGATTTGGTTAGCCATTGGCTTGGGGCAGAGAAACGACGTCAATGAAGAACACAGGTCAAAATGACAAAGACACACCTTGAATCAAACCTCTCCCACAGAAACATGACGAAGGTGGTATTGTGCGAGGGGGTCGAATATGACATTTGACAAGGACTTGTTGAATTATGGTTGTGCATGTCACAGAGCCTCAGGACAATAAACTGACACATATCTTTAGTCAGCAGAGATCTACATGTATAGATGGTCTACCAGGCTGTCTCCATGTCTGGCATGGACTTGTTGGTTTGATGTATGGTGCTTGATTTCAGACTTGAGTCTGAATTAGGCCAACAGATTTATACTTACCATCATTGCTGTCGTCTGGGTAGCCCTGTTCAATGACCCTCTCCGTCACACTGGTCTGGCTCTGAGTCTCCCTCGGTATAACAGTACGAATTGTAAGACGTTCCGTATAATTGAAGTCACGTGGTTGCTCTGGCGTTTTGGGTGGTTTGGGCATCACAGGGGGCGGCGGACGGCGGGGTACATTCTGTTCCGTAGAACCTGGCATCATCTGCATCATTGTTGCAGTTGTTCGTTCCACCGTTTCCGATTGCACCTTTGGTTGCTGCTGGTCAGAAATATTCATAGTTACGTCAATCCTAGAACTGCCGACACTTGATGCAGGTGACACCCCTACACCAGGTCGCAAATCATATGAAAAGTACTCCTTGATCTTACGATTTTGGTCCTTCGTATCTGTTTCTTGGAATGCTGGAGTGGAATGAGCCCGCATGTGCGAAGTTGGCACGTCTTGCTGATGGTGATGGACATTTGATTCCGATGTGAGATGATGCATTGTACTGTAGTGTTGTTTCTCGTTTGGTAGGTTCTGTGAGGTGTTGTATGTGAATTTCTGCGGTGGGAGGGTGTGTACCATGTCATTAGCATGTCTTGTGGTAGTCTCTGTTGACGTTGTGAGATGGCGCATTGAATTGTTGTACTGTTTCTCATTGGGTACGTTTTGTGAGGTATTATACATGGATTTTTGCAATGGGAGAGTGTGTGCCATGTCACTGGCATGTCTTGTGGTAGTCTCGGTCGTACTTGTGACCCCAACGTTCATTTGCCTATGCTCAAAACTGCTGTCCTCAGATGGGCTGTCCTCCCATTCCTTGGCTTGTTGCTGCGTAAATGATGCCAAACTCTCCAAAGACACTGCCTCGATTTCTGTGCTACCGAGTTTAGCGAGATGTTGTGAAAATGGCGGTACATTACCCGAGTCACTGACAGTCTTTCGTAGCGATCCATACTTGAAGTGCTGGTTTTGTGTACTGACGTGACCCAGGGTATGATGCTGACTACTCTGCGTAAAACTACTTAAACTGTCCTCTGAAGTCGTCTCTGCGCCAACCTTGAACTTAGCGTACCCTAAATGGCCCCCTCTTTCCACATCTGCAGCACCAACAAGTCGTAAATCGTAATGGTCTTCACTAGCAGTGTCATCTGGTGGAGCAGTGGAATCAAAATGCTCCGTCGTAAAACTCACCACTGCTTGGTTCTCATACATACTCTGCACATCACTTCGTTTTTGATGCTGTGTGAATATTTCGGTGCTTCCGTGTGGCCTGTGGATGACATCATGGTGCCTCTCATCAATGTCCATTTTCTGCTGCCCGCCGCTTAACATCATCGCCGCGACATCTGGTGGAAACTCAATACTGGTACCCTGCATTGCAACGCCAGCACCTTGCATTGCGACACCAGTACCTTGCATTGCAACACCAGTACCTTGCAGTGTGACACCAGTACCTTGCATTGCGACAGGACCTTGCGAGGTCCCTACCACCATGTTTGGCTGCCGACGGGAGTTAGCGCTGCTCGTCGAGATGTGCCGGACTTCCTGTTGATGCATTCTGAAGGACTGCGGCCCATGTTGCCCATGTTGTACGTACAGTCCCGGCTGCCCGAGACCGCCGAGACTCTCCAGCTCGTTTGGTAGTGGGAATCGTGGGTATTCCTGGGCTGTTTCTGCCATCTTGTCCTTCTATGATTGCGAACGAGTCACTTCACCATTAACTCTGAGTCTGAAACGATACGAGGGTGAAATTGATGAGTTGGAGAAAAAAAGAATTTAATCAACATGATCATCTATCCATTGCTGACAAGTCACAGATAACTCTGCAGACCACGGCCTTCTCCCTGACATTGGGTGAAGAGTTTTAGATTAGTTTCAAACTGGCGACTGACTAGTTAATCCTGTCGTCCCTTTGGGTCAATATCAAGCACAGATCGAGGGTGGTCAAGACCCTCCTCTTCTCGTCAACCAACAATTTTTCGTCAGGATTGGCTGAAATTGCATCTCAAAGCATTAAGATCTTAATATATTCTGGGGATAACCAGCAAACCCCCAGCACCTCAACGGCCATCTGCGGCCACCATCCGCAGACCCCCTTTCGGTGAAGAATCCTGGATCAGCCCCTGCAATTTGAATATTCATGAGTCCCTGGGCATCATCTTGAGAATATCGGAGGTTCTCAGGACTCGTTCCCTTTGTCACCAGAGATTAGCTCAGGATGCAGGGCATGGTCAGTGCAAACTTATCACCAACCAGGATGAAGCTCAAGCCAAGTTTCAGACTCTCACATCATAAACCTGTGTGCAGCAATCTGGGCCTATTATATCTAATCAAATCAACCTAATTAGCAATGAACGTTTTCCCTAATTGCCACCGACCCAGATACAAGGAATGTCAAACAGCAACATCAATCCAGGGGGGACAAAAACAGTCTCGGAAATCAAGAATACAACAAAATTAATGAGAACCGTTCGCCTAATACAAAACGAGACGTTGATAAGTTACAAAAAGTATTATATTACCTTGATCAGTGTCGGCTGCTGGTTACAGAAATTATTGGGAATTTACCTAATTGCAATAGTACTGATGTAAAAAGTGTCAACTTGTATGTGAAGGTGTGTTGATGAAAGTGCACTTCGTTAAACTCATTCGATAGTGGAGGCGTATGGCAGACTGTGGGCCATTTCCAGCGATAAGGCAAGGCGTCAGGAGGGCTTAGGTTCAAATCCGCCAATTGGAATTAGACAAGCGGAACATGACTAGGCCTACATGCGTTCACAGCTACAAGGTCTCCAAATCAACCATGTGAGGGGGGATAGAGGGAGCCAGCAATGATGCACAGTCTGTGTGCGCATCAGTTTCCCATTTTCGTGACTATTCCATGAAAATTACACTTAGCCTACTATTTTCAGCTCGAGTATAGTCCATTACAACAACAATTATTTCTGACTACTCATCGCTCATATCAGCCAAGATTGATGCCAACATTGTTTTAACAGATATTGCAATAATTTTCTCCATGAGCCTAAACAGCAGCGATATGAATTGGCTTTTGTGATTTCGTTCCTGTCACATTAATTCAACAATTGGGCCAGACATCACATGGAGGATTGTTGAACACACCAAGAATCATGTCAACGATCTCGTTTTGTTGAGAAAATCGTGATCAAGCATATCTGCATTCTCATTGGCAAAGTGGAAACACTGACGCCAGTCACCTCCGGGTTGGTAGGTTCAATTCCCTGTTGGATCCATGCAAAGATAGTAAAGCCTGATTTTATGCGTAACCTTGATCAAGGCATGTCTGTTTTACATTATAAGCCTTGCAATACTCCAGTGCACCTGCCTAACATAATGCAATGTCCACATTTACATCTTAATATAGGCCTACACCTAGGCCTTGCCAATGCACTGATATGACTGCCAGCCATGCTAAACACGAAGGCCCTGTGTTTGAGATTTTCCTTGTATTATGCAGGTTGACTCTTGGTGGGGAAGTGGGAACAAAGTTGAAATCAAAAGGCTTTAATTAAGTTAATTAAATCAAGAAGGCTTAAGCTAATTAACTGATTGAACAGAACAAAACCAGAGAAAAAATCTGATCGGTGATTAGGGATTGACAATACCACCGGCCCTTAATTTATAAGCTAAAGCCTCAAATCTCCATTCATAGAACACTTAGTTCTTCAAGCAGGCGTGGACCTTGAGGGGGTGCGCTGGGCACTCACCTCCCCTTTTAGCCAAAAAATCTGTAAAATTGACCGTGGAATTCTGGAATTTGGTGCATATTTCAATGTTTAGCACACAGTGCCCCCTCTTTTCCCAAATGCACCCCTGTCAAGTATTAGTCCACAGTTTTGACACACTGACCTCTGAAGATCTGGTCGGCAATGAAATTGAGCGCTCTCTTTTGTTGTATACAGATAATCAAACATCAAACAGTAAGATGTTGATTTAAAGATATAAGGGTAAACAAAACATTATAATGCGAGATGAGTGAGGACTTGTTGAATGTGTGAGCAAGAATAATATGAGACAAGGATATTGACTTATCCAAAGTTTCGATATGCCTAATAATGAAAGCTTGACTAAGCCATTTTTCACGCTTTTCTTACACTGCCTGCATGAGAAATGTTGTACGGACACACATGTACAATTCTGGCGGCTGTCTAAGCCGTAAGTGTATCTGGATGGCCGGTGACCGGCATGTACGATACACCATGGAAGTATACTTCTATGGAAACACCAAGTACCCTTTGAATAAGTCATTTCCAATGAACCTTGAATATTCATATAACTCAACAATACAACACAATTGAAATCTACTTGAAAACTGCACATGAATTATACACAAACATTTGAGGAGTATGTCAATTTCAGGAGTGCACTTGGCCTGGAAGGCAAGTCAAACAATGCCCTTGGGGAGAGATTTTATCGGAAATTAATTACATTCCACTTTATGGGTTGAGTTTTGTTGCAGCTAAAAGCACTGACAATTACAAGCTAATGTCGATTTATTGTGCAAATACGAACATTAATTATATCAAATCGGAAAGAGGCAGACATTACTGTTTATGCTCCATGGCTCAGAAATCCCAGTATGGTAGGCTACATGACTCATGGGAAAATTGGCAGCAAAATTGTTTTCTGCCGATGATAAACATCGGGATTGAGATTTCTACTAATCGCTCATTTGGATGTCCCGTGACTAAGATTGAAACGGCCCCACCCAACTGCATCATCAGAATCACAGTGTGATTCAATCAGATAACCTTTTTTACAGGAACATCATAATCTACCCACAAGTGGATGATGTATTCAGTTACCAGGGTATCATCCAATGACGTGGAGTTCAGTACGGTGAGCACCTGATGGCACGCTCCTGACCGATGAAGTCTGCTGATTGACTGTGAGTACCACGATACGGCATTATTAGCTCATAGACATTATCGGCTGAATGCATGTACATTGTACAGCAGGAGAAAACCTGAGTGCCCGGAGAAACCTCGGCTGTCAGAGAAAGTTGTCCTCTCTATCACCTGAAGAATTGGTCTGAGGATCGAACACGGCCTCAGATGACAGGAGCTGATGTTTTCCAATGTGACAGCCCGTACAGAGTATTGGTTCACCTCACCTGCTCAGGGCTCTGTGGAGCACGGAGCAGTGGTGCACTGGATTACCATGTGAATAGAAACCCCATGATGCTGGATTTAGCAAAAGAAGGGATGCTTTTGTCAAGTGTCACATTGCTGCTGGACAAAAATAGACCGATGTGTAAAGAGGTGTAGTGTTCGATGAGAGGTGCAAATTAAGGTTGTGTAACAGCAGAAAATGACATGTAATGGTAAGAATGGGTACAATAGAGCATAGAAATAGTCATGAGATTTGATATGGGAGGAGATTCGTCAGGACGACTGACAAAATGGGGGTAGGCTCTGTCTCAATGGGATCAACTACAGTGGAACCTCTCTATTAAGGACACCTTTGGGACAGACAGATGTTGTCAACTCAGAGGTGTCCTGATTAACTGAGGTCAAAATGATTAGAACTGAACTTATTGGGGCCCTCACGAAGAGGTGTCCTCCTGTTAGAGGCGTCCGTTCAGGGAAGTTCCACTCTAATTGCATCATTTTCCCACCTTGACCTTCAGACACTGACCAATTTGGACAAAATAAAATGTGGTGTCCTTCTAGATGTAAACAAAGTGGAAAACCGACATTACCGGTATGTCCAATAGACAGTTTGCGAAAATAACCGGAAGTGATAGGCTTGTATTCCATACAAGTCCAGTTCTAGGCCTACGGCACGCAGCTTGGCTTGGTTTGAAGCCGAATTATCCTGTTTGTGGTACTGGTACCAAAAAGTCGGGTCATTCGGTGCAGGTATGACTGGGTAATTGGTCTTGTTCACTTGTTTATGTCTCTAGCATAAAATCAAGCTGATGAAACAACGGATATGGTCATATCATATCTCCATCATGCCAACAGCACAGACTGAAAGGCAACAAAGTGCACATGAACTTCCTGTGCAGACGACTGGTATACAATCAATTGAACAATATAAAACCTTTCACCACGCCTGCCTTACTTTCAAAACTTTCCTCTCACAAAGCCTGGAACTTTAGAACAGGACAAGCTAATCATTGGCAATACGATTACGGGTAGGCTACATACCATACAGCAAATTGATAATCCGATGTTTTTATCCGACTATTCCATAAGATCGGTCCATGTTAATCACACCGCTCGGACCACCTCGTCCAACACACAAAACTCTCCGACTGAATGGTGTGCCTCTTATCTCCAGCACTGGTCTACAATGTAAAGCACACTAACACGTAACATTGTAGTTGTTTCGCCTCAATAGCCAGGACAAAGTTCTGCACCATTTATGGGGCAATCTCCCAAGTTGGCTAACAATGCAGGATTTATTTTGGGGTATTGTTGACCCTCACTCACACATTCTTGTTCATAATCAAAGAATTGCAAATGGGTTGTTTTAGGTTATGTCATTGACATTGTCACCCGAATTACATTTGACACCTGTTCACTTCCCTGTGAACTGTCAAATTGGTGTTCTTTATCACAGACTGAGGCAAGGGAATTTTTAAGTCTGAGGCAGATCAGATAAAGAACAGCACTGCAGGAAAACAACCAGAAGCAACTGTCCTTTGGTCAGATCAGGCCGGCGCCATCAATCAAGATTCAGTCTTATTTTGTCCACAATAACAGAAGAGACCGCAGGCTGACCTGATTTCCTTCTTCATACTTGTGTGGACCGTGCAGATAAGAGAAGACATTTCAGGAAAGTACAATCATTGACCTGATTACAATGTTTATCAATTCTCACCTCAGTCACCAGGTGGACATAATTTACAGCGAACAGGTGTCCTACACTGAACTGTTGGACATCACATAGCTGACATTCGACCCAGAATGCCTTGGTAACCTCGTGAGTCATCTATCAAGAACACACCGGAAATTATCAAAGGGAACATCTCGGAAGTTATCGCATCAACGATGTGAAAATTTGAGGAGACAAATTTGTTTTAAGTATGTTTGAATATGTATGTCACATTCCAAGTGGCATTTCAACAACCAGATATTGTGGTTGCCGATATATACCAGGGGTGACTCCCCTTTAAATTCATCTAAGAAGTAGCCTTTCCAGCACATAGGCCTACATTGATCTGAGTAGGTTATCATAAGTTACACAGGCTGTTTGTCTACTCCTACACAGCCAATACCGGAAAGGAGGCCTCTTTCTGCAGGAAATATTAAAATGTCAGATTGCGATATGGGGAAACTGGACTTGACAGCATTTTCCTGGTGGTGGATCAACTCCAAAATAATGGGGCTGACTGACATTACTTTGGATTTCCACTGTACCAATCTGACTTGGTGGAGAGTGAATAGCCTACAAGTTATGGTTGTCAACTAAATTGTTTGATAATACAACCACTGACCTCACTTTGAGAGTCCTTTGACCGGACATATTCACCCAAAAAGGACTCTAGAAATGTTTTCACATGTAGGGGATAGGTATCCAGTGAGATTCAATCAGAGATACATACATTATTTATAAATCTCGATCATTTTTATTGTTCATATGCAAATATCACCCAAATAAGCTAAACGTGCATCAATATCCCGACACAGATTTTTTCAATTTGCCACAAAACGACTTTGCATGCATGACCTCATCGTGTCCTCAGTCAGTCAAGGAAATGAAAGAACGACGACTGCGACAAATACAACATCCATGATTTACGCGACAAAATGTAGACCAAATTGGCAGACCTGGACGTGCAAGTTCGGAATAAGCAATGTTATTCAAAATGTGGCGACAAAAAGAAAAACAAAGTAGGTCATGCCCAGAAATCTCTCCCCGTCCATTGGGAGAGTTTATTTGATCATTCAGATTCGAGAATTTCAATACAATCACCATGTGCAGCCAACGATGAAATTTTTCCCAATGAATTTCTAAGACTGTGGCGAACTTCGAGAATAGTTCTCATGATGTATTGTACGTATAACTTTTCAGATATGTCTCTCGTTTATGTCAATAGTACTTAGGCCTTAAGTGGGCCTTAATCTTGTGGAAACTTCTGTTGATTGAATGTCTCACATCAACAAGTCACTGACTCAAATCAAACGGTTTTCTGATCCGAGTAAAGGCAATTTTGAGTGGTCATGCGGTTATTTGCCTCAATTAAACAACTTTTATGGAGAAAAATGCATCAGCAAACAAAATTTGTCACGAAACACATGCCTTGTGACCTATAGGTGGCTTTTTCTGGATATTCATTTGTTATTTACATACAAATGTGACAGTGCATTCAGAATTAGCTGTCATACAGATGTTTATCAACTTTTACGAATCACAGGGACATTGGTTCACATACATGTTATTGTATTGAAATGATCTGAACCAATGGGGAGACCTTTGTAATCTGTCATTAGGAAGCTTTGTACCGGTAATAAGATTTCTGCCTGGTACTTCACACCAATGTATAATGATTTAAAGACTATTTGCCCTTCCTGTGACCCTACTGTTCTATTCATCTGGGATTACAGGGTGAAGATTTTGGTATTATGGTGAAGGGCTGTAAAATATTTAAAGAACAACACGAGGCCTACCTCGTAATGTTCTATGCCGTTCATGCTTTCAACTGATCACTCAGCTCTGGGTTATTCCTGTTTTCAGGCCCAGAATGCCATTCATTTTGAGTGCTGAGGCGGCAGATGGACCATTCTGAAGTTTCTGCTGATACTCAGGAGAAAGACAGACTGCCGAGACCATAATCATCTGTAAACAGTGCTAATGAACGCTGAAATTCCACTGAACTTGATGGCAAGCTGGGAGGTAACAGCTAGATAAGGATTCCTGCTTCTAATGCAGGAGAAGGCAAGAACTCAGGAGGGTCCTGAGCTGCAAAAACAAGAAGTTAGAACCCAACTGGTAAGCAGCACATAATGATACTACTTTAAGATGCTGAGAGAGGCAAGTTGATCGACTCCCAGACCAACATTCAACAACAGATCCTCTTTTCACTGCAAATGCCACTCAGCTGTGCAGGCACGGATCCAGGGTCGACAGAAAGGGGGGGCGTAGCTTGACGGATGCGGCGGACAATGAAAGCGGGAAGCCCAAACGGGGGGTCTGGGGGTCCTCCCCCAGGAAAATTTGACAATTTAAGTGCTTTTAGATGCATTTTCCTGGGATCTGAGAGCAAAATACTCAAATTTTTTATGTGATTGAATTTTTCTTGCTAAAAAAAATCATTAGTCTGCCAAAAATAGGGGGGGCGTACGTCCCTTCCGCCCCCCTCTGGATCCGTGCCTGGCTGTGGATCCTCACCAGGACAATATGAGCAGCATTTCTGACGGGAGAATCATTTGAGGCAAAGACACTGAGATGAGCTGCAGTCAGATGAGAAACGAATGTCCAAGCAGACGTCATGTCACGAAGGATGGAAACAGGAATCATGCAAACAAGTCAAAGTCGACCTTCGAAAATATCTCATCTGAGGTCAAATGACAAGGTCAAATAAAAAAACAGAACAATGATCGAGTATTTAGGGCAAGCCCAATTATTTTGAACAGATGATTTGAAATTAAATGGAAGTATTTGCTCATTCACCATTCATTCCCATCATTCCATCCAAAATTGGCTCGTATGAGGTCAAATGACTTTTTTGATTGACTTTGGACTAAAGGGACATATATTTCCTATGACATTGGCCAATCAATTGTTGAATAACTCTACTCTGTTCTGACTTTTTGATCACCAGGAATCGAAGTTTCCAAGGATAAACCACAGTCCTTGGGCCAGTGAAATATGCAACAGGATTGAGTTGGTGGTCCCTTTAAGCAAAACCCAATCAAAAACCATGTAATTAGAAGAGAGCTGACTTGATTGTTCATTGAGCAATTAGCAGAATCCATGATGTGAACTCATCAATATAAATTTAGCAGTTATGATGGCAAAATGATTGTACCAGTGGAACGTTACTATTGAATGATTAAGAACATGGCTGATGGTGTTCTTAATCAAGGTGTGTCCTGATTCCAGGGATCAAAATTGATAGAAATGACCGATGTGTCTGAATTCTGGTGTCCTGATCCTGTATAAAGAAGTGCCCTCCTTGCAGAGTTCCCAAAGAGATGTTCAACTCTAAAGGCCCGTTTCCACAGAAGCAATAGCGTGAGCGTTTTGACGCTTCGCCCATTGTTTGGAAGCAGAGCGGCGGAAAATAACAAAAGATTTGACGCATCACGCAGCGTGAAACGCGTCTGTGGAAACGAGCCTTTACTCTGGCTCTTTCATATCATCACAATTGCTTGCCATTTAGTATATCGAGAGATAACTCCAGTACGGTACCACAGCAAAATCCTGCCAATATGAAGTAAGCTAGGCCTTCGACACTACACTAGGCCTACAGTATTGTATAGGCCCTACCACTTGGCCTAGAATATTCAACAGCCTTACCTTTAGTTGACAACTTTCAGCCGAAGTGTGGTTCTTTAAGATTTTAAAGTACGGTAGTCAGTTGCTGAGAACAATCAACTGACAATATCAACACAGTTTGAAGGATCACTTTTTATATCATCCTGCCCACATAAATCCACATATCTACATCCACAAATTGTCATGTCCCGGGTTTGTTAGTCAGAGAATGGTGACATTCCTGCAGGCACCATTGATATAATCACAGTTTATGGAGCACGGCTCTACATTAAGCATATCGGCAAGGGACCATCTCAGCAGTATAGTTGGACTTAGACTAGAGTTGGCCAGTGACATAGGCCTACTGTTCAACAACAAGCCTTTGTTCAAGAATGCCTCGTTGACTGTTGTATCCCACTTATTCAAGGCCTACTTCAGCTCTTTAACATACCAGTACCACATACTTCTATTATAAACACTCGTGATTTTCTGCAGTTATTACCTCAGAGTGAGGACATTTGGTACCGTACCCACGATGCAAAAATAGCTTGTTTACGGTACTGGTGTGATAGAATCGGATGCCACCATCTTTCTGGTGTCCCCCTGCATTGTTTGTCACAGGATTAGGCTCGTAGTGTGTCTCTATAGTCCTATTCAATGGTGCCGCTTAATCTGTAAATGTATCGTTGGGGGACATCACATATCGGGGGACATTAGATTATATTACACCTGTACTACCGGTACTGGTAAGAACCTGTCACAACATCATCAGCTAGTGGCTCCTTACCACAACAGCCTGAAACTTTTGACAACAAGCCTACCGGGTATGTAGAATTTAGAATTATCAAACTAGAGGTCAAGGGGTAATGCCCAACATGGGCCTAGGCAAGAATGATATGTCCTCATACTTGCTTCACCCTACTCATGAAGAATACCTGACCATGGTCGATGACACAGTGAACCCACAAAGCTGGCCAAGGACCTCGAAAACTACAACACTGTATTTGGTAGGACGGATTCGATTTCACTTCAAGGGGGCTTGAGTCAGAATTTTGATGAAGTGGTGTGAATTTCTGTTGAGAGCCTGTCAGAGGCATTTCTGTTGAAGTTACAAATACATCCAACCAGGGTATGCACTTTTAACCCTCGGTCACATCCTTCGCAAATATTATTATTCATTTTCCAGTTAGATAATATCTATAATTGCCCTCCCTTGTACTGTTTTTGTTTAATTACCAGTACAGGTAAATAATTCAGATTGATTGTACCGGTATAAGAACTTTCTCCAAGTATCAATAACAGATCACTTTCACCAAAAATATCTATTTTTGCTTGCACTCAGATTTGATGCAGGGCCCAAGGCACAGATTGCTCTCCAGTCAGAAAGTCATTGGTGAAGACCAAAGGAGAAGCTTGCTATAAAAGAAATCCTAGTACAGTCAGTGATGCTTATGACTTGATCCACAGTACAGAACCTCCCTAATGGACACCCCTGCTAGGAGGACACCTCTCTATTAAGAACAGGAGAGTTCAGTCCCCAATTGGTCACATCGGCTCATTTTGACCTCTGTATTGAGGACACCACACAATTGAGGACAACATCAGGCAGTCCTAAAGGTGTCCTCAATATAGGGGTTCCAGTGGTGTATGTTGATGAAAACATTACACATCTTAATTGATATTTTAGCCTAAATTGAGGAAATTACTCTCTTTAATTAGTAAGGAATATCCTCATTAGAGAGACATTACTGGAACTGGGGCCTTCACTGGTGAGATGTTTGGTTTATAACGCTAATGAGAATGACAGGGTGTCCCATAAAACATGAAATGCCTCAACTGGGGTTTATTGAAATGCCCCAATTGTTTGGTTTATAACGCTAATGAGAATGACAGGGTGTCCCATAAAACATGAAATGCCCCGATTTCCATCCGATGAACAGAATCTTTTCTGATTCTTTCATGACTACACAGTGCTATCTGAATTGATCTGAACAGACCTCACTTCACAGCGAAGTCTTATATCAAAATTCTCCGAGTTAATGCATTCAGAAGGAGAATGCAGAAACCTTTAGAAAAAGCCTGACCTTTTGCCTTTGCCTGCAGTAACTCAAAGCCAATACCAACAGAGTGGTGTTTTTTTGCCAAGTGCATATTGGCCACTGAGTGATGGCTAGTTAGGTATAACAAACTACAGCGGCAAAAATAGAGGCTCTTGAAAGATGCTCCAAGCAGCAAAAGACCACAGGGAATAGCCTGTCAGTGGTAGCCTGCTTTGGTTCAGGTAAAACTGCAGCAGCAGGGGCACTCTCTGCTTTCTCAGGTGGTGAACTAACATTTGCTTCATTTGCAAGAGTCACTTAGACCAGTTCAGTGAGTGAAAATAGCTATTTTTCTGTAACATATCCCAAAGTTTGTGAAGCTTGCACACCCAACGCATCCAAAATGTAGGTAAAGCACATTAGTGATTCACACTTTCTGATACATGTACCTACATTATCAGAAGGCCTATCCAAAAAGTAAAATTTGGTACTGGTATCCCCAAATTCTAATCAGAATTAGTGATTTTACCTTTTGAACTTCATAGTTCCACTTGATGCGAAAGTTTGATTCATAATCTTGGTGCCTTTGTCTTCATTCTGAAAAGATCAAAAGTAAGGAAATTGATCAGAGAATGTTGAAATAAAAAAGAACAAGAATGTTTGGAATGAAAGATGAACACAGTGGGAGTGGAATCTTTTCAAATCTCTGCAAGGTTACTGAGCACTGAGGCTTCCACGGCTTGGCTAGTCACCAATTAACATCAGGCGGAGTCTGGGAACCTATTGAGAAATTCACAAAGTCCCATGAGACTGATGGGCATGTAGAAGACTGCATGGTTCTTTATCCCTTTGTGGTGTTCTTAATCAGGTCGGTGTCGATGTGGTGTGGATCTGTATGTTACATAAGGCTCTCTGAATCATCCTCACTGATGTCATCCCCTCCCATCCCATGCGCACTGCCCTGAGGTGTGTGCTGGTGAATCCCTGATAATCCTCTGGATGGTTTGCTTTAGCTCCTTGGTCACCCGTAAGCAACTGCAGCAATTTCTGTCCCATCAAATCACAAGTTAATAACAGCAACCACTCATAGATATAACACCAAAAAACAGAGTAAAAAAATTCGAGACTGAATATAGGATTAAATGTTACCATACCAACCTATTGTGTCGGAGCTGACATCTTTATATTCCAGACCCTAGGAGGTTGTAACAGCCACTAATCGCTCGAGTAAAGTTGGTGTGATACCTCTGGGAAACATTCCAAGGAAACCTTGTACAGGTCTAGGCCTAACTATAGGGCAACTTCAACAACAGATGGTTCTTCTCACTTACACCAGCAACATTTGATAACTCAACTCTAAATGCATGATACACAGTAGAAAAGTAATGTACAAGTGGGCGATGATAAGCAGTGGAGTTTCTGATCCTCACAACCCCCGGGCCACGAATACCTGTTGTTGGAGAAATCATGAATTTCACCACTTTTTGCAATCTGTCATACCGGCCTACACTAACTTGGGAATTCAATGCGACTTGAAGATGGGGTATGAAAGAACACCCTGAGGTAAACAGTGGTTCTCCACTCTCGCTACAACAAGTAGATGTGAGGAAGCAATATGAAATAGTTTGGTTCCAAACTAAAAACTACCATCAGCAACGAGGTAGCCTATCCTGAACTGACAACCAATAGTTTGAGAAACGGTGAGGGACAAGGGCTGTATTCATAAAGCTAGCAAATGCTTTTACTTAATGTTTTGTGGTAAATTGGCTGGTATTCATAAAAGCTAGCAAAGGCATTTACGTAATGTTTTGTGGTACATTTACATTGGACCTTGTTTAAAAGCATTTGCTAACTTTTATGAATTGGTATTCAATACCACCCAAGGTTACAGGAGATGTAAATACCCCCTTAGTGAAGTTGGAGGGGATGAAAAGGGAATTTGACTTGCCATCGAAGAAATTCGCCTATATGGCTGAAGTATAGCAAGAAACGTGCAAGAATGCCAAGCAAGCGTAACCCCACATGATGGCCCAGGGCAATGTAGCAGAGATGAAAAGCTGGCAAGATCAAAACTTTTTATGTAACCTCACCAGAAGAATTATTGCTGTGTATCTTTTTCTTGTGATGTCTGATGGCTGGTTGTGTGTGCGAACTGAAGGCACTTAGGATAGAAGTAGCCTCTTGCTCTGAGGTCTGATAATCACATCAACGTGGCATAGCATCGGCGGTCTGAAACATACCCCCAACCCCTCCCCCCAACATTGTAGAGACGGCAATTTGTTCATCCATGGCGAAGTTGTATGGTTGAGGCCAATGAGGTGGATGGTTGAGGCCAAGATGACTTGTGTTATCCAGGTGGATGGTCTACAATAGAGGCAAAAACCTGGCCAATTACCACATGATACATAAAACTTAGGCTTATGTTTACATCAGCCTTAGGCCTGGCATGACTGGCGTGCCATAACATATCAAATTCACCCTTTTTTCTTCCTCCTGGGAAGATGAGACTCGTTTTTTTTGTCTCTGTCCTGGTTAACCTCACTTCTGAAGGTCGCCATCTTTCATTGTACATTTATGTTGCAGAAATGTTGAGGAAGAATGAGAGGAGAGCAGGAGAAAGACAAGGCTCTGCTCATCAAATGAAAGATGATCCCCAACGATTGACCAAAAGATTTTCTATTGCTGAGAGCTGCCTAACAATATTAGGATTCACAGTACCGGATATTCAACAAGTGCAAATGAATTCAATATTACATGTTATCTTGTGAGAATCCAAGCCAGGTTAAAGCTCAATGAGACTACTTTATTCTCCTGAATGAAACCAAATAAATGCAGACAAAATAAATAGGTTAAACCAGTACCCTTCTTCCCCAAGTATATAATTATGTATGTTGAATTACACAAAAAATAGAAGCCGGATAGGATAATCGCAGGCATAGTGTTGAATTCAATGTGTTCACTTGGTGCAAATATAAATATTAAAAGTCAACGATTAGGCCCATTTTGAGAAAAGAGGCCCATTTTTTTGTGGTGACAAAAGTCTATATTTAGGTGACACACATTGGTGCATTTGCAGAACAAGTCAGCAAAAGTGCCACATACCCCATGTAAGAGTTATCTTGCCAAAGTTGGCCATAGAAACTCGCCCATAGAAAATGATGAAGGAAAACATCTTTTCTGTCATTGGTGTTTCCGTAAATTGAACAATGGTGAATTGCCCATCGAGAGCCAGCTCTCAAAACACTTGACTGAGCTTGCATCTCTTAAAGGGACTATAGGCCAATCCAAGGTCAGTTCTGCAGATGTCATGAACTTATGAATGGTACATGCATGGCAAAGACAGCTATTTTGAAGATAATTGGCCCTCAAATGTAATGCAGGAGGATAACTACATACCTAAATCCTCGTATGAATCCATTAAGAAAATACATAGTTCTCCTCTTTAGAAATATCAGAGGAGCGAAGCTAAATCAAACAGCATAGTCCAACCAGCGATACTAAAACTAGACCTGCACCAGATGGACTAGTTTATATACCCTTCCCTGGTAAAGAATTTTCATCTGAGCCATGATTTCTTTGGGTAAATGTATCAAAATTCTACAGGCAAGAACTGCAATCTGTCTCTTATCAGGCACATTAACCCATCAGCGAGATAGAGTTCCTGATAACAGTAGGGGAGGAGGAATGCTATGAAACACCTGTAATTAAAGGAAATTTCTACTTTTTTCATAGAGTATGACTCGACCTTGACATTTCAGGCCCTGACCTTGACATTTCAGGTCCTGACCTTGACATTTCAGGTCTGACCTTGACATTTCAGGTCTGACCTTGACATTTCAGGTCCTGACCTTGACATTTCAGGTCATTCTGTCACATATGCAAGGTCATTGGCAGACAAGGTCAACAACAGATGGTAAAACATGGACACAAGCTTCTTTTATCATTTTGTTTAAAAAATCTCATTACAACCATCCCAGAGATGCGGACTGCATGGTTATAACTGATGGATGACTTGAAGTTGCTCCAACTTTTGAAGGATTCCTGCCCTTAAAAGATGAATAATTAGGGAGAATGTACAATTTACCATGACGAGACACAGGTGTGTTAGTTCTAAAGGTTGGAATAATTCAGTTCAATGACTTTAGAAGTCTTGGCCAATCCCCTGATTAACTATTTACCAAAGGTAATGATTGCAAGGCATAACTCAGTGGTAGCTGATCCATGAATGAATCCAGGAACATGAGTGAGCGGCCTACATTCAGGTTGGAAAGTGCTGCAAAAGTGACCTCTATTGCCAACAAATGAAAAAGCACCCTGGCAAATGGAGCATTGTGATTGGCTCCTCAAGATATTCGAGCACTCTGATTGGCTGCACTCCAATGTCTGAACAGCCAATTGGAGATCCTGTGGACAAGGGGGGCATGGTACCCTCTGAGACAAGCCTATTTACTCCTAGACCCAATGGGTGGTATTCATAAAGCAGTTCTATTGTTAGAACCGCTTTATGAATACCACCCAATGGGATTATCTTTGTTGTCAGATAGCTGAACCTTTTGTTGGTTTAGTTGTTCTCTCCTTCAGTAGGCCAAGGCTAGTCTTCTCTTCACCAACCAATAAACGTGATAAGCCTATGACACAGGATGGAAAAGGGTTAAAACCGTTTCTGTGGTAAAATTCTGTCTAAATTTGACCTAGTGTAGTTTTGACGAATGCAGACCATGGAGTTTTAATAGTCTAGCAGACGACCCACCAACTCTGCACATAATAGAAATGTACAGGAGGCATTTTGTTTTCGTACCACAATATCTCAAGGTCTGGGTATAATTAGCAGAAACGCCTACCTGGTCTTCACACCTTGCTGATAGATGAGCAGGAGATGGATAGGTGCCCGCTCGCACCACACGCACGCGGCTGGCCGACTGAATGACGGAGGGACAGCGGGAGAATTTGAGACGCTTGTAGGTCACGTGATGAGAATTCATAGCATGGTTCCCGCGCGCGAACATACACAGAGCACGTGCGAACCCTGTCTAATCCCGGAAGAACCATTTTATGACCCACCAGCCAGGAGTTTGGTGCAGCTCCACATGGCAGTTTTCTGTCGAAAGTTTGCTGTCAGCTGTCCAATGACTACCCCGTGGAAGTTGTTCAGTAGTGACTGTATGACAGCAATATTGCTGTCACCGGGATAAGACATCCTGAGAATATCAGGCGTTCTTACTGCTCGCTCCCTTCGTCACCGCAGACGAAGAGAGCGTCATCCGCTCTCACATCCCCT
>NMRB01000560.1:49980-86670 GCA_002633025.1 Notospermus geniculatus
AGGATCCATATGATGCTGTAACCCGCTGAAGAGGAAATTAAAGACACGAGTCATTGGTAGGGAAGTATCATAATCACAAAGTGAACTAAATACAATTTCAATCCAAATGATGAACAAGTTTCGATAGTCTACTACAGTGGAACCTCCCCTAACGGACACCTCTGCCAGGAGGACACCTCTCTATTAAGGACACTAAAGTTCAGTCCCAAATTGACCATTTCTATTCATTTTGAACTCTGTAATCAGGACACCTCTCAATTGAGGACAGCATTTGTCAGTCCCAGAGGTGTCCTTAATAGAGAGGTACCACTGTATTTGCTTTACCATACATAAAAACTTTTACATAGGCCCTTTGCAAAGGCCCGAGTCTTGCCAACCAGTTCCTGGTCCAACTAGGTGAGGTAGGTTTGAGAAAATGACCTAAGTTAGTCATCCTCTTTAGACTTACTTCTTGCTTTGACTTGGTGATACTGTATTAGGTCATCAGCAGAAATACTAAGCAGTGTGAAATCCTGAGTCCCAGTGAGGGCCCGAACTGAGTCAGTAGATGGCAGAAAGTGTACACCGGTCACAAATATATTGTGGGCTTCTTTTACATAGTACAGTCGCTGAAAATTAGGACAAAATAGTTAGCTTCTCTGAGGTTCGTAATCATGATCATTGAATTCAAAAGGTGGGGTGGTGTCCTCTACTTCATTGAATCTTACCTGTAAACTAAAGCTAATGTAGACAGCAACACTTCCAGCTATTGTCCCTATACCAACAAATGTACCATCAGTGCTGGAAGAACAAATACCAATGTACACTGCAGTCAGATACACTCACTGTTAAGTCACTACAAAGAATGTGAATGACTGTCCAGTTTAACTTCATATAACTATTAAGATATCTACTCGTGGCCTCTGTGCAAGTATTACAGCCAGACTCTGAGAAGTAACAGTCCTGTAACATACCTAATATCTAAACAGGAAATAATTTCTTCCGCCAGCCTGGTGACACCTTTGCACTGGAAGTCAGTGCCATCCCATCTTGTGATATATGATGGTGCATCCTTCTTTCGTATTAGTGGAATGTGAGCAGTGTAGAACATCACTTTTTTATCACTGTTTTCTGTGAGACCATACCTGAAATGGAAAAGAGTTTGATCCCTTACTGGTTTACTCAGGAGATGCCTTCCTCTCTCTCCTCTGAAAGAATCACGTGATGCACAGAACACAATCAGACATGAGAAGTCTCAAGGCAAGATCACATACCCACAGGCTCGGTATCTGTATTTTCCCTCGGTTTTCTTTGGCCAAACCAACTCAAGGAATTTACTACCATCTTTTGTATTCCAAACTTTAGCACCAGTTTTACTTATTGTCACAATCTGAAATGAAGACAGAGAGAAAGAGTGAAAAATCTGTTCACCGAAATGCAAGAGTGGACACCGACAGGAACCACTCCTTGAAGACATCTCTGCAAGACACAATGGAACATACCATAAGTGAATACTGATGACTCCAGTATGAAGATTGTGGAAATATCACTTACTCTATTGCCTCTTGGACTAATTGCTATATCATCTATTTCTTCTTCATGTGCCTTGATCTCCAGTGATTTCTTCACATCTGGAAACTGAAGGAAAAGAACAGATTTATTCATCTTCTTATCATCCCTGGTAAGCGTAACAAATGGGATTAAGTTTAGTTCTCAAGGGGAAGGAGAATCAAATATCAATATTTCATCTGGCCAATGATTCCACTTCATCAGAGTTCCTGGTAGTTTGATGAGAACCTGCTATTGTGATGAATGAACGCACCTTCCACACCCGTAAATGTCCATCTGACCCTCCAGTTAACATCAGAGAAGCATCTTTACTGAACCGCACAACAGTCTGGACCCCACTATCCTCCAAAAAGTCTGTTTTTACAGTGGCCAGCTCATCAATGTCAAAAGTCACAACATTTGGAGCTGAATCATGGGATTCGGAGCTTGTAAGGTTTCCTTTCCTTTTTCTCACATTATCTTCTGTGTCAGGAGCTGCAACATTGAACAAACATGATTTATGGGGAGTCAATATTGACTTAGGCCTACCAGTGCATGGCCAGATGTTCAAGATATCAAAGTAGGGTATCAAAGCCTCTATCTAAAGTGATGATCATCATGAACAATGATCCACAGAAAACTTACTTTTATTAGGTTTGGGTTTTGCCACTTTGTACTTGAGAGAGTAGACCCTGCAATTCTCGTCCATACCAACAGCTAGGACATATCGTTTCCCATCATCCATGGTGGCACTGTTCATGATGGCGGACGTCCCTGTGTCATGGCGGAAAACACTCTGAGCGAGCAGCTTGCCACTTGATGCATCGCACGACAGTTCAAATATTTCCTTAAGAAAGAAAAGTAAATGAAAATACATAGTACTGGCATTAGTTATGGTAGTGTTGGTACCTGATCTAAGTGTCGGGAGGATCATCAGCATCCCGTCATGTCAAAGACAAAGTCGACATCAGTCTTCTATTCTAGGCCTAGGCCTATAGGCCTAGTCAAGTCGCCGTGGCCGCCCGGGTGTGAATAACGATCTAGGCGATACGAAATATTAGAGATCAGGTGTCACATTATCTGTGAAGCAATGACACCAATAAAAGGTCCTGACAAACTCATATCATCCACCCAGAAGACACAAGTCACTATTCAATATTAGGGGTGTCCGGAAATAAAACCGAAAGTGGTCATCCGACAATCGTGCGCATCAGTAACGCCCGCATTAAAAAAGCTGTTAATTGCCGTTTGTATCATTTGACACTCACAATTATGTTTGGAACACCTGTTCTTGATTGTCCTCCGCCGCCTCCCGCAAGAAAGTGGCGGTCCCCCAACGGCTGAACCGTGTAGATAGGGAAATCTGTCTTATGGATCACACGGTCGTTTCTCTTGGAAGCCATGTTATTCTACAGTGACCTTGACCGTCCGCCACATCGTCGTTTAGTTCAATAAACTTCTCACAGATGCCGCCACCTTACGCGCATAGACTGGTTCTTTATCCCCCCTTGGTGACGTCACTAATGTGGCTAACTGATGAGGTCAGAGGAACAAATTAAATTTCATGATTTCTCATTATGATATGCAAATTTTTATATTACGTCATGAATGTGGGGTATGTACTGATTTTCATGATTTCCCATTCTGATATGCAAATTAGATGAATTCAGCAGTTCATTCTCAGACATGCAAAAATAGGCGATTCGTACTAAATTTGTATACTTTAATTTACTTGCAAAGAGTCTATATTGTTACTCAAAATATATTTTGTTGTCGTCTATGATTTTTATTTTACTGTCTGTGATAGTCTCGCGTCTATGTCTGTGAATAAAATTCATTCGACTGAATACATGTACACTAGTTCTATGGTAGTTTGGTTCCACCGACCTCCTCCAGATGACGCTTTTTGTTGTGAAAGTCGTAGGTAAGGTATCAAACATGTCGTCATTACCTGACCTAGGAAATACGAAATACGAAATACGAAATACGAAATACGAAAATTTATTCCACTCAAACCACACTTGTGGTATAATGAGGTACATTTACATATACATGGGGTTCTACAATGACTAAAAGATACAAAAATAAACTATGAAACTACAAAAATATAAATTTGATGCAGCAGTTGAATTCACCATAAAGATGATTGCACAATATATTGTGACTATTAATTCAAAATTAAATTTGACAAGATTTACTTATAGTATACATGTTTTTGAAATTTTATAGTACGGAGGCTAACGAATATTCCTTGATCTATAAAGTTTCAAACTGTAAAATACAAATTTTGCTACTCTGAATATGATTTCTCTATCATCACTATTCATTAATTCTGTCATTTTCTGAGTACTACACCTATTTCTATAATACTCAGGAATAAATTGAATCCTATAATCAGATAAGAGCTTGCACTCAAAAAGGAAATGGTATTCATCACCAATTTGCACACTATTGCAATACTGACAAATCCTATCATTTCTCGCCAGGGCTTTCGCAAAAAAGCGCCATCTGGAGGAGATCATTGGAACCAGAGTAGAGCTCTTTTTCTCGTTCTGTGTCCTGGAGGTAAAAAAGATGTAAACATCGAAGACATGGAAGATGGCGTTTTGTCAATGAGCTGAGAAGAATAGTTTTGCAATATTTATTGACTCATTGCGTCAAAATGAAGGAAGTGTGACGAAAGCAGAATGTTCCATGTCATTCATGGACGTGTATATATGTGATAAACGTGAAGTAAGCTTTCAGCACCTTTGATTATTCTTTAGAATATGGCCATTTGTTTGCCTTTCTTTAGGCTACGGTTGGCTACGGTAGGCTATGGTATGCGTAGGCCTATCCACATCCACTCGACTCACTGCGACTGCTCACTTCTTGACACTTGCACTGGACTCGTCATTCATTTTCAAGCTTGCTCAGCATGACATGCATGATGCACAACACTCCCTCACTGACATGACTAGGCTAGCATAGCACTGACTGACTTGACTCAGCAGCACGAAACAGGCCAGCAGTCAGTGAATGAATGGCCAGTGTAGTGGCTAGGCCTACCGGTAGGCCTACCTTCTTCTTATTTTTGATGACTTTTTAATTTAAGGGATAGCTTCTTCTCTCGATCTTCTTGTCTTAAGCCTAGGCCTACATGTAGGTAGGCCGAGCAACAGCATTATTCCATAGGCCTATTCGATATTGAAACTAAAAGAGACATTTCAATTCAGTTCAGAATGTATGTGGGCCTATTCTAACCTGGTAAGCCTTTTCACGGATAACATTTTGTGCGTAATACTCATGTGCGATAAGTGCATTGTGGGAACGAAAAGGGTCAAATTTGTTCCTTTTTGTTCCCACAATGCACTTCTCGCGCATGCGTATTATGCACAAAATGTTATCCGTGAAAAGGCTTATGCTAACCTCCCTCTCAACAGCCACAACTAGGCCTACCCAGATACTTCTTTACATTTCAGGTTGTTTTGATTGAGGACTTTTTGTTGTTGTTACGAGCATAGTGGTGCATTTTCTTCTGCTGTATGTAGTCATTTTCAAAAAAGATAGCTTCCAAGATGTTGTACATATTCTTAATGGACACTGGCAACATGCTTACATTTGACATCAATTTAGCTATGGACACGTAAGTATTTCTTGCACTCCCCGTACGAAAATGTGACATGTGTAAATGACATTACCACGTGGTAATGTCATTTCCACGTGTCACATTTTCGTAAGGGATCTCTTAGGGAATCAAAGAATCTCTTATACTGGTATTCAGAATGGTTTACATGTACTTTCATTTTAAACCTTGCGCTCCGGCACTGTCAGTGTCAAAGCTTCTCACTGATGGGTCAGGCACAGTCATTATGATCACCAATGTCCTTACTTCATTCATTGACAATTGCATCCATTCCAGTGTGTCCCGACTCCAAAAAGTCATCGCCGAAGCCAATAGAATACCAGAAGATAAACAGGTGCTGTTGATCAGCGGTGGGGAACACCTTGATCCCAGTCAGAGAGTCTGCAGTTACAGCAGCGGAACTGTAAGTATAGCTGAAGGTATCTACTGTGATGGTATGAAATGTGCTGTATTGGATAAAGTTGCTTTCAATCAAAAAATTTCTCATAAATTAATTGAGATTGCCTTCTGTTTCTCCAGGACACCAATCCCATATTCTTGTTCAGCAAGAGTACAATCGAATCAGCAGTGCCTCCATCAATCTCCGAGAGCACCATCTCAGATCCCGAGATGAAGGATCAAGTGGAGGGTGCCCTTAACATGCCCCCGTCCTATGAGACAGTAGTCACAAGGGCTCAACTTGCATTGGTAAGTGTGTTCAAAGGAAGCCAGTTTGAGAATGAAGTTAGTGTGAGAAAACCCATAAATTTTGAGATTGATGGTTCATTTACTTGAATGATGTGAGTGATGAATCTCTTCTTTCAGCAATTCCGTGATGTGGCTCGTGAAGTGCTGAAGACATGTGAGCTACTGGTTCATGATCAGCATCTTCAGCATCAGGGCTGGGCTGCTGCTGTAGCCAACCTGGAGGACATATCTGTGTAAGTACGGTAGGAATCTTGCGGGGTCCAATGGGGTAACCTTTTGGCTGTATTTACTCTTGAAGAGGTTGATGTACATGTAGTTTCAAGACAGCCAAGGTCTTCATTTGAATAAACGTTAGGTTGTTGGTTCCCTCTCCCAGAAAATTCTACCGGTGTTGTTTAACATCGCCCAAGTTTCATTCATGAATTTGACAGACTGATACCCAGGATCCATGTGTGCAAATTCTGGTTTCTTTTTCAGCTCATTCACTAACAGAACTGAAATATTCAAACAAAGCTTCAAGGAATTCCTTGATTCCAGACCAACATATCTGGAGGTCCTTTCAAGGTAACATGTTATCTTTGTGAACTGTAGATACTTTGGCTAGCCTCTCTGTGTATTCATCTTTGTATTACACCAAGATGTATTAGAGAATCAGTTAATAAAGGCAGAAGATTTGACTGTTGAATCATCTGTTCCAGCTTCCACCTGACCCTTGACCTCCTCTCCCGGATGCCGATGTTGCAGTGCCTGATTCCCGATGTGGAGGAGGGTGACCCTACATCTCTGCTCAACTGGATTGCATCTCAGGACAGTCGGAATAGTTTGGAACAGATGGCAGAGCTGTGTGAAAAGGGCATTGAACAGGTATGAAATCATCTAAATTCGGACTCATTGGGGCAACTTGTGATTCTACAAATCCTGCTGACTCCAAGTGGTGTCTGAGTGCAGTGGTTGACTGATCGCAGACTTCAGGAGAAGTCTCTCTTTCAAGTTGGGAGTCGGTCAAGGATCGAGTGCCGGTCCTCTCAAGAAGACCTTGTCATGCAGGGATTGTGCTTCTCACATGAAAACCAAACCAAAAACTTGTTATACTTGTTAACTTGTATTTGAATCTTTCCTTGCAGTTTGATGAGCATGTGATGGATACTCTGGTCGTCGAGGTGAACGGTGTGATCGAGAGTGTGAACAACCCGAATATGAAAGAAGTGAAAGGTCTGGAGGACAGGCTATCAAAACTTGAACAGCTCATGTATGGTGCTAGGAGGCTGGTCGAGGAGCAGGGAGAGATGTCACAGGTATGTCCTACCAACCAGGCAAATTACACTTACTGTGGACCATAGAACCTCTGCCAGGAGGACACCTCTCTATTAAGGAAACCAAAGTTCAGTCCCAGCTCTGTAGTCCTAATTAGGACACTCCTCAATTAAGGACAGCACAACTCCAAGGGTGTCTTTAATACAGTGTGTTTGTATACTTGTGAATGTAATATGAACATCTCTTTCCAGGGTTTCATACAGAATCAAAACCGTGCGAGTAACGTTCGTGATAATTCCATCTTCCCCGACTTGTGTGCCAGTCACAAGCAGCAGCTAAAAGTGATGCTACAAAATCATCAGAATCTGATCCTTGCCAGGGAGAAATGTGCCAAGGCCAAGGATGAACTCTGCAACAACTTACATCAGAGATTAAGGTAAGGTGAAATGGGAAGTAGGCGAAATAGGAGTGGGAAAATAGGAGGTAATCGAACTGGGAAGAAGGATAAATGGCCACATTTTGTAGGCGAAATAGGAGTAGGCGATATCCTATTGATCACAGTGAGAGTGAATTTCAGTGGGCCCACTCGGTCATGGACACCATTGAGATTGACAGATTTTGTCCTTAGAGAGAGAGGTATCCTTGTAGCTGAGGTGTGTCCACTACGGGATGTTGATAGTAAGTGTTCTGTTTCTGTTTGTTCAGGTGGATCATGTATGTTGAGAAGAACCTTTACGATGTCGATGGAAAGCTCGTTATCCACCATGAAAACCTGAAGAGATTGAAACGTAAACTGGAGGTGCTCCAACACGTCCATAACGCTCCGAAGGTTTACTCCAAGATTGTGACGGAGATCTATAGAAGAAGAAACTTTCAGGAGCAATTCAGTGAGGTGGGTGAAATGATGACTTGCAATGTTATTTTATGTGATCTGCAAGGTGATTGCATGGAGATGGTGCAGTTCCTATGTGGAGACATCACGTCGTCCCACAACAGTTGGCTTCTGGCAGCCCCAAGGTTCGTTGTGCTGATCATCAGCTGGGTGATAAGCCTTGAGCACATGTGTCGCATTGCCACAGTTGAACTGTAGTCTCTGGCAGTAGAGTTGAGACTTGAGTGGTCTGGTTGACTCTAGTCAAATCTCCAACCAAGGACTAAACATTCTTCCTGTCATTCTAGTGGGCTGTTACGTTAGCGGATGATTCCAATCGACTCTACAAAGCGGAAATCGAGCGGAGGGCAGCAGTGGTTGAGTTCGTCGGTCATCACTTCTTCAAATCACTTTTCCCAGGGATCCATGATCAGCCCCCACCATTCGCAGTAAGTTATTTCAGTGTTTAAGTTCATACTTTGTCTCAATTGGTGTCAGTTGAAGGCTCAAATAAACATTGGGTTATTTCTTTCAGACTGAACCTCCAGAAGTATTCGATTCTAATCTACCTCATGTAACAAAAGATGACATAGAATTACTCCAGGAAAAGTTGCCTGAACTAGAAGATTATTTAAGGTAAGGGTTCTCTTCATAGCCATCAGAGGGAGCTTCTCCTCATGACAGTGCTGGCTGATAGGAATACAAATTATGGATTTTGACACCCAATAAACTAAAAAATTTGTTGTGCCGGCAAAGAGTTAGGTTTTCCATGTCAAACTGCTCAATAGAAGGTTTACGGCTTTGCCTTTTGCTGTATATTATGGCTTTCATCGTGATCCTTGAAGTGCTCTGTGTGATTGTCTGACATTTGTCCACTTCCAGTGTCCCGGAACCATTTGACATAGCCAGCCACTTCTCCTCGGCCACGCTGAAGGCGACGGAGAGTCTGAAACTCGATCAGTCTGACATTGAGGTGATCAACCATCCAGATGAAATGTCCCCAAAACGGGAGGTGAAGTCACAGCTTGTAAAAGACGTGGCCGAGGAAGTGAAGAAAGAGGAGGATGTGCAGTCAGATGTGGAGATTCTGGACATGGAGTCGGATACATTTGGAACCCCACCGGATGTAAAAACCGTCAGTCGGGTCAGCGCCGGTAAGGAACCGGAAGTGAAGAAATTGCCCGAGATGCCAGCGCCTGTGCCTAGTTCTATGTTGAAATCGAAGTCGGATACAAAAGTGACAGAAGTTGTGAAAGAAATTAATGTGAGTGGTCAGGCGTTGAGCTTGTCGCCGCATGATGAGACGTCCGATGAGTTCACGACAGCTGTGTTTTATATCGACGAATCCATGCCTTCCTCTATGACTGAATCGCCACCTATCAAAGCACACATGCATCGTATCGCAGAACTACAGCAAGCCGTACATGAAAAGACGGCTCAGTTAGAGGCAAGTGAGAACACTGTGCATGTATATAAAGATCGGTTAGAAAAAGTAGAAGATAGATTCAAAGCGTTACATACGTTAGCGGAAAAAGAAATGTTAAAATTGAAATGTGATCTCTTGAGCACTGAAAAGATACTTCAGAAAGAGAAAGAGGAATTCTCGGAGTATATTGATAATATTACGAAAAGTATTGTGAGTGCCATGAACAAGTTTGAAAAGGAACAGACAAGGATTCATCAGGAGGAGCTTGATGAACTTGGGAGGAAACATGAAGTGGATCTTCAGGAATCCCGAGATGAATGTGCGGAGAAGAGCAAGGTGCTGAAAAATCTTGAGGGTGATATGGAGGTGTATCGAGAACAGATTAAGAAGGTGAACAATCAGCTTGAGGAGCAGAAGGTGAGAATGGAGGTGGAGGTGCGGGAGTTGAGGGAGGGGTTTGAGGCTGAGAGGGAGGGGATTGTGAAAGGTTTGATGCTAGAGCACGAGGTTGAGGTGGAGAAAGTGCGGGCAGAGTTTGAGAAGGAAGTGAGTGATAAAGATGAAAAGATTACGAGTCTTGGTGTCGAGTTGAATGAGAGGAGTTTGAATTTGGAGAAAGTTGAGAAGGAGTTGGAGAGTTTGAGGCAGGAACTGACGGAAAAGTTTCAGAAGGAAAAAGGTGACATTGTGAAGATTATGGAGAAGGACCAAGCGGAGAAGTTGGCGGCTGCCGTCGTGGATGTTACGGAAAGATTAGAGCAGACGCATGTTTCTGAGAAAGAGACTCTGAAATCGGAGCATGAGAAGAAATTAGAGGAGGCCTGCAGTGAATTGAGTGAGAAGTTGAAAAATGAATTTGAAATGAAGTGTAATGATATCAGAAGTGAATTGGAAAAAGAGCATAATGACTTGGTGGGGAAGATTCGGCAGGATTTAGAGAGCGAGAAACAGAAGGCGTTGGATGAGCTGCGGCAGGACCTCGGGAAGGAGCATGACGCTGTGATCGAGGTCCTCAAGGGAGAGGTCTCTGGGCTGGAGGAAAAAGTCACAGAACTCGGGGAGACTACAGTGTCCCATGAGGAGGTCATGAAGTTAAAAGCTGATGCTGAAAGGGATCAAGAAATTGCTGTTAAGGAGGTAAGAATGCTACATGTACTGTCTAAAGCACAGTTTTGCCCCCAAAAGAGCTGTACTCCAGTGATTTTTGTATAAAATGGTGACAGCTGCAGCCTCGTACGTGTTTGAACTCAATTTTTTATTGATTATGAACACATGTTCATCAGTCGTGGGGCTGTGCCTCAATTTTTATTGATTTTTGACCTGTATATTGGTCCTTGCATTTGTGTCAAATACGACTGACCTCTCGTCAATCAAAAAAGGCTGGCTCAGTTTTGTAAAGGTTGTTCACGTCACGAGGAGCTGTGTGCTGTTGGTTTTGAGGTATTTTTGAGGCAAAAAGCAGGTTAGGAAGCCTAAGTGATTCATTCTTGGAGATATACTCGTATTCTTTAAGTTGCCTGTCTTACAATCGTGTGCAGTTCATTGTCCACTGTAGATTTTCAACTGGGGAAGGACATTTGGTGGGAGGTGATTTATATGAAGTAGGAGCTGTGTCCAGTCAGTGTGAGTTTCGGAAGGGTGCTTAAATAGGTATAAAAGTGTCTGAGAGGTGGATTCCGCAAGGATTAACTTTCTGACATTGTGATATTCTGGATACTGCTTTTAATTTGTAGATTGCTCAGGTTAAATTTCCATGTACTGGGACTGCAAACGTACATGTACCGTTCATCGTTAGGTTTGTGAGCTGCCAACTGACTTGGATCAGGAAATCAATCCTTATCGTCATTGATTGAATGAGACAATGAAAATGTTTAGACATCGTTGACTGCCAATAATACAGGCAGCTGACATGTTAACATATTTACTCAGCTTCGAGCATTGGACACATGTTATACCCAAATCTTAGTACAATACAAATGTTTGTAGGCCTATATGACCTATTCTTTCAGCGTATGGGTACCGTAGTTTTGCATTTGCATTCCAGGCTTTAGCTGAACAAGATCGGGTACATAATGCAGCCATGAACGTCCTGATTCAGGAACACGAGAAAGATAAACAGGACAGCCTCAACTCGATGAAGACGAGTATGGTGGCTGAAAAACAGGTGAGGGATTCGCTGAGGTGATGTTGTGTTGAGGTAGTAGTAGCAGTAGCCTTTGGATTTGAAGTCGTTTATCCCATCTATTTGGCAATATGGAAACAAGAATTTGGTTCTGGCATTTATTCACAGGTGGCACTAGGGTAGTCTCTTGCCATATTCAGAAATGATGGTCTCCAGGGCATTGACACTTCCCTGTGCCTGCTCTGTTTCCCCGGTATTTTGCCACAGATATTTGCCCAAGTTTTCCTCTGACAATACTCAGGTTGGAAGGACCTGCTGAGAGGAAGAAAGTATCTATAAAGGTCTGATGGGACTCAGGGTGTTTGAAACCAAACTAGGCCACTTGCAGCATGTGGAAATTGGCCCTGCATGCTCATCTGCCATCAGTGGTCAAGTAACTCCTTCAGCAGAGAATCATAAAGAACTTGAGTTCTCCTCTGTTTCTGATGCATGTCGATCTACGTCTTGTTCACTTTGCCCCCAGGTTGCCTTCAATGAAGCCTTGACGAAGGTCGTGGCAGAGAAAGACAAGGTGATTGAGGAGCTGGAGAAACGGGAACAAATATTGTTAGCTTCACAGGAAAAGGACAGAGGTACGCCCAGATAACACCAATCAACATATGAGATGTGATGTCCTTATCTTATATTTTTACTTGTTTTCATGTATACATGTAATTCCTTACACCAAGTTTCTATGGCATACTCAGTAACTCAGGGGTGAACACTTGCAGTAAAGACCACTTTCGAAAGTCCAGTATGATAAAATAGGAGTGAAGTCCTCATCCTAAGAGGTCTGTGGGGAGGGTGGTGTCAAATTTATGTACTAAACAGGGCTGAAGAGTGTGCTGTGAACCTTATAAATATACAGAATATGTCTGATCTCTTTCAGAGATGATTCAGATGTTGATGTCGGAGAAGGATGAAGGGGAGAAAGCATCGATACTCTGGTCTCAGGAAAGACAACAGGAGGCAAAGTAAGTGTAGTAGGATCTAAAGGGCATTCATCCTCCACATGAGGTTTCACATGTGAGTTGTCACTCTATGGGCAACTGAACCATAGGGGCAAATGAACCATAGAATACTAAGTATAAGGGCAGTCGTTCATGTCATTGGTCTCGGCATAAGCTGTAACTGGTAAATTACTTGTTGAGAGCTATCTCGGAGGAGAAAACTTTCATGTGGAGCAGTGGCATCTTGGGTCATCTTGCATACAAACTGCTGGTTTTGATCATTGACTCACTAGTTCTTGTCAACATCAGCATCTGTGATCCTGTCTGTGTTTCTTACTCCTTTGGGGCAGAGTCAGTTCTTTGTTGTGCATTAGAACCGATCAGCTGATTACTCACAACTCAGTCCAACCATCCTTTTGACAGGGACGCCCAGAAGAAGTTAGAAGATGAACTTGCTAAAATCCGCGATGAATTGGCGACTTCGACGCGGGCTATGACGGTGTCCAGCATGGGTCACTCTGCCATGGGTCTGTCTGTGGTGCCGATCAGGGAGAGCATGTCAATGACTGACACAGGCTCTGGGCTCACAGTGTCAAGGATTGAACAGCTAGAGACAGTAAGTATAGAGAGTATCTAGAGCAGTCTAAAGAGTTCTCGACATGACAACTGGAACTAATAAGCATCAGATTTGAGATGCAGGCTTATTTTCATCATATTTTGAGATGTGTTGGTGTTTAAATCTGTGGTTTTCTTTTTTGTCTACAGATCATAAGGGACAAAGATGAAGAAATTGGAAAACTCCAGGAAAAAATGGTGAGTGATGATAGATGTAATTTTAATCTTTCTGCATTCCTGATGCCTGCTAGCCAAAACCGTTGTACTGAGATCTCAGATATGGCTGACACTGTTCTGGTATATATCCTGTTGGAAAATGAGGATAAACATGAAAATTTAGCTTTCTTTCTCCACTCATCAATACAAATTGTTTCTATCGAAGATGAATTTTCTGTGGTATAATGAATTTTGATTTATTAGATGAAGGTTCATGCTGGTTGATGATGGCATCTTTGTGTCATTCAGCATTATGTAAATGTATTCCAGGAAAAGTCTGCCAGTATCACATTTTCTCAGGGATTCAACAGTTAGGTGTCAAACAGGCTTCAATTGATGTACCCTAGTCTGATCTGTCTGTCTGTCTGTCTGTCTGGTATACATCGCAATATATCATGTTCCCATGTCCTTAGTGACATCACATCTGAGACGGTTCCTCAGTAGTGACGACATCAGCACCTGTCACCTCTGTGGTCATAGGTTCAATTCCAAGAAGAACCCATTATTAGATGGTTTGGTGGATCAGTTCATGCTTGCACCTGATACCTCTCAAGTAGTGGGCTGCAAGCGTCAGCCCTAGACCACAATCTGTCATTGTCGGAATCGAACTCGGAACCGCTTGGTGAAATCATGTACTTGTATGTCCTTCATCCCAGTTCGTCCCACCTTAGTCGCAGTTAAAAACAAGGCATAATTCTAATGAGTTATCCTTGGACTTCATGCGGTTTTCATCAATTGTATCTAAAAGTCTCAGCGGTCTGTCGAAGGTCATGACACTGAGAACAATAATTCAAATGTCGTTTTAAACAGACAGCACCTGTTGTCCTGGTTCCTCGCTGATTTCGCCCGAGGCCAATGAGAAATGGCTTACTTCCGTGAGAATTTCTATGCCTTGTGATGAAACCAATTTGATAACAATCTCAACTTCTACCATGTAATTGCTGAGTTGAAAAGATGTCAAATTGAAATTCATCAGCCTGGTTCAAGTTTGCCAAGGTTGTGCAAAGTCAGCCAGGCACCTGTTGTGGAAAAAATCGGTGGTCAATGTTCTTTGACAGGAGAAATTTATCAGGCTTGCGACTTGGTGGAGTTAATACATTTTAAAATGTTCTTAGATTGATATGGTACGACGGAGACCATAATTCATGATTTCTGTGGTCCGTTATCAGGTGCTGCTATTCATAGCCTGAAAAGTCCGTATTGTTCGCGCTTGTGGCGTAATTGTGCGACTATCGTCTCCTCATTGTGTTGATGTAGCCGTTTATTCCCGTACTTAAAAATTCTGTCTCTGTAACATGCTCCATGGAGATGCAAATCATGAACAGAATGATTCTCATTGTGAGATCACGTTTCTAGGTGATCGTTCCCAACAATTCATATCACTGGTTGTTTCTAGTTTAAGTTTTAAATCATGCGATTGGTGACACTCTAAATTTGAGATTGTGCAGTTTTTAAAAAAATTTCCTGTAATATTGCATTCAAATTTACAATTCATTGATGTGGTGTCGATTTCTCATATCTGTTTCAGTTCACCATTTTAAAAATTTTAATTGTTCGTCAAAAATTTAAAATTCTGTGGTTTTTGATTTCAATAGTGTCTGTTGGTTTTCATGATGTGTTAATTTTAGATATTTTTTTTTCAAATGGTGTACCAGTTTTTGTAATAACTCAAGTTTCATCTGATTGTCTCCGAGGCCTATTATTTCCAATTGATTGTTCCCCATTGTCCGTGATGGAAATCCCTGCTGAGGGACTGACACTGAACATGAGAAGAACCTCTCGTTGAGAACACCTCTGCCAGGAGACCCCTCTATTGGGGACACCAAAGTTCAGTCCAAGTTCGTCGTTTCTTTTCAGGACCTGTCTGCCTAGAAGATGTCCTTAACACGTTGACTGCCATGGCTAAAATATCATGTTATCCGCCATTGCCTTGACTACCAGGCCTATTTCAAGTTATTTCATATTGCCAACTACGATTGCCAAGCTTATCAAAATTAATAGAAACTGCATTTGCCATACTACGAGTATACCACTCATAGCTGGAAATGGGGAGGACACCTGTATGCTCGTAGCTGGCAGTCAACGTGTTAATAGCGAGTTACTACTGCTCAAAAGTGCTGCTGCTGTGGAGTTCTTTACTTCTGATATAGACACTAATGGATAAAAGTTGGTGAATGAGCTGAATATCAAACTGCCTGTTAGCTTTTGATCTTCTCTTTAAACTGTCCCATTTTGACAAAGTGAAACGTGCAGCACAAGAATAAACGATCATTCATCAACCAAATATTTTTCTCATGCCATAAAAACCCAAATCAAACTCTCATTCTTTCTCTAACGTGAACCTTCGGCTACAATCTTTCCCAGACGAAACAGGAACTTGTCGTCATGGAGTTTGATCGCTGTCGGAATAGAGACTGTCTCCGCTTTTATCTCTTTTGATGTAACGCATCCATTGGCCCATGGTCCGAGCGTGAGTCCGTCCAACGCATCAAAGTCATTCGCAGTGACTGCCGTCATTTTTTTGATGATTGGTTAACCGAAATACCTTCTGCTTTGATCCAGTTTGATGGCTCATTTTATCCTTTGAAATGAAGAGCATTTGTATATGAATCAGAGCTTGTGTCCACATGGCTCACGGGTGATGGGACAGCGACTACACGAGGGCGAACCGCCACCTTTTGTCAAAGTACAACTTCTCATTGTTGTCATATATAACTCGGACATGTACGAGGCGTGGGAGCCTCAGTCCTCCTTCGGAACTCGAGAATAAACCTCGCTCATTATTTTGGGGTTTCAACAGCATGAACATGACAACTTTCAAAGGATGAAATTGAGTCCTCGAGAAAAAAAGACCAAAACTATTAAATTTATGAACTTTGTCATTGTTACTTTGTTCTTTTTTACGTCGACTCGGTTCTGTCCATAAAGTTTGTCCTTTTCAGTTAATTGTATCTTTCTGTTGCGGGTGGCGGGTGCCAAATCGTGTGTTTTCTGATATCCATGACCCCTTGATGTAACTGCAAGGTTCGCTGGCTCCAGCAGTTCGTTAGTTCAGCACGCAGACACGCGTCCCATCAGGAAAAAATGATTTGGGGGCAGATCATGATTTTGTGTTCCCAATACCTGCACTGAAATACGTGTCGTAGGCCTAGTCTGATTGATCCTGGCCGGTCAACATTCGGCGAAGTCAAATTTTATTAAATATGACGTTGCACAGCTGCACATAAGGTCCCTTGTGAAAACTTTGTGGTTTACAGTACCGGTACTTGAACTGGGCATCGCAGCAGTTTCCATGGCGACTCCAGTATCACCCCTTATACCCTTGACCTAAATCTCAGAGCCATATATGCAACATTTGTTCCCTTATATAGATATAATATAATTCACCAAAAATAGCATGAAATTTTACGAGACATTCAATCATGGTCCATTTAACTTTTACCAAAAGGCACAAAAAACGGTGTAGCAGTTTTTGTAAGCCAAGGATTTGGCTAAAAGACCTGACATTGTAAATTAAGGTTAAGTGGGTGTACAGGTGGCAAATATCAGAATAGTTCTAAACGTTTTGACCTGATGCATTGGCAAATGACATTGAGACGCCTTTAGAGGTTAAGTTGGAATTTTTGGATGGCGGTCCGTGTCTACAACAGGTGCTTAGGACAATAGTAATGAGTGGGATTCATCATGCAAAAAAGCATGAGTTTTATACCGGTGTGTTCGGGTGGGACCCCTGCGCTGGTGTCGTATACGGAGGCAACGGAGGGCGGAGTTGACCGTGAATAAAAGACATGCCCCGCCACAATGAGATGGTATGAAATCATAAGCACCGATCATCAGTCGATGACAATGCTACTTAAAGTTCATCTTTTGATGCCATGGACGATGTATCTGTGACGATTTATACAAGTTTTCATCGTTCTAAACTGGCATGAAAATAGATTTTAATAGATGCCTGGTCTTTACCAAGAAAATGACAGATAACTATAGTTTAGTTAATGGCCGTGCACTAAGGTCACATTGTAACCAAATTGTCTCATTTAGACCCATGAATACCCTTTCTCTCTCGTAATTTACAACATCGATGGGAGGTGGGCACTCATGGCCATCCGGTCGGAACAGGTTGCTGCCTACGTATCGACTGTAAAAACGCCTCGGGTCTTGCCGTATTTTTCTATCAGAGAATTGTATTGATGATGCTGTGGTTGGGGTTGGACTCTAGTTGTGTCACGCTGGGTATCATTGTCAGATAACATTAGTTACATCTGATTGTAAGATGAGAATCCGGTTTTGTACCCCTCCTCCGTTTCATTTGTGATCCTTCTGATGTTAATCTACTGAGCTGTAACATCCCCTACAGTGGATTCAGAATTAGTAGTTGTGGACCTGGCCACAGAGATATTCATACTGATTGATGAATTCCTGCTGTATCTCTCCTCAAACCAAAGTCTGGTAGTGGTAGGCCTAAATATACCGTCGATCTATATATAGTAACTGGATGAGCAAAGAGAGTGTGCACATGTAGGCTGTTTATGTTATAGGGCTTGGCACCATAGTAGATTCAGGGACGGATCCAGGATTTCGGGAAAGAGGGGGCGCAGTGTGCTAGAAACATTGAAATCTGCCGTGAATTTCAATGATTTGCTCCAAATTTCAGAATTTCACAGTCGATTTTACAGACTTGTTGGCCGAAGGGGGGGCGTGCAGCGGGTGCGCCCCCTTGGATCCACGCCTGAGAATTAGGCGAAGCTCTGCTGCTGAAACCCGGGTACATAGCCTGTGGTCTATATATAGTAACACAATTAACCACAGAGTGTGTCCATGTACATTATTCTTTATCCTACTGCATAGCAAAGAACTAACTGTGACGTATCTTTTTTGTCACCAGATGGAGCTGTCCATGTCTCAGAGCACAAGATTCTTGATGCAGCATGACAAGGTGTCAATTACAACGTAAGTACACAAGTCTTGTTAATTTCTCAGTGATCCTTGGACTCTTTTTCGAAAATCCATCAATTCCACCCTCTGCCTGGAACACCTTCCCATCTCAAAGAGGGTCATCTATTGTCTTTTATCGTTTGGGCCACAAACTGTGCCCATCTCAAAAACCTGATCATCTTTCAAATATAACCAAGAATCATTTGTTGGTGAAATTATTGAGCAATCATCAAATTGAACTGCACCAGCAACAACAGTTCAATAATTTCAACAAATCGTCCCAGGAAAATAACAAAAGATGAGACATCAGCGAGAGATGTCAAGTCCAAAAGACCCGCGATCATTTCTGAGTTGTCCAATATTACACTTTTGTTGTCCATCGGATCCAGTTTCTGTTGTGATTTCTTCGTTACCTGTCCTAATTACACCTGTTTTGTTGACGAGCAATTATACCCGGTAAAGAAAATTGGAACCATTCCCAGCAATCTTTGGTCACCGTTCACTGTAAAATGATGTCGGTCGATGTTACAATGGTCGTTGGTGGTTTGATTTTCCCGTGTAACTGAATACCAAGATTGAGTCTGGGATGTCAGGCTCTCGGTGGTTGCTGTGTAAGGGAGAACCCTTCCGGTAAGGGAGAACCTTTCCGGAAGCGGACGGCATATATATATAGCTCCTTTGATTTCTTTGAAAAGATCAAGAAAATCTGAATGGGGATTTTCATTTCTCAGCAGTTTTCCCTCCCATTTTCTGTCCCAAAATCGTTGTTACAGAACTTTTGCAAGCCTGAGGATTGGCACATTTCTGACTCAATATCATGTGACCCTAAACATATGTTTATGCGTGTTCCCCCTGACCTTTGGCCTTCTGCTCAACCCCTGCTTCAATCGATCTCAAATTACATAAAAAATCACAAAATTTTTTGTCAAATTTTTTCACAAGGATATCAAGTCCTATCTCATCCTTTTATTTCATTCTTCTCGCTTGTTTTTTTTTCAAATTCAAAGTTTAGAATTTCCATTCAAAAAACACTGAATTACTATGTTTTTCTCACGACAAGTGGTAATACCAGATCCTGGAGCTGTATCGTACGTTTTATATCGCCGAGTTTCTAATCTCAATAATTAATCGGTCATACGATACTGCACAAGTATTGAAAGTCTGTTTTGTGGATAGGTATTACTACGGAGAACCCTCAAATAAATTTAAATATTAATTGCTATAATTACGTGACGATAATTCATCCCCCGAGAGAGATTAGCTCACTTAACAAAGTGGAGGAGAAGCGATACCTTCGGCTACGGACAATTTATGTGGCAATCTCAGCGAAAATTATATAGAAACAACATCACTTGCTGTAATGAGTCCACAAAAGTTTAATTTAAGGGATTCAATTTTCATGTAAAAAATGAATAGAAACCTCCCTTGGATTTTAAACCGTAATCTTTAATGGTTGTTAAAGACGCCATTAATTACGTCGATTTGCGATGTGTTAACGCTAATTTGACGTGACAGCAGCAATCTCCTCCGCCTTTAACTTGCTCAACAAACACCCGATGAGCCCGACCAGGCGGAAAATTCCTCCTGGAGATCTAGCCATTAAATTTCTAAACTCCCATGTTGTATTTTAATGAAAGAAGGACAAGCGTAACGTGTGTCCCCTCGGACAAGGCGCATGACCAGTAACGTGGACGTAATGACACGCACCGTAATGTGATATGAGGTAATTTTGGTGTTGTGTAAACTGATCCCCGCCCGATGTAATGATGCGTTCGTTATTGTCCGTGGATGTGAAGACTGTACCCACCATGAAGTTTCTTCAACCAAAATCGAGGAGGATAGTCTTACAACTTTCGAAGTCGGGTAGTTTTTTCGTGAACGTCACATCCTCCAACTGCCTACAGGTTGAAAAGTGCTAGATCTCTTTGGATTCTCATCGGTTCATCTTTGTGGTTTGACCCTGGGGCTTTGCTTCAAAATGTTCAAGTGAAAAAAGAAATTCTTGTTGTTAAGCAGTGATGAGGTATTTCATCCTAATTAGTGCGATGTCTGTAGATCTAATGAGCAATTTATTTCCGAATTAATGCCAAAAAATGCCCGCATTTCAACCCTTGAGCTGTTTCAGTCGCAGGTATTCACTATTTCATTGACAATGGATTGACTCCTGAAGAGTTTTGATTCCAAAATATCCTGTTAAATGTCCATCGGACAATTCGTTTCTAATGAGTATGGTATCTGTGGTTTTTAATTAGTCCCCTAATGAGCTATTTATATCACATTTTGTAAAAAAAAACAAAAAAGGCGTCGTTCGTCAGTTGATGCACCTGTCACCTGGACCCCGCTGCTTAACTGAGGGGCAGGGGTTGTGCCGGCGGCGAGGTGTAGGGTCTTTACCTCCCTAAACGTTCCATTTAGCATTCTTGTCTCACCCACTGTGATCATTTCTAGCTTCAGGGTCTCGGCTGGTGAATGTTCTTCAAGAATTATCCCTGCGTCCTCATCGCTTGTTGGTTAACAGCAATTATTTACTCATTGTAGCAGGGAAGCTCATACATCGCAAACACAGCAGGGCATTGTGGTGTAATTATACATGATGCCATGGTGGCGGGGTCCGGGGCTTAAGGGGCAAAACGCTAGGATTAAAGTGATGATGAACATCATAAGTTCAGTCCAGGCCCGAGGCGACGTCCTAGCAGTCATTTGTGGCCCTTGTTGGTGAGCGTTGGACGGCTGGTTCCTATTGGTTGGATGGACTCGATATCTGTTGGAGATCATGCTAATAATCAGGCATGATCACTCACATCGTGTTTTAAATGGCCGCCAGTTGGGGACGCTGTTTGATCCAAATCAGCCGATAACGGTCATTGTTCTTTTCATAGAGCACATCATCATGAGCAGCAGTCATGAATTTTTTAAACTCTTCATTATGAAGTACAGTAGACCTTCTCTTTTGGGACACCCTTCAAGATGTACAAAAGCTGTCCTGAATTGAGGGGCATCCCATGTTAGAGGTGTCCATGAGGGGAGGTTCGTTTGAGACGCCACCATAAATGTCATTTTTTGGTGGCCAGTCAAATTCAGCATCTAAGGGAGATAATTCTTGCAGGGGCTTACTCTTGACCCTTCTTTTCGGTGGAACCCTACTTAAGGGCACTAATCACACAACAATAAGGAACCAAGATGGACAAAGATGAGCGTGTCTCCACAGATAAGGACTCCCCAATCACATAGTAATGACCCTAATGATAGGATGCGCGGGCAATCATATGCAGCGAGGCCGGTGACGGGTCACAATATTATCATCAGCCCTTGTAGCGTCGCGTACGTTCAGTAGGTGTGAAACCATAAACCAAATCATTGTTGTTTTTAATCCTCTCCTGGTTGCTACAGAGATCGAAGAAACTGTGTCTATTTTCTCGAAGTGAACCCTCAAATTTTGACCCTCCTATTCAGCCGACTCTGTAGGAGGTAAATAAGGAAGGATCCTGATATCTTAAACCCCTCATTTTCACACTTTTGGTGTTTCACGGTCTTTTTGGTCACAGCAGGTTTTAGTGTATCATTTTGAAGTGATTTGATACACTATCATTCCAGAGATGTCTTTTTGAAATTTCCGTCGTTTCATTACAAAGTCACTCTAACCAAATTAATGTGACCCGTGACAGCAAAATGAGTCGGAATGCACACAGAAGAAGACCCAAGGTGGTTGTTGATTTCAGCATTGTCCGCCCATTGTGAAATTTGACTTTGTCCATTTCTGCAGTTGTTCTCTGGTGTCATCTTTGGTCTTCTTTCTGGTGCATTCCGACTCTATTTGCTGTCACGGGTCACAAATTTCTATCCAAATTCCTCGTTTTTCATGTGTATCACTGCCACAACGCACCAGCTATGGCCATCCCCTCATCGACTCAGCGGACATAGGAATATACATTGTACCTCATTCCGGCATTCAACTTTTACTAGTCACGCTTTCCATCGGATGACTTTGTGTGCAGTTTCAATCTTCAGAATTCCATAAAATTGTTGTACTGTGTTGTCAAATGACTTATGGTCAATTTGTCTCATCTCTTGAGAGTTGTTCACTTGTGGCTAATCCTGTGACCACGGTCCAGGGGGGTGAGATGACGGCAAAATGACAATTGTTCCAAATACTGGAGGGTATTAAACCCTGGTTCTGATGCGGAGACATGATCCAAGACACGATCGTCGCATCCCTTTGAATAGATGAATTGGATGTGACATTTCTCGTCTTCACGGTTTAGAAGTCAAGTGCAATTTATCTGACCCTTATTGTCACGGATGCTAAGTTCTGCTGATGATATAAAGGTGAGACGTGGAGGGCGTAGGGTACGAGTTGGCGTGGCGCTGGGGTCTGGGACTCTGCAGGTGTCTTGTCTTGATCACCTCCGATTCAAGGATCCAAGTTGTTGTCTTTGTTTCACGTGTAAATCAGAGACAAATGAGGCAACACCGAGGATACTTCTCTCGGTGGTCAAGAGGGCTTCAGTATTCACTCACAGTCAGTTAACTTGAAAATGACAGTTCTAGTCATCGATAGTAAATAGCTACGTTAAAAAGAAGAAACTTTGTTGTTTGAAAATTTGACGGATAGACGTGTAGTGTTTGAATTAGTCATACTTACCCTCTCTGAATGGTTACCAGGACGGCGTTGTTCTATCGTATCGGTGCAGTAATAAAAATGTCAAGGGTCTGTGTTTAAATGATGACTCTTGAAGTGTGCGTTTCTGCGACGTGCTCAAAACGTGTGTTCTGATGAACAAAAAGACAAGCACTGCCTCCGTACGACTTTATTCGGGCACGTGCCTATGATTTTTTTTCGCGTTTTAAATTTGTTCTAAATGACAGGTTTATTACTGTTGAAAAAACACATAATGGGACTCAGGAGGTGTGAAATGGTTCTCTTTCATGGAATTGTTATTTAAAAAAGTGCGGCTTTTTGAGAGGGCGTACTTTATGGTGCGTCTAAAAACACAACCAGGCCACCGGGAGGGCGATGTATCAAATGATGACAATCAAGGCAGTGTCAGTGTGGGTGATGCGGATGGTTTGGTCGTCCACACAATGGTCTCGCTGCCTTGTCAATGCTCACAAGTCCCTTGCTTTTGTTCCGTTGACTTTATTTTCAACTTTTCGCATGGCCGTTGCGACTGAAGACTGAATCAGTAGAAATGACGACAATTTGGACCATGACGTTTGGATGTACTCCGAAGCCTCAGCTTGGTCCCACTCCAAGGTGGTCAGTGCGTGTCAGTACTGCTGCCTCCGTGGGCCGTGAAGGAGCTGTTTATTGTCACCCTGTCATGTTGTCTCCCCTTCACCGCCTGGCTTGTGGAACGTCCAGCAGGTGTAGTGACATTTGAGGTGTTTACAGGTCATTTGGTGCAAGATAGGCTCGCTTCGGTCACACTTGTTAAATTTGAATTGATGTCCATTTTTGATGAGATGGTCATTTTTACACCTACACACTTCTCAGTGTAAACAGATGCATTTGGTCAGCTGTGAGAGTGGACAGGACCTGTCACTGGTCACACTGTCCATTCTGTGGAGAGTACATGTGACAGACGCCACTCGTGTGACCTCGAATCTTCACCAGATCCTTGTAATGATTGATAATAACTGATTTATGACCAACATCACCTTCAGACCTTCCGTTCTTGTCCAATGCATTCACACGTTGTGCTATCACGACACCTAGTCGGTGCCTAGCACAACAGTCAACCAATTATAGCCAATCAGGCATTTCCTGCATTGATCATTGACCAATTAAAGTTGTGCTAGCTTCATCCAGAGGCTTTGATAGTGTGATAAAGCAATGGTAAGACGGATTACGTAGAGAGATTTGGGGTATCTCAGAGTTTCCAAAGGCCTTGAGCATCCACGCATTACTTGACACAAAATATTGACCTACGGAAGAGAATGAAGTGAAGCCGACCCTCAAACTCTTTGCCATCTATTGTCGTCTTTGCAAGACACAAACCATTTTCCTGTTGTCATCAGATCTGATTCTTCTAAACCATTCCCATAAACCACACAATATTGAATCAAAAAGATCATCCTCTCTTTTGTCTTATACCATGGCCACTTGATTAAACTAAACTCTACACACGTCCTCAACAGACAAAAGGCCTCTTCAGCCCCTTTCATCATCCTTCTGTTTCTCAGCCCCTTCACTCATCTCACATTGTATGAACCATTTTCCCATCAACATCCAAAAAGGAGCTCTTGAGAGATCTTGTCTTTGTCCGAGTCGATTGTTTCACAAGCCCTCAAGATCATTACATTTTAACATCAGCGCTGGTCATCAGCTGTCCCTTTTCTTCTCCTGTCTGCTCGGTCACGGGGCTTTCAACGTTTGCCGTGTCGGTGGAGTCTCAGGCTTTGGGGCAGAAGATCCCTATTTGCCTCATTAGAACTTTTTATCTCAGGATCAGTTGAAGTGGCTTGGTTATTTCATAGTGTGCGTCTTTCTCTGAACCTTGAGTCATTTTCAACAGGTCGTCAGAAGTTGCCTCTGACACCCAGTGTTGAAAAAAGTGGCCAAAGCAACTTTCCCTTTGCCTCCACAAGACACCCCACATATTTCACCCTCAAAAAAACTTAGGCTGTCAGAACCAAGACACTGTCCTTGAGCAATGAATTTCGAAGTCTTATCCCATCTATTGAGACCTTTTTTCAAGGCTTGAATAAGTGCCAACTTGCTTCCATCATCCAGAGGTAACCAGTGGTTAGCAGTCACACCCTACATCACCATTTGTTGGTTCGCTATGGAGCCGCTTCGAGCGCTAGCTGCGGCCATATGGACCCCTATTTTCACACCACTTTTCCAAGGCATTTGTATGACGTAATCAAGCTTTACTTGACGTTTACGGCCTTCTTTTGCGGTGTTTGAACGTCATATTCCGTCTTGTGATAGGCCACCATTAGCTGTCGACCTGATTGGTTGGGCAGTACGAACAAACGTCAGGAAAGGTACAAATTTCGGCGATTTCTAAATCTATTTTTAGACATTTTAATAGGGAGGCCAGACGGGAGTCTGGGCGGTAGATAAAATGGTGTTTAAANATGCGTCATGCAAATTGTCCTTCGATATTTTGCGTGTGGCTCACCAGTGGCTGAGAGAGTCACACATTGTTTACGGGCGATGGTAGCCCACTGTTGGTTTAATTATAGGCATGATTGGGCCCAATTTGTTCAAAATTCGAATGAATTTTAGTACTAATGCCTTGTGCAGACCGAGTTAGTGAACAGCTTTCAATGCCAGGAACTTCAGTTCTTATCTGGTTTATCTTGGGCCTGTGAGAAGATTCTGTACAGAGTGGTGCTTTCGGATTTGACTGTGCCATAGACTGTTCTCAAATTGACGTAAATGACAAAGATCTGCGCACTTCCGCCGAAATCTCAACCACAACCTCAGTCTGAAACTGAATGACGTGACGCAGACAACTCCACGACACTGACGTCGAAGGCGTTGCTCTACTAGCTCATTGTAAGGTAATCAGTGGTTCTTGGCGCTCACTCCCTACGTCATTGCACACAAACATTAGTCTGCCTGTACTGAGGGGAACGAGCACTAAGAACCGCTGTTTATCTTAGGATGCCAGCAACAGAACATTTTGCCAAATTCAAATGCATCAACTTGATGTGATTTTTGCCTCAAATTGCTGCTCATCCCATCAATCTCAGAGTTTATCTTCCCACATCTCGTATCCAAGCCGTGCTCACCCCGTCTGTTTTCCTTGAGACCATTTCTCCCTCACACCCCTAGGGTTACACAAATTTGTTATCTTTTTAATGTCCAAAATCCCCTAAACGCCTATGGGTCATCGCGACACATTGTCCTGATTTATAAATGCTGCATAAATTATATTGGCCGGAATTTGACCCAACCCCTTATCAAAAACCCTGTCAATTATTCTCAAGAAGTGATCGGACCTCATTATGTTTGGTGTATAAATGTCATCGTCATTTTAAATCAAACGAGGCCCTTTCAGGATGAAAAACAGTTGTCCAGCAAAACCCGTTTGGTATTCATTTCAACGTGAACAAAGCTTCAGCCCTCGCCGCCCTCGAACCATTTAAACTTTGTTTGAGTTATGAAATATTAGACCTTAGAATAGTCAAATGAAGTGGACAGTCTGTTTTGTTCCACTGTCACAATACCCTAATGGATCATTTTCACCAATTTGGGTCAATTTTTCTCCTGTCTGCGAAATTCGCCGTCGACCTTGAAGCGTATTTTGCCTCTGTTTTATTCTCGGCCTTGATTTTGTCAAGAAACTCGAGTCGTCGTCATTCAGATTTGGACATTTCGACGTTTAGTCGTTAAACAAAGGCTGTCACACCTTTTTTGAAAGGAAAATATTGCAGCATGGTTCAAATTTCTGAATATTTCATCTGGCATCTCGCCTCAAGAAAAACATTACTGCTTTCTCAGCAGTTCTTCATCTTATAGACCTCTGTGAATAAAACGTTCCTGGTTCTTGGCCCCTGGCAGTTTCCCCTTGAAATTCTTCATCTTTTCCCACAAGAACTTTGTCCAAAGCAGTTTTGGAAATGGCACAAGTCATATGTCTCCAAGGGTTAAATTCTCCTCGTTTCGCAAATTTGACTCCGGATGCCTAACTAGGGTGACAAACAATTGTACTTACAGCAGCGTTCATAACAGCACCATCTCTAATTGCTTATCGAAATTACACTAGTTTGTTGCTGTTGCGTAACATCAGTAGGCCAGCGTCATTATTCCTGATGCATATTACGATAAAATCATCGGTATTTGCACACTTCCACCTCGTAGGAACTTCACTCCGTATCCCACCCCTCCATGTGTTTTCTGCTGTTCAAGAAAGGAGAACATTTCTGGGCCTATTTGGCAACTAGCTTGCCACAGTCCAAAGTTTCCCGTGCTTCTCTAGACTTCTTCCAACCAGAAACCAAGAGTTCCATTCTCGCTGCTGCACGTTACCCTTGATGCAGACACATTTTACAGCATTTTCCTACCTTTATCTTACAGATGCCACGTCGGTGACTTGGTCCTCCTCTGCCTTGATGAACGACACGACCACTATGTGGTATTCACTGTCGGGACAACGTTACATTTTCTACATTCCGAGTGTCTAGATACTCTAAATTTAAAATCAGCTCCTGGGGAACCAAGGAAATCATGGGTGCTAGCTGAGGTAACTGAGAAAGAGTACTGTCAAGCCAAGAAGGTGGGTATAATGCGTCCCCTGGCCTTGCTTTCTGTATCAAACCCCCCAAATGCTGCCCCTATGAATTCATAGGGCCTACATATCAGCAGCAGCCACAGTACCCTCACATGGCCATGAATCCCCGCTGTAATGGGGATCATAACTATACGACAGAGGGCAGCACATCGTAAACCAGGTCCTATACAATGGATGCCCTTCATGTGGGAAATTGATCAGGACCTGGATGTCAGTTTCATTTCAATAGTTTTAACCACTAGTGACACCTATTGAGGCAGTCGGGCCTACATATCATCGTCAGCCATTGTAACTAAAAGTGACGTATGTTTGTCTACTTGCAGCCTCAAAATAGATTCAAAGTGCCAGTGGGTACAAAGTTTTACCGTGTAAAAGCTAAACCATGGGATAGAGAAGCAGCGTTAAAGAAGGATTCAACTTCCACGAGTGTCAAATGATGGCGGGCGATGACTAGTTCTATATAAATGTGATGATGAGTGCTTACGTGTACAGGGTGTCGTAACTAGTCGCTTAATGTGATATTGGGTTTCTAATGATATGACCAATGGTTTACTGGTGGCCCAAACTAGCCACAAATGCGGTAGTGATCAGCATGGTTGGTGCATGTGCTTCTATGATGCACCTTCCACTCATATCAATGATCTCACTTGATGTACAGCAATGTTGATGTTGTGAGCTTGTTTCTCTATGTGAGGAGCTGAACTGTACAGTGTGTCTTCATACATGTAGTACTTAGTGTACAGCACGTTGTACATTTTCAACCCGTTATCAGTGTCATGTCCAGGGAGAGCGTGATCATTAAAGTGTGCCGACCAGAAAATATATCTCGATCTGCTCATTGTAAAGAAAAACTCTGTAAATATTTGGTGATCTAGTGTGCTTTCTTTTGGTTTGCGGAGAGGATGTATAAGTTTTTTCATTCAGTAGCCTACTAAAAAAAGATAACTTTGGGTGAGTGGGAAATCTCTTCCCTTATTAAGTCTTTCATCTTGAGCCCCTTACCATGCTGGGGGATATTCTGCGGCTGGGGGATCTACTCGTTTCTGCCCGCAGTTTCCTTCAACAACTTGCCATTTTAGCTGCTCAGATATTCATGTCTTTTTATTATCAATATAAAATCTGTAAGTTTATATTTGAAAATTTTGTAGCAAGTTGTTCACGTTTCTGGGCTCATAGAATGGAGGTAGTTACTCTGAATTCTAGATGCCATTGTAACACCCTTCTTCCACAAAATGCTGATGGTCCATCAGCGATGTATGACCCTCTACACCACTCGATCCTGACAAATCCTTGTTGGTGCCTGTACCAGATCCAGTGTTCTCCAACCAGCGTGATACATGTACTAATACACAGTACTAGTCAAAGTAACTGACCAATCAGATGTTTTGATAGACATGATGAACTGCCCACCTGTTTAGTCCCTTTCTAGTTTCAAGCCCATCAAGCTTTAGAGAATGTTTACAATAATGTTTTTCCCCTTCCTCCCAGTGATAGACCCCGTAGAGGACGTAACTCTTTATAAACCTGCTGTGGATTAAGAAGCCCCAGAATATGTTTGACCTTGAGAGAAATGAAGGTCAGCTGCACGTCTCATTTATTGAGCTTCTTGTAAAAAATATAAATATATTATTGTACATATGATTATGTATGTAGTGTACTATATTCAAACATTTGGGGAGATGCATAGACAGGGGTAATTGTTATCTTAATGATTTCGAAATATGGAATAAACTTCAATGGAATGATTTAAAACTGCCCTGGTGTTCTTCTTTTATGATCCATCTTGGACCCATCCAAATGTATTTGCCAAGGACCAAGTCGACAGAGTGACATAACGTATTCTGTGTGTTCTACAGCCCATGGTGATGCTCAAACCCATGACTTACTCAGTGTCAGCAGTTCAGGCTAACTCCAGATCCCATGTTGGCCATGGGGTGCTAACTCAGTGTTAGCAGGTCAGGTTAACTCCAGATCCTATGTTGGCCATGAGGTGCTAACTCAGTGTTAGTTCAGGTTAACTCCAGATCCCATGTTGGCCATGAGGTGCTAACTCAGTGTCAGCAGTTCAGGCTAACTCCAGATTCCATGTTGGCCATAAAGTGCCAACTCAGTGTTAGGTCAGCAGGTTGAAATGGCCGACTCCAAACGCCGAATTGGTCGATGCCTCCTGGGCGGTGACCCGAAAGATCAGCAGACCAACATGTATATATCCCCGTATTGGCGTAACATTCCGAGAAAATCAGATCTATGGCACATTTTGGCCAACTCTCCAATGTTCCGGCTATCTGACATCTCAAGCGACAATCCTTCAATACTGAAACAGACATCTATTCATTCAAGACTGTCTCATGGGCGGCCCAGAATTCCGTTCCGCAAGGACAGAACAGGGAATATAAATAACATCGCCTTGTGTCCGAATCCCAGACACAACTCCGGGACTCACTGGTGTCTTCGAAGTCGAGTTTACAAGAAAGACCGCAACACACTAAAACGACTGTCTCGGGGAGGAATCGTCGAAAATCTTGTATCATTTTTCCTATTTTCTGTCCCAAGTCCGAATTTCTCGAATTCTCCGACTCAAATTCGTTGCTCTTGAAATCATGACTGTGTCAGTTAGTGTGATTGATTTGCAAGGACGATGATTCAAACGCTGATCGAGGACTTCTCGAGTTAAGCTGGAGCCGCCAAAGCTCACGAGTCTGCGATAACGTGAGTAGAAATCTTTATTTTTGACGGGGGGGGGGGGGGGNCCAGCTTGACCCCGTGCGTGGTTTCAGCCACTCTCAACTCATTCAAACACCAACACATACACTCCCATAAACCATAAAAGATAAGCGTAATTTCTTAATTTCTAAAATATATTAATTTATTCTTAAATATATCATGTATATAAAATTTATCCATGAATGACCGATTCTGTGATCATGACAATTATCTTGTTCTCGTAAATGATATCCAAAAAATGGATACCTAACAAAATTATACAAAGTTTTCCTCATGGAATGATAGTAAAGTCGGTGGGAAGCGTTCGCTTATTTGGAAGACATTGCATCATCTGTCTAAACAGCATAATTACCTCCTGTATACATTTGATTGGCTACTAGTACTGACTTAACATGACATCAGATGAAAAAACCGGACCGCAGCGATGGTCAGGTGACTAAATGATGACGTCATGAGCAGGTGACTAATGATGACGTCACATGAGGCACTTGAGGTTTTTATAACCTTTACATGGGAATTTGTTGAAATATACTTGGGACGTTTCAATTGCAACAGGAAAGAACTGAAGGCACCTACATGCAGATCTACATAAGTTTCTTATGCTAATTAAAGGATGCCTATGCATAGCTAACATGCATCAAAACATCGATTTAAGAACTAAATTGCAGCAGTTTATGTACAATATGCCATGGTGAATAAAAATCTTGCATAGATAAGTGATCCGGAACACATTTTGTTCGTCATAAATATTTACAAAACTGTTTATTTACAAAGCATTTTAAAAATCATTAACATTGAGCCAACAGTTAAATGCATGATGTCCAACTTGAAATTACGTCTGCCAACAATAATACTATGACATCACCTTCGTCTCAATGTTGGTGAAAGAAAATGACTTGGCACGGACTCGAACCACAACCTCCCAGTTGTGAGGTGGATGCTGGTCACTGTACCACCAAGACTGCCTCCCAAGATGGAGGGCGGAACATCTCTCAGTCGACGACCAGGTCGTCTGTCTGAGCAGGGGTGAATCTGGCGTTAACGCCACCGGCATATGTTGCCCATTCTCAACTTCTTCTTCCAAGTGAGAATTGAAGAAATGAATGATCTAATTCGGTGATCATTGCGTAGTATTACTGACAGCAGACGATAGCACTGGCCTTGTTTTACTCCACTCCACACAGCACCTTCTTGTTACCAATCAATATCTGGGCACAAAAAAACTCAATATAAACAAATACATGTATTTTGTTTGAGCAGTCAATGTTGGCAGTGATATAGTTCACGAAAAACGTCAAAATCCATTGGAAATTGTAGGCCTACCATCCAGGCATTAGAAATGTGATTATAAATGCATATCTCTTTGGTATGTCTTCTCCCTACTTCTTGGAATGCTAGCAATTTGTAGGCTACCCGAAACTCGTGTGTTAAAGAACATGAGTTGAGGACATAGACACAAATCGGGCTCAAGCAGCACTGAGATCAATAACAAGTACATATTGCACATCAAATAAGTTTCGGAAGACTTGAACACATTGTGGGTGTCGGGGAAGTCAGGTTGTTCCGTTCCACCAAACTTATGAGCAGTACGTAAAAGCGCCAAAACCAAACGACGAAGTACAACTTCAAGAGTCCCTGATTGGCTACTTCATGTCATATGGCACAGAACGCTCATCTGATTTGCTGTGCGTCACGTGGTCACATGACCAAAGATGGTGGCACTTGTGTTATTGTTTTGTACTAGATGACGCCAATTCTGAGTAATTCAAAGATCATCAGCCTCAATTTGTTCTCTAAGACTACGTCTTCAGTGGACTCACGGAATGCCCTATACTGTCCACAAATCAATCCAACACCAAATCCTGCACTAAAACTCAATATTTTTCTGAAATATCAGCGCATTACATAACAAACTTTTAAAGGTACCGGTAAAACTTCTTTCACTGGGATAAGCAAAATGGTTGATTTCAATGAGTTCGGGTCTTTTCCTACCGAGAAGTGGTCTTTAAAACCACATTAGGGACTTCCTTGCACTGTACCAATGACAGCTTCAAGCAACTTTCAAAGGGGGACACTAAATTGATCAGGAAAAGCACATATCAACGGCAATAAACGCTCACAAACAGCAACCCACTTTGGAGTGCCCCGGGGGAGTGCCCAGAGATAAGCCAAGTCGTTGTCAAGGACAGTTTCGTCTGCATTGAGGAAAGTTTTTTCTAAGATCGCCAAGCCGATAGGAAAAGACCAGAAACATTGAAATCAACGAATACATGTATTTAACAAACCGATTATTGATAGCCAAAGTTTAAGTTGGCAGGCTGTTGTACAATCGCTGGTAATCTTTGGCTGATGCTTTGGGTTGGGCAGGAAAGGAAATCGGGCGTGGCAGCGTATGGGTTGCTGTTCAAACCTGGCAGTGGATGCGGGCGGATTATTTCTTGTTTCACTTCACCGAAGTAGTTCGGTGTTGGGTAAGGTGTGCTGTAGCAATCCGCCAGGTACGGTTGGAATGCATGCTTCTGGAAGTTAAAACAATTGATAGTGCCCTGTGGTGCAATGTCATTGTGGAAGGAAGTGGGAAACTTTTGAACGTTTGTGAATTTAGGTTCCGAATTGATCATTGGTTTGAGTTCTGTTAGCGACACTGGAGACGAAGGGTGACTGTTGGGTGACCCCCTGTGATCCGATATCGGGCTCAGTTGTGGCGTTCTTTGGTCCAAGCAGTTATAACTAAGGTCTTCTGCTGTCTCTTCTTTGGTTACTGTGAAACTGTCGTCTGCTGTTTTATCGAGGCTCCCGTCTCGGAAGAATGCAGTGATCGACGGCAGGTTTAAGTCCAACACACTGGCATCACTCTGAGAAAGTAAACTACCATTGAATGATTTCTGAGCGTCTATTTTCTGTCCGTTTGTGTCCGTTAGTCCGTTCGTTGATATTTTTGCGTTGTAAAACTCGTGTGACATACTGGAAGCCGTGTTGTCAGGCATTGAACTTGGCGGCATTGGCCCGTCGACGAAATCTCGCGGGCTGTTCGACAAATCTCGCGTTAAGTTTAAAGCCATGTGCAACATGTTTGTGTTTGGAGCAGACGACAGATTAGCAGACGTCACGGCAACTGGAAGACTGTCATTAAACATACAGTCCGTCGGGTTGGTTAAGGGGTAACCAAGTTGACTGTTCTGTACAAGTCCCTTGTTATCATTCACAAACATATCAGCCATGGTAGATACAGGAGGTTCGTAACCCGGCAGGAGAGTCTGCTCCGGCGAATGTCGCTCTTGTTTATATTCGAATTGCGTCGGGAGTCGTCGTTCCTCTTTTTGGGTTGGTGTGTGGAACTCTCCGTCGTATAACTGTTTCGGTCGAGTTGTCATCAGTTGTTGCATGGGTGAAAAGAGGGCGCCATTCTGTGGTGTTACTTGGTAACTCGAGCAGAGGCATTCGAATGGAGGGCACGAACAGATGACGTCATTTCCTGTAACGAGAAAAGATATGAAGACCATATTAGAATTAATATCTGGCAGCACTTGAGAGATGGTGACACGCCTTTGAGAATCAACAGTCATCAATTACCAACGGTATCCGCCATCTGCATTCTATGGATATCAAATAATAGTAACATACTATTGCCCTGAGATAAAGGAGCTGCGCTTGGATTTAATGACTTAAACGGACTTAATTACGCTGTAATTTGGCGGTGATTAGATGCAGCAGCCCGCATCTTCGCTGATATTTACTATATAAAGTGGGCGATGGTTGCCTAGTGTTGCACAATCAAAACGTCTCCATCTGAATTACTCTTGCATAAAACTGCTATCAGAATGCCGTCGGTGTAGTCAACAGAGAGTAGTTAGGACCAGTTACTACCAATTCCTAGTAACAAGTGTTGGCCTATGTCGTGAATGATTCAGCAACAATCCTGCACACATATGCTGTCCAAGGCAACGACTGAGAGCAAAACACCCACATACCAAAAAAGGTTAGATCGTTCTACCGCCTGCTATGATACAAGAACTGTGCAGATCAACAGGCCGCATTTTCGTAGGATTTCTGTCTTCCAAAGACGGACAATTTTTGTTGGAGATGCCATACGTATATGAATGTGATACATGTATAACTGTTGTAGAATTAATCAAATTTGCTGTTCAGGCCAATCTGATGTTCGCTCTGACTTGGCCAGCAAATTGAGCCTGCTGAACAAATATGCTGTTTGCTTTTCGCACGTGCCTTGAGAACGACCAGACGACCTGCGGGTTATTTGAAAAGTTTCAAAATTGTCCTCTACAAAGAATAGATTTTGATTTAGTTTCATCCATGATAGATATGGCAATAATTGGGCGCAATTGGTCGAATTATTTGCATATGATTGTCCGTCGATACGGATATTATAGGGGAGCAATTAACAGGATCGGTCATCTTACTCCAGCAGGTGCCAGTTACACGGCCGAGCCACGTTTTATATCGGCTCCTTTATTTCCATCAACTCCAAACAATGACCGGACGAATTAGGTCCATGAATCGGTTTTGATACATAGACTTTTCACTTTTGATGCTGTTGATTGAAAAAAATGAATGGCCTCGCAAGCAGCTCATCTAGATTGGCTTTTTTTATTTCAAAGGAGGGATTAGACGTAGGCGTGGCTTTGCTGACGAGCCAAATTGGGGTTCCTCCCAGTTGGCGCTCCAGCACGAAACTCCTTTCACGATTCCATACATCGTGCGTCATCGAAGAAATTCACTAATCATTACACAATGTGCCAGTTAACCATTCGTGCAGTTGGTTTTCCGTGCGATTAACGCGTGAAAAATCACTAAAAAGGAACAAATTAGGGCTAATTTTAATAATCCGCGAACGCTATTCCAAGCACACGCACCTGCCCTGTTGAAAAGTTGTTAAACTCGCGTTTAAACAATCGATAAAGTTGTGAGAAATGGTGTGAACGCGTGTCAGGGAAATCTTGGAACCAACAGGTCACAACTTGGTGGGTGAATAACGAAAGAAAGGACACATGGCATCAAGGGAACTGAGCTACAGGAGTTCTCCCGGGTTGCAGGGCGGCGAACCACACTGGTGCAGTCGAGACGAAAGTAGGCCCATGTCTGGTTACAAGGTCACCAACCGCATTGGTGCAGTCGAGACGGAAGTAGACCCATGTCAGGTTACAAGGCGGCCAACGACATTGGTGCAGTCGAGAGTAGGCTTCGGTTTATTGTCGGTTGGTGGACTCGATGGAGGGTACAGCCTCACCGTAGCAAATGCTTTTGTTTGCTAATGCTATACAGAATCGGATAGCTACAGAAACTAGAGCCATTCGCAGGACAACTATTGTTTGCTCTTCAGACGAAAAGGCATTCGACATCCCAAATTGTCGTTTTGAATGTATTGTTAGAGATGACAAAATTCGCAGAAAATGAAGTGAACTTGATGTAATTGATATCAGTCACTGATTGAATGCACCGGTGATATTAGGAATATGATGACAACTTGACGAGCTATTAATGAAGTATCAAATTGATCTTTTTGACCTGGTAAGTCAATGATCCATCAGAGTTGAATCTAACACGGATTACTTATATTATCTCCATTAAGTGGTCTCGGTTTTTGACTTCTGTCAATAACGAAAGCCCCCATAATTTACGTTTATTAATACGGGTCATATTATGCACCACAAGATAGTCATATAGCTCGGAGCCAGGGTTTTTCGAACCAGTAAGTTCTAATCATCAACCATATAAACCCATTAGTTAATGATGTATAGCATTTTTTAAAAAGAAGATTTTTGTTTCGCAGGTGTCTGTTAATGCTGACACAGATACCCGCACAATCTGCAGCCTACAGGTTTTTTGATATTTTCAGATGACGACATCCTGACACAGTGGATGGTCGCCTTCTTTGTGGCACACGTGGGCATTGTCAACAAATCAGGGCGAGATGTCCTGGTTATGCTGGGTTGCCTCTCCCTCCATCCCGACCATACTGTCGGTTTTTTTGTCTTAATTGTCAAAATACAGCTCCTGGGGTGTTTCGAGCCGGGAGCTAGTGATTTGAAAGACGGCTCATCGCGTCCCGCTATGCCTCGATTACCCCATCATATATGGAAGTAAAATCAAACGGGCCCACATTTCCCCGTGGACCGATGCCCGCGGTACGTCACTAGCGCATCGCTCTGTCGCGATTCCCAGCGAGGCGATGACTACCTTGTTAGGACCTGTTGATTGGGGCGATGGTGGTCGACGTCCACGCATCGGGTGAACAATTACAAAAACCTCCATCATTGTCACCGTTACAATGCAGATTCTCTGTTTTTTACTTCACCTATACACCGTCCTGGAGTCGCGCGTGTCAGTGCATTCAAATAAATATCATCCAATATTATCTCATATTGTCTTCCAAAGATGATCAACTCTAAACGCTACCCTCATTACGACATCGTCTTCTCTTAACTGTTTTTTT
>NMRB01000560.1:86799-172978 GCA_002633025.1 Notospermus geniculatus
GTCATGTCATGTGACGTCATGTACGTCATGTCATGTGACGTCATGTACGTCATGTCATGTGACGTCATGTACGTCATGTCATGTGACGTCATGTACGTCATGTCACATGACGTCACACCACGTCACGTCCCATCATGTCATATCGTATGGTTCCCTATCGATGTATCTCATCTCTACTCTATCAATGTGTCTTGATCTCTATCATTGGACCATTTGTGTGGAAGAAGTAGCCTACCTCGGGAACCATACGACATTTACAATGTCATCTTGTTAACAATGAAATGAGCTCAAATCGATCAGCGTGGATAATCTCATAATACCTTATAAATATTTAGGGGGAAATATGAGTATACAAAAGGTAATTTGTTCATGCAGTGCTATGAATTTGTTTTAGGCAGACACACTTGTCATTATCAATCCGCTGTTGACTCGTCAACAAATACTTTTGTACTGCCTGAGTGATTCCCTTGCGCAACTCTCACGCCCCTTTCTCTAACACCTGAACAGCTGCACTGATTTATAAAAAGGGCCTAAACATATTCTATTGTGAATAACACCCCCTGAAATCACAGAGACGTCTGTCTGTCTATCTGTCTGTCTGGAGTATTTGTGGAGAAGATGATCATAACGCCATGTCATTAAAACAGGTGAGAAATTATCCGCTGTCGTGAGAAAAAAGGGGGTCAGGTGCGGCTCGTCGACCCTTCTAATGGCAGCAGAGCCACGGGCCCAAAGACAAGTTGTTCATTAAATGGTTACAAAAAACATACGGCGGAGTCGAAACGGCGGGTGGCTGCCCCCATAATCTTTTTAATGTCGTGTGTAGGACTCCGCTAGCAATCTTTCACAAACGTTTCAATGTTGTATGATGCTGCATGTGACCCTTTGGGCAATACGGCTTTTTCCTATGAGACCTGTGCCCTTGTGTTGGCCGCACAGGGAACGCGCCAACAGACATGAGCGGCCCATACCAGATGAGACCATCATCAAGCCGCTATTGTATGCCAGCAAACACCAGAGGCCAGATAACTTGCTTGGAGGTGCAACCAAACCTCTTGTTGCAAATGCGTGTTTTGTCGACAAGGAACGCTGATACATGACGCTTACAATCCGCCCGCACTCCTATCTTTTCGGATCACCCACAGAGTTTGGCCATCAAACCGGCTGCCCCTCTCAAATATCATCTTCCATCATTATGTGACGTTTTTGACAATTTTGCGATCATTACACGTTTAGATAGCGCAAAAAAATTTCCAGTGGACCCTCAGGCATTTGTTGTACCGTAGTCTGCTGACGATGGGCCNTGAAGTAACGGAAAGACAAATTGTTTTGTAACATTTGTCACGTCAGCTACAGACGACACCTCGTAGAAACTTCAGAAAGGGAACTGTGGGGCCAATCAGGCGCATTCAATCCGATTCTCGGTGTATTGTCGCTAATAAACCGACATTATTTGAACCCTTTCCGCCAGTTTTATCGGCTAAAGATGGCAAGCCCCACGGTGAAATACTTTGCAATGGTTTTATCTTTATGATATGAACATGATATCGCATTACTGTGAAACGCTCCGGTCCCGTCATCAAACGGACAAACCTTGACATATGACAATGATGACAAAGCTTGCACGTGCGGTGATAGGATTATGTATTTTAGATTCACTTCAGATGCCGTAGGGATTGAAAGATGAACCCTCATCCAACAATACCCTATGGTCAGATCAACGGATCATGACTCAAGTGACTTTATCATTGGAGTATTAGTACTATCTTATTTAGGAGGTAAAAGGTTCACATTTTGCGGGATTCTCAACGAGTTTGGCGACATCTCTGCATAGCGACAACGAGGGTGCAACGGCGTTGGTTAAACAAGGTATTGACGCTCCCTTATATCACAAGGGACTCACTCCAACATGTTTATTTTATTAAATGCAGTTTGATGTTTGAAGGCGAATTGATTGACATTTGAAAGATGCCGTGAGATTGTCCATTCATTTCCAACGGATTAACCACAAATTAAACAGACTTGCAGGGCGAAAAGCAAACATGAAACTAATTGGTTTTTATTCATACCCCTCCTCTGATAATAACGGTAGTTGTTTCAGAAATATGCTGGTTTAAGGTCAGGTGGACTGTCCGACTGTAGGACAATCGGTCACAGACACGCTCAGGGTTGCTTAATGAAAGAAACCAGCAATTAACTGCTGGATTGCTGAGGCAGCACACAGATCCAACCGACTACGACGCCCCACCCAATCTGCTAAACCCACCTTTGTCACTTATTGAAAAGTCCAAGGACGAAATTATATTATTTGGTAACATTGCTCAATCGGATGCATATTGCTCTGAAGAATAGGTTTTTCGGATGCGGCCGTTGCTATAGACTCCGGGGTAGCCCTGAATGCCGGCAATGGGGTCGGGATGGAAAGGAAATCGCCTGAGGGGGGATGACCCCAGTCACGGGCGGATCACCAAATGATGAGTTTGCTCCAAGCTTTTGATAAGCTTCCCGTCGTTCCAGTCGGAGAGCAAATCATTGAAAACTTTTTGAAAACTAGTTTGCTGCGGTTAAAGGAATTAGGAGTTGAGGGTCTCAAATGAACCCTGGTTCTTGTGATATGTACGGTGGGAATCTAAACTAACAGCAAAATCCACAGGGTTTATTTACGAAAAGGGGTGAAAATCGATGACCTACCAATTTGTTTTTTCCTTGCCTTGTCACAGATTGCTGGTCTCAGGTGAACCCTGTCACCCTTTTCGCTGGTGCAGCCCAAACTGCAGACAAGGACGCCCAAGCATGATTTCTTCAAGATATTGACGTTGTGGTTGTTGGTGTTGCGCATGGCCCAACCGCTGCAGTGTCGTCGGGCATCTTCGCTGGTCTCCGTGTAGACGTAGCGGCAGTGGCCGTTGGGCCACTCGGTGTATTCATCAAGTTCCGAATACTGTCGGGAAATAGAATAAACAAAAATGTAAACATCACGGTCAATTAGGGAAGGAAAGAATGGATGTCGTAAGCTGAAAATGGGAAAACGAAAAAAATGTAAAAATCATCGTGGTCAGAAGTGGATGTCGTGTAAGCTGAAAATGGGATGGTTCTTCTGGAAGTTTTCGTGGTGATCTCATTTCGCAGTCACCCTCTTGAGAATTCATGAACACGTGTGGGTCATTGAAATTAAGCACCATTCTCGACCAAAATCGTATTTAATGCCAGTATTTGATGGTAAGGGAAGGGCCATGACTCTAGACCAACCTGCCACAGCCTAAAGGCTGATCTTCTTCTAAGTTAGAGACGCCTGAAGCTTTGCATTCGGAATAAATGATTCGAATTCATCTCGTTTGCGTCGTCAGAAACGATGGTCTTTGAGGCAATGGAAGAAATTCACCTGGTCTTTGGTTCATATCAGTCTAAGCTGGCAGAATTTACAAGTACAATGATGCACATATTAATGAATGAAATGTATTCGTGCAGCTGGTCTTGGGCATTCTTTAGCGAGCAGACGATGTCGGCTGTTGATACTGTGCCTGCGGTCTCGCCGCCAGCCATCGACATGATTAAGGGACTATTTAGCATTAAGACTGAGGGGATTTCCCTCATAAGGGTCAAATACTTGTCACGGGTCCAAAGTCCCCAGAAAATGACATGGTGATTCTGAAACCAGACGCCGTATTTGTTCGGCTTCGGGCATCCGATTTCAAATGGTGGTTTCGTTTTGAGCTTCGCTTTCAATGTCTTGGTCAAGAGAAGTGGTTGATGTTTGAATGGCAGCTGAATGTTATTGTAAGAAAGACGTGTGCCAGCACTTCAATGAGGTGGGATCTCTGCGTTAGGACGCTGGCCAAAACCGTAAAGAAAGAAGGAACCAGTTGTAAACGGTCTCGGGGAATGATGACACTGTGAACTGTCTTCCAATATGTGGATTTCAATTGTCATCGTATGCTTTGAATGACCTGTCCAAAAACAGCAACGGAATGTCATGTCATTCCATGCCACGTTTTCAAGCGTTACCTCCCGACCTAACCGCAAGACCCCTGCTGCTCAAGCCGTCATTAACAGTTCATCCTCTCTCGAATTTTAACACCCTGAAATCCTTGAACCCAGTTCAGAAGCTTAACCCAGATGGGAGCTGTGGTTCTTTTATCATAAACCCATAGTGTGGCTTTCTATCCTTTAAAAAATCACAATTGACATTGACTGGGCGTGAATAGGATGGCCCACCGTGATTTCCAAGGATCATGAATGACAGTGACAAGAGCTGCTCACTCCCAAGGACATGTTTTTAGATGCTGGTTTATTTTGTTGTTGGTGATGTTATCGGCCATGTGGCAGTCCATGCCACACTCGAGTGGCAGTCCATGCCACACTCGAGTGGCAGTCCATGCCATGCTCGAGTGGCAGTCCATGCCACACTCGAGTGGCAGTCCACGCCATGCTCGAGTGGCAGTCCATGCCATGCTTCTATGGCAGTCCATATCATGCTTGAATGGCAGACCACGCCACGATGTCATGGTTTTGACTTACATACTGTTGTTATACCTCTGTCTACTCTATTATTGGCCAGACGCTGGCTAAAGGCCTGTCCACACCATCAACATTTCCAAAACATTTAGTTGCAACAAATCTGCATCACCCTTGTTTTGAAATTGTTGCGACAGTGTGGAGAACCTTGCAACAATTCAAAACACACTTTGAACATGCATGTTTGAAGACGAATTCACATGGCATTTCTTTTAAAACATTTCTAAAACATTTTCAAAACATGTTTTGAACTGTGGCAAGTCCTGTCCACACTGTGCAACAATCCCAAAACAAAGGTGTGGCAGAATTATTGCAATTGAATGTTTGTAGAAATGTTTTGAAAATGTTGATGGTGTAGACAGGCCTTTAGATGGATTTGGTACAATTTATGCAAAAACTGATCAACCGAGCAGAATTCTTTCTACGGATATACGAAAATTGCTGACTTTAGTCCTCTCCAGAAAGAGTCGCACGATTTGTGAGAGCATGTTTTGAGTAGGAAGCTTGCATTCGATGTTAAAGTATCAAATGAAATGAAAACAAGAAAGCTTCCGTCTCTCCTCATCAAATTACGTGTTCTGATACAATTTAAATCTACTTGCATCCAAAAAGGGTCGAACCCTTGTAGAGGAGGAGTTTATAAAAATAAAGGGCTACAGTTCGCCTGTCAGGGTCCAACACCCTGACAATGCGAGAGTGCCCTGTGCTGTGCACCCTAGTTACAGCAGACTCAGTTTCAGACTTGTCCATCAAAATCGATATTGGGTTTCAATTCGGAGGCTGAGAAAACATTACCTGTTGTTCTAATGCATGAATGAAGGAAAAGACGGACAATTTCAGAAGAATAAAACAAATTAGGGGTCACAAAGTTGGTGGGCGTCGGGGGTTTCTAAACTTTGTGTAAGATTGGGTAACCCTCTGTCCTGGGTGACATCTTGGTTACGCTTTTTAGCCTCCTTGAAGGATAATCCTACGTAATCTGGGCATGATCTTGATTTTTTGGTTCATTTGTGGTACTCAAAATGTCTCTTTAGTGAAGGGATGTTTTGCGGTCAGACTGGAGCCAGAGAGGCACAATCTTGCTCGCCTGATTTGTCACAGATACATGTATGTGACAATTTTCTGCATCAGTAGTTTTTCATCATGATCATTGACAGAATTTTGAAGACGTTACAATAGACGTTGGCGTCACAACCGACAGAATGGAATGAGATGCACACACGGAAATCCATCCGTGAGATCATCATACGAGCCATGCCTGTGAGCAAACGGATGTGTGCTACCCTATCTCTGAGCGCTTTATGTCGGCGAAACGACTGTCACAGAACAACCTTATACATGTACAGACATGAAGTTGTATGTCTGCTGCCAAATTTTGGAACGCATGTCAGAGATGATTTCACAGAATGATGTTTGTGCTTCCAACTTCATGGACCTACAAATCCTACGGAAATGGGTGAATAATATCCTAGGCCAACTAAGTATGGTTTGATTGTAAATGGACTTACCGTTGGCAGCACGTTGTCATTGATGTCCCACTGATGTCTAGATTCTGGATCCCTCTGATCGTCTCGGTGTGTACCAACGATCTGGTAGGATGTATCTTCTGAGAGAGTCATTTCAGCTGAATGACGCTTTCGAGTTCGCTTTCTCTGGAAATACAAATAAAACAAAATGTGAGTTCAAAATGTTCAACGGTTGAATTCCAAATTGTCCAGCAGTCGAACGTCTGGTGTTTCGGGGCCAAAAACCGACACGGTTGCCGAGAGATTCGGAGGGGAAAGGGCTAGAAATGAATGGCGAAAGTTTGAATTGTAGGTACTTTTGGGGTTACAGAATCCCAGATGCCGTGAACCAGTTCCCGGTTCCAGTCAGACTAGTTCTCTGCACTTGTTCGCAGATTCGCGAACATTTGTTTGGGCATCCATCGCCACATCTGATGGGACAGTGAGCTTGCTGGATAGACTGGAATGTGAAAAAGATTTAAAATGTATAAGGAAAGACGGAGACCTTACGAAGACCTGATGGGCCTCCAATGCCCATCAGCAGTGGTACTGGCGATTTAACCCTTTCCCGTGTTCCGTACGCGATCGGGATCAGCACCGGTGAAGGATAATAATCCTGTCGAACCTCCCGTTGAGGGGGGCCAGGGGAAGACATCGTGTCCCCTGGGACTGGTATTTCTACACCATCAGACTCATTCATATTCGTGTACTGATGAACAGCATCAACGTGGAACTGTCCATGAAGTAATGGAGACTGTGTATTCCCATATTATTATTATGTAAGCTTAAATGGCAATGTTACATGAGTTGGACAATTTGTCATTTGCGTAGGCTTATTTGAATGTGTTATTGTAATGAATGTTTTCCGACCGTCGGCTGCCGTTACACCATCTTTCTGATAGAAAAGTCATGTCTAGGAAAGGAATGACTGGCCCAGTGCAACTCGCCATGGGTACGAAACCTAACGTCGACTCGATATATTGACCCCCCCCCTCAAGAGAAAACTGTAGGCCTAGCGTCAGACATCACGGCAGGACCAACCCCACGAGTTGGTCTGTGACAACCCGACGCCTGCCGAAAGCGCTCCTCCGTGGCAGTGGTTGTGAGTTTCGGCCTCTGGTGGTCGGCCGAGTCAAGAAAAATGGTTACTCCACAGAATCCGCTGAAATACAGAGGTATGGAAATACGGGTGGTGTATATTTACATAGTCCCTGAAGAGAAACACCATGTTGCTTCCTTGATGACAAGTGTTGGAATGAAGATCAGGGATGATATATGACTTGAAAAGGCACCAGGAACAGTAATTGCTCCTTTATGGTGACTGATATTACGTAATGCAAACCGTTCGTTCGCCACGACTCTACGCGACGTGACTAGGAGAAAATGAGCAAATACTGGATGTTATGTAAGACCAAGGGGTGGGGGGTATCGGTGACAAATAATCATTTTATTCCCATTGACCTTTGTACTTTTACCCAGGGGTGAAAATGACTGACTGCTATGTGGTTTGCAAAAAATGGTTCAGTGCACTTTTAGACGGAAGATATAGATCAGTTATGCCATGGTTCAGCCATTGTGAGGATACTGAGATTTAATCTCGCGACGCCATCAGTTAGAAAAAGGCGATGACCTCAACTATAGGGGAGGAAAAGAACTTTATTGTCTAATGGACCTAAATCTGAAAAACAATTTGAAGGGTTATTTCGTTACTGATAATTATGTCTTGTTCATCAAAAACAGCAACTTGTCGTTGAGTATAAGGTATAGCCTAAACTGCGTAGGCTTGTGTAATAGCAAGAATATATAATTCTTGGTAATAGGGATACTGTTCGTTCCACTGGTCAGAAATCGCCGGATACCGTCCAATTGCACAATCCTCTGATGGAATATTTGACGATGTATGCGATGTAGTTACGTCACCAGCAAATAGTGTACGATTACCAGATAATGTGCAATTTTAGGCTGCAGAGAACGAATAACATTGCCCTAATTGGCGTTGCCTTATAGGCCTACTCTCTGCTCCATAGGCCTTACACTCCATCTGGCGACATTTGCATCAAATGCTTTTGTCATGGCGTCTCTCGTTAGGCCTACCTTGGAGGAATTAAGGGCCTACATTGATAGGGGACGTGCAGATTTGGATCGAATATCAAGCCTCCTCAACATGCCTGTAAAGGGCGAGTACATTTTTACGTACATTGGGCGAGTAGGTGTTCATAACATGTCATAACTTCTGATTTTGTTATACACTCATCCCGAACAATACCATTATCACTGACTCCATCCGAGTCGTCATCAACCTATCCGACTAAGTTTACGATTCTCACGCGCCCATTTTCGAAACCCTTGACCAAATTGTTTTCAAATGTTGACTTTTACTCAGGGAACCATTTATTCCTACTTAAATTAGAATCCTTGAACGGATATACCCAACTTTATCAGGATCCCCCCGACAGTAAAACACTTCAAGTCGTGCGCTCGGATCAAGATGGCCGCCGGCGCGTGCCGAACCAAAAAGGCACGCGCATGGCTGCCAGACGATCAGCTATAAAAACAGACGAACTTTGGTCAGTTGGTCGCCGTTTGGCAAACAAATCTTAAATTCTTCAAAATTTCATGAAAACAACTCACCAGTTCCAATCTTTGTGGAGTTTGTGTCGTATTCTGAGGCTGGGCAGAGCAAGGGGAATGCAACAGGTCCCCCACTGCATCAAGCATTGTCTGGGAGATGGCACAGATTTCCACCATCCGGCCGTGCTGCTGAGTCATTCAAACAACAGATGCAAAATGAAACATTTGACTGCTGAGAAGGCGATGCCATTTCCACCAATATACTGCGATGTTTTGTTATTTTCAAGGTCATCCTCCCCCAAAACCTGCGGGGCCGTAACATCAAAATTTTCGTGATGTCATTAGGTAAAAAAATTTGTGACGTCATTAAGTAATTGTCTTTAAAAATCAAGTAAAAAAGTCCAGCCAAGACAAATGCGAACAGACTTTTCGCGTTGCTTACTTTCTTTCCTCGAACCAACCACCTGTTAATTCTTATCCCAGGATTATATTGAATCTTAAGCGCTAATCCCATTATCGTATAACAAACACCTATCTTTCAGATCGTCTCTAAATCCCTTATTTTTAATTAACGAAAAATGCGACCTAATAAAAATCAACAGGTTGACCTCCTATATCGTCAACACGTGGTCAGTGATTCTCCAATCAACAGATGTAGAAAAACTGATCAGTATTGATAGTTTTATCGGCTCTTGCCTAATAAACTAATTAACACCTGTATCCTATTTGATTAATTAGTACGCTAAACGAGAGTTGACACTTTTCAAATTTCATCCGACATTATGCCACAAGTTGCCTCATGGCCGAGTGTTTGCGGCCCCAAGTTTTCTTCTGGTAAGATGCAGGTTAAAGATGGCATCTGGGATAGGCATGATGACGTCAGACATTCCGTTATTAATAGACATTCGAATCAAGTGGTGTAGTAGGAACGAATTCTACCATTCTCTAATATTCGAAACCATGCACGAATTCAATCAACCAAAAATACCAATGGCGCAGATCAAAAGAAGGCCGGTCAGGGAAAATGCAGTACTTATAGATGAATTGAAACCAATGTTGACCGCTTAAACACCAAACACTAGCTTCACTATCACATGTTGCCTCATGGTCCTTTTCGTATAGTTCCACAACCTGCCACCAGGGTTGTCCTCGTGTTCATTCGCCGATTAATTGAAAAACTGACCAATGCCTGTAGAGCCTCAGGTCCGTCATGATAAATAATGGTCGCTGATACCAGAAAACAGACTCGTTGCCACATTTTATCAAGACCCAGCACCTGATGATAAATATCCTTAATCGTACCGGTACTAAATAAGTACCAAATAATTTTGAATAATAGTAAAAAGTATCAGTGATCAGTACTACTAAAGATAAAAACACACATACCTGATTTTTTTCAGTTCTTTTCCAATGTTAACGACGGAATTTCCAATTAAATAAATTTCCACAAAATGATGATAATGATTTACTCCGTATCGGTCACTGAATATTCCCTGTTCGTGTTGGTTGATCACCATGTGATGTTACCCCGGCGATGCTCATGAATAAACTACCCCTCCTTACCATCCCAGCCACCCTTTTATCACGGCGCCCTTCCGTTGTGCAGGTGACATGAATTGTTTTTATTGGCCTGTCATCGACGGGGCCCGGGGAAGGGAAAATAGAGGGTCATTCCAAACTATTGGCTAATTACATTATGTATGGGGGCTAGCTTTGCATGTCAATGCGGTCGCGTGCCGCGCTACCGTCACGCCGCGGGAATCACAATGGGCGTGGCCACGGTCGCATGCCGCCGACCAATAGGAACGCGCAGTGGAACAACAAGCGTCAGTCAAAGCGTCCATAATGGAATGAATGAAATTTCTTCTTGAAAGATTTTCTGAGGTCTTGTATTGAATTTGATGACAACAGGTTGTTAGAGTATTGGGACATTGCAATGGTCTCCGTCAGTGTAGGCTGTCGGCCAGAGTTGGTTGCTCCAAGATATATTATTTCTCTCCCTTGCGCATTCGCACTGTTTATTGTCTTTCCACCAAATGTAATGTTTTTTTCGGTCCCAACTTAAGGCCAAGTAAAAATATATATTAGATTAGCGTCCCCTCTCGCCCCCAAAAAGTGCAGAAACTGCAAAAAGATTTCACAATGCATTTCCTTTTAAAAGAATACCTCACCAAAAAGTTTGGTAATCTCTGAAAAAATTTTATTTGATTTTGACATGTCTTTTCAGCCTCAAACTAGCAAAAATAAAAAATAAAAAACCTCCCCATCCCCACTTATCTGAGAAAAAAAGGACGCTAATCTAATTATTTTTTTTTACTTGGCCTAAAAATTCAAAAAACTCAGATATTTGTTCATGGACAAAAAGACGGATGTTGGAAACATTCCGCTTCTCCAGCAAGATATCTATAGTCAACACTACATCTGAAGCCGAGATAAAGTGAATACCAAGTGGACCACTCCCAATTCGCATCTTCACTCGAGTCCGTCAGATTCCTCCTGACGGGACAACTCCTGTAATAGAGAGGTTAAGATCTGGTCCGACTCCGAGGTGCTAAAATTCAGATTTTTCAAGTCGGAGATAAATTTACCACCCAGGCGGGTTCTATTCGTTCTCCTGAATGAGAAAACACCATTGCATTGGAAAACCCCGTTGTATGTGATGACGCAGTTCCCAAAAAAGAGTCCTCTGGAGTCGGAGTCGGGACTCGGAACGTTATCTTAACCTCCCTAATAACGGTCAACTTACCATTGCATTCCCGCTCGATGTGCTAATAATAGGGAGGTTTAGAAATCAAACGATAACGTAAACGTTAACGACAACGTTATTTTTGTACCGAAAATGCAATATAAAATCTGGTTAATGTGTGGTATGAAAAATAACGTTGTCGTAAAGTTTACGTTTATCGTTTGATTTCTAAATCTACCTAATACCTGTGTTCTGAAACTTTTGGAAGAAAAATCTCAAACAACTACGTTGGTAAGATTATGTTTTATATAAAGGGGGTTGTTTGTTTTAACAAATTTCATTTCATCCTAAGTACATCGGGCCTATACATTTTAGGCAAAAATATGCCCAGTACTTGGAGTCGGCAGTAAAAGGTTCTTTGGGCGCAATCTGCAAAATGATTGGATCTGAATCTGTGAATGAAGCACATGGTTTCCTGAGTGGAAATCCCACGAATGTTCAACAAGTGGATTCGAGCTTATCTTCATTTAAATCACTGACGAAATAAAACCAGTCATTTTTCTCAAAATGCCAGTGCGTGTTATTTGATATTATATCCCTGTTCCGCCAAAGCGGCTAGATTTCCTCCGATACTATCTCTAAATGACAATGTCAGTTTCATGATCCGTCATGATAGAATGGTTAAAGGGTTATTCAATTCAAATCTTTGTGATAACACTAAGGAGCCGAGTCATGGATATCGTTTTAAAAACTTCATTAATTTTTTTTATCAATTTGCCTCCGATGTTCTTTTTGAAGACAAAGAAGCAGGTGCATAGATAAGCCGTATCGGATTTCAGGGAAATTTGGTTCCGAGTATTCCTGGCTCCCGATCTTGGCGCCAGAATCCGCGATATCTCTGCTTATATACCGAATGCTGCTTTTACCAGATAAGTAACGTTTGTCAACTTACGGCACTGAACTAGCAAACAGTCATTTTGCCTCTGGTCAAATATGATGTCATGGTTATTGGAGTAAAGAATGCGACACGGATTCCATTTCGCTTTGTTAGTTCTAGGTATACATGTAGTAATTTTCCGTTTTGGAGAATGGGAACATTGGGTTTCAGCACATTGGTACTGTACATGTACATACAGTTTTAGCCCCTTGGTCGATATTATTTCTGTTTTAGTGGCGTAGGCCAGTAGTTTGTTTCATAAAGTGACTTTAAGCTAATGGTACCATTAACTTCAGTGCATTTTGCATTTGTTTAAAGGTACCATTAGCTTAAAGTCACTTTATGAAACAGGCCCCAGGTAGGCTACTGGAATGACTTTTTTCCATCATCATGGTGATCATGCTGAAATACCCTTGGTAACCGGCGGAGTTTTTCTCGAGTCTAATATTTGACTTTTGCGTTAACTGCCGAAACGGACAGTTAACCGTGACCCAAGCACACAGAAACTTCATCAATCACTAGCCAACTTCGCCCGGATACTCATGAAAAATAAGGGTGGAAAAACAAGCAAATAAATAGTAGAGAAACGCATACTGATATTTTAAATCCTTTTAAAGATTGTTTATGTATAGATGATTATTAGCCCGCTTGCCTTTATTTTTGCTTTCGCTGATCGCGTGGTTTGTTTGCAGACTGTGCCTCCCTCACCATTGTCTGCCCCACGGAAACCTCGCCAGGGGTGTGAAAGCAAGGTGCAAAAGAGCCGCTGATTAAAGAATATTTATCTCTGAGGGTCAAACACATAGCAACATTCGCCAAAATGAACAAACTTTTGACACCACACGGCCCCGCCTTCAGATCCAAGACAAGGTTCTAGGAGGAGAAGTTTGAGAAACACATTCGCACGTTTTCGTGATTGATTCACTTGATCATCATGACGTAGGCTAATTAATCAACTGGATTATGACGTCATCTAATTAATCAATTAATCAGCGTGTATGAAACCTCGTTAAAGAGTTCGTTTATCACCACTTGACTCCAGCACATCAAACAAGGCTAATTTCCCGACACTGACTTCGACCAAAAGATCACAAACTGCCGATCATTACATCAGCAAGGGCATGTATTCTTTTGAAAAAGAAGGGTTAGACCGCGATATATCTGCTTATATGCTTAGTGCTGCTTTTACCTGATAAGTAAAGTATGTCAGCTTGCGGCACTGAACTAAACGGTCATTTTGCCTCTATGCGCTATTTTTTTCCGTTCTGGAGAATGAGAACATTGGGTACATGGGTATGGGTAGTGTACATACAGTTTTAGCCCCTTGGTCGATATTATTTCTCTTTTATCGATGAGGCCAGGTACTGGGATGTAGTTTTTTGATTATCATTGTGATCATTCACATGCTCTTATGAAATACCCTTGGTAACCAAAACGGCGGATTTTTTCTCGAGTCTAATATTTGACTTACGTTAACTGCCGGAACGTACAAAAATCTGTAACCGTGACCCAAGCACATAGAAACTTCATCAATCACAAGTAACTTCGCCCGGATACTCATGAAAAATAAGGGTGGAAAAACAAGCAAAATAAATACTATAGTAGAGAAACGCATACTGATATTTTAAATCCTTTTAAAGATTGTTTATGTAAAGATGAATATTAGCCCGCTTGCCTTTATTTTTGCTTTCGCTGATCGCGTGGTTTGTTTGCAGACTGTGCCTCCCTCACCATTGTCTGCCCCACGGAAACCTCGCCAGGGGTGTGAAAGCAAGGTGCAAAAGAGCCGCTGATTAAAGAATATTTATATCCTGAGGGACAAACACATAGCAACATTTCGCCAAAATGAACAAACTTTTGACACCACACGACCCCGCCTTCAGATCCAAGACTAGGTTCTAGGAGGAGAAGTTTGAGAAACACATTCGCACGTTTTCGTGATTGATTCACTTGTTGGCTCGTAAGCTAATTAATCAACTGGATTATGACGTCATCTAATTAATCAATTAATCTGCGTATATGTCATTAAAGAGGTCGTTTATCACCACTTGACTCCATCACATCAAACAAGGCTAATTTCCCGACAAACTTCCCACAAAAGATCACAAACTACATCAAAAAGGGAGTGTACCCCTTCGTTGCTCTTTTGAACAAGAAGGGTTAGGCCCTTTTTCATTTCTAATAAAGGGTCCGATATCACAAATTGTAGGGTAATTCATCATTGATCTCATTAAGGGCGTCATTCGCACCCTTTTGGATTTGATGTTTAGTCCTAGTTGCTCTTCCCGAAATTCTGGGCGAGGACTGTGTCAAATATAGAGGGCGAGAGGTCCAACAGGTTCTCTGCAGCTTCAAACAGCTTTCGTATATAACTGGTCGGATGAACTCGCCTGGATGGACACAGCAGGATTATGCGGGTGGTAGCATCCGCATCCGATGTTGAATTGCTGCCGGCTCTGACTGCTCTTCTGTGTTCTTCCATATTGTAGCTTATGTCCATGGACGGCGATCATCGCAATATGTATCCCTATATACAATGGTCCCTCTTGATGGCGACATTTGGACGACCAGCGAGGGACAAACTGGGGCTGACGTCCCAACTTGTGTCAAAGGACCATCACAGGTGCTACAGGTTTTGGACACCAATAGATTAAAATAGATTTGGTGATAATATTTAATTCAATTAACCCGCAAACTAGAGAAGTACCAGTATGAGGCCACTGCCGAATTGTATTCAAGTTGCTTCAATATCCGGGCATATTGCACCGCTCGTGTCCGACCGGAAAAGGCGATTTTAAACGGGGGTGGTCACGGTTGCGGTTTTTGGGTCGCTTTGAGTGACGTACACAGCCACTTGGCCGGAAATTCTGAATGAAAAACACTGAAGATATCTCTACGTATTTCCTACATCGTTTAGAAAAGATATGTCTCGCTATAGTTGCACCTGAGAGACGAACCTGTTGTGTCCAACAATGCACGCGCACGCGCCGTGAAGTAAAAATGCGTCCTCGACAAAGAGGCCTCCGGAAGTGATATTATCATTGAATGTCGTCTGGTATTGAAGGCGGCTCGCGCCAACCTCAATACTGTCCACAGACCGCGAACTGACGGACAGACTTCTAAGCCACGTGCGCCGTGACCGTCAATGGTGGAGCATTGTCCGAAGTCTTCTCCGAGCCACCGGAAGTCCTTTCTCTCCTGAAGCAGACGAGATGATACATTGTATGAATATTTATGATCATAATATCTTTACATGTTGAAGACATAAATAACAGGTTGTCCGTGTCGTCTGTTCAAAAGATCACGTCTGCTTCGTCGGGCGGCGGCCATGTTGACCGGAAGTTTACGAACAATGTGAAGAAAGGAAAAGAAACAACTGCATTTTGTTGAGTACTTTTCTCGTTGTGAGTGGGTCTTCACCCACCGAGGTTCTATCACAAAATAGTGGTATTTTATACGTATACTTCCGTTTAAACCAGGAATTTGCCGGCCAAGGCGACTGTTGGATCTTTTGCAATGCCAATATGTTAGCCAGCAGTAATTCCAGGCAGATTTCGACGGTTGTCGAAGGTGGACTTAGGTCCGGTTGCACCAGTCATACTTAAGGTCGACCTCGTGCTCAAGGCTAACTTGTTGCAACTAGCTACTGCAACCTCATGCAACCTGCAACAAATTTAGGATCCATATCCTATTTTCTGGTGAAGTTGCAACAAGTTGCACGTTACTGGCCAATGAGAATACAGCAACAAAATCAACTAAAGCCAAAATGGCTGCCGAACAAAGCAAGAAGGCGAAGTCGGCATCACTGGACCAGTGGACAGCCAAGGCAGAAACTACCCTCATTGAGAACCTCGAGAAATATGCCCATGCCTCTATAACACCAAATAAATGGATATAAAGGTCGGAACAAACGGCTGCAAGCCAGAAACGATCTAGTTCGACAAATTTTAATATAAGTATAGCTCGTGAGCTCCCCACTAATACTTCACTTGTTCATTTTCATATAAGAGCATGAAGCTACTACACAGCCAGCTTTTGCCTCCATTTTGCTTGATTTTCCTCCAGATCCTGAGGATTCCCGCCAAAATTCCCGCAACTTGTTGCGAACGGTTGCAACTAGATCACGCTGGATGTTGCTATGTGTAAACGTCACAGGTAGACTCCAACAAGTTGCAGATTGTAGCAACTTGCAACCTGGTGCAACCTAGTGTAACCCCCCCCCCCCCCATACTCAAGAACGTGAAATATTTGGTGCAAGTTTTGAGGTTAACCTCAAACTCAATTTTCAGCATGACTGGTGGAATCGGGCCAAGTTTGATATTACATACCTAGTACTAGAGTGACAGGACTCCAAGCTCTCCGGAAGCTGTTGTTGTTCATTGTTCATCGAAAGGATAAGGGTATGTGGTAAGAAACCAAGACTACTTGAATATATATAGCCCTACAACTTGCTTTCCTTGGCCGACCATCCTTTTGACTTTCACATATAAATAATTGCTGCATTACGTCACAAGGGCGATCAATACATTTTTCAAAAGCAATTACCATGTGATGTCTAATTCCGTGAAGTCGTGTGGTCATTTATGACACTGATTTCAATTTTATAGCGACTGATTCTCAAATAAATACGGGTACCTGAAAGTCATAATCGTATTAATTGTCCAAAAATAATTAATCCGAGGCGCGGGCCTAATGACGTCTGGCAGATAGTCGTATTCTTCACTGCTCACCACTTTGACAGTTTGGCTTGAAATATGAGGGTTCGCAGCTCGATCACCTCTCAAAGAGCGAGGGAGGGCCATTGTCAATGCAAAAGAGGATTTAATGGCCATTGAAGGGGCTAGATGAAGTGCACCACGCGCCGGAGGTTAATGATAGGCACCTGCATCCAGTTCTGGACATTCCGCCGTGGATCCTCACCGGCTGTGACCATCGCCACCGTCATTTTGACCGTGTTGCGTTTTTCAAATTTGTGATGCGTAACATACGGTGTGATATATGAATGAGACATTTTAGAAACTGGATACGAATATAAATTTAAAATGCCAATTTGATTCCATATTTAACTTTAAGATAAATGGACGTGGAGATGAGTGTGGTCTGATACACGACACGGTCATAAAACGGCTCACAAAAGCGCTCACAAATTTGGGAGGTCAGATAAATTGAAATTGAAATCGCCTTCGACTCTTACCAGAGGCTAGAAGCACATGCATCGCCATGTTATTGGCAAATGCATTATAATTTTGAGCCTGCTACGTGTTTAGGTGTGCTTTGCATTGCACATGCATCAAAATACAAACATAGGCCCGTATTCTAGAAGCCTCCTTAACTTTAAGGTCCACTTTAAGCTTTTGTATTCTGCCCTGCAAACAAGCTAAAGGTAAACCTTAAAGTTAAGGAAGCTTCTAGAATACGTCCCATAAACCGAATATCGTCACATCATCAAAAATATACTAGTAGGCTCACATTTTAAATTTTTGATCTTACATTTTACTTATATTGGTGAAGAATTTTGTCATAAGTCAATTTACGACTGGTTCGTGAGGATCGTGACGTCGTGTAGTGCACGGTCAGTGAGGCGTTTAAGTCGGGAGATGCGGGTCCATTTTTCCTGTGTGGTCAATTCATAATCATAAATGTTATTATCGTTAAAATAAATGTCACACTGAACCAAGTCGGTCTCTCGCAGCTGCTGGGTTAAACCGGCGTGAACATGGCACAAAATATCAAACGGGAGATTTGGGGAGCGAAAGCTTTGGGGCAACTCCTTACGCCATGAAATCGTTTGAACTATTCATGGCATATTCCGATGGTTGTCACTCATGTTGAGCCAAATAAGTGTATGACTGGAATTCAAGAGGTTTTGAACTCTATGTTTCAACATCAAGTTGTTTATATCAATGTGGGGTTTCCGACTCAAACTCTCACGGCACGCGTGTGAAAAATGGACGCGTGCCTGTCCTGAGGTATCTATAAGTGAGATGACATACGGGCCAAGTTTCAAAGATGAATTTTCAGGAGGGCCCTTAAGTATCTCCATTGGCATTTAATGGTCTTTACCAGTTCAGCGCGGGCTTGCTTCATGGGAAACAAACATTTGAAAGTTTCATACCCATCTTGAGCCTGTAAACATAATGAAGTGAGACCATAAGCATGTCGTCTTCTTTAGGAATTGACACCTGTTGTTTGCTGTGGTCGTTAACTTTGACATTTTTCCCGATGTTTCCGAAAATGTGACCATAGTGATCGATTTCGACGGTGTTTCATGCGAAAATGGTGATAATGTTTAGTATCGGTCTGCCAGGAGTGTTGTCACCATTGCACCAGGTCAGTTTGTCGAGTAATTCCCGACTAAAAGTACGAAGAGGCATTCTAGACCGGGGGATCTATTAGATTCTATCACACCAGCCGTACATGATATCGAAACACTCCGTGAGTTCTGTACATTCACCTGCATGTATGGATGGTATAATTTTCCACTGTGACAAACATGTAGAAAAATACCCATATATGGGTGCGAGGGATTGCAACACCTGTAATAAACGATGATCTTTGTGTTCAAATATTCACTTTTTGCAACATTACAAAATTGCATGCATAATTAATGAACTTGTCTATATCATCCAACGCATCCTTTTCATCATGAAGTCCTAATTAGCATAAATTTAAAATGCGAATTTCCAATTTGGCCAGTTTATCATTCCAAATTGTCTAACTCTCCAAAATATGTGGGTTACTTAACATGACTATACACCAACTCTTCCCAGGTGCCCCAAAACTCCCACAGGTGGGAAAGTAAACAAACAACTTGTTACATTCGCCACTTTCTCTCATGAGGGCGTTAACTGTAAGTTTCAAAACAACCAGCATGTATTTTTTGTCCTATTTTCCACGAGATATAATGTCTCTCACAAAGTGACCCCTGCTGGTTGTACATTATTTACTGACCGATACGGGACTTTCACCCGATGAGGGCGAGAGTAATCCATACCAAGTCATTTTCACCTCGTCCATTATTGAGTTGGTGAAGTTCGGAAATGTGAACAACAGTAAAGCGGGGAAGACGTAAAAATAGAGAGGTTTAGATAGAATCCAGTCGAGGATGAGGCAAACAATGAGAATGAGATGATCTCTATTTGCGAACTACGTCATCAAAATTTGTGTATTTCGTCATCATTTCATCAGAAGAACCGATGATGTTGTAATTTCCTCAACCTACTGTAACCTACTCTCAGAATGACGTCTGAAATTCTTTCTTGGTGCTATTTTCGTTTCGGGGCGGATCCAAACCTCAATGCAGAGAGCTAGAACGACTCAGCCTACATGACTTGTGTACAGTCATTTATGACCAGTTTTGCTATTCTTAGACAGCAACACTGAGATAGTACCGAGATACTATCTCAGTGTATCTCTAGTGTGAAGTCTATAAAAGTAGTAGTGTGTAGCGTGTTAAGTCTAGTGTAGTGTGTAGTACTAGTGTGTAGTCTATCTCAATGCTATCACCGAGATATAGCAACACGGACCCATAGTTTCATAGTCTCTGGGAGACATCGGTAGCTCTGCGTCTACCTTTGTCTACTAGTTCAAAGATATCGATATATGCTACCTGTAGCATCTAATGTCCACGGTATATTTCGGCACAGAAATATTCTAGACACTCTTCAAAGTTGTACCACACTTTAGATTAGGCTGAGTGCTTTTGTTTAAAGTAGTTTCAAATCGTAAAGCAACTGTTCACATATGACAATGGGCAATTATGATCATTTTGGAAGTCACCAAACAGAGCCAAGAAGTCGGCAGTCACGACTCAAGTGTTGACGAGGAAAATTAGCCATTGTTTGACGATGGCAGTGCTGAGAGGATTCGCGTGTCTGGCGTCCTCTGAGGATACAATTTATCAGTCATCGGAGAGACACGAGGTCCGTCCCTGACACGGCCATGTTTGTTTTGGTCTGCATACGGTCTGTTTTTGGCTGTAGATGGGCTTTACATTGTGACAGCCGCGGACATGTTAAACTCACGGACAATGTCCTTCAGGTTGTAAGAGGTTTAAATGAGACACGAGCCCGTTATAAGCGACTCGGGTCATATTTAGAAATCATTGAGATCTGATTCGATTGAAATTTAATCATCGGACAATATGCCTTATGTTTACACGAGCAGCCGATATGAAATTATGATTAAATTATCTTTAGATTATTATCAACAATTAACCTATCGCTAAGCTATTTCATTCATCTTTTGTGTCCGTTTTATTTACATGAGATCCTGCGATGAGGGACGTCGGTGGTCAAGAACCCATGCAAGGAATCATCATCGGAATCCTGTTTTACGATTCGGAACAGATTCCTCGGACGCGATACCCAAAAAGTAACGGAAGAACCGCGACCGTTAAGTTCTGGTACTGGTAATCAAAGTAACAGACGCAAAGGCGCCGAAAACCGCAACATTTTCTGACGATATGTGGAATATTCCTTAAAATCATTCCGGCAAAGTGGGCACTGAACTCAAGCCTTTTCCGGCGATCGCATGATGAAGAGCGGGGTTCGAACCCGCAACCTCAGAGGTGAACAGTGCCGATGTTTCCATTGCGCCGCTCGATAAGTGCGTCATGACGCACGTCACGTGCACGTGACCCGATGGATGTCATGTTTCTACAAAGTTCGAAAGATAGCCTACTGTCAACACCAAGGGAAATCAACAAAAAGAAAATATACTGTAGCAAAATGTGAAAAATGTAAAATAGGCGGTGGTGAGATGTGACCAAAACAACTCCCATCTGCTCACGGACACTTCAAGAAAGAAATATCAATCAAATATTCAAGTGATGATTTCTTGGAATGGAGGAAACACGGACAGACGATAAAACTAGTGATTTACTGTCACAAGCCGGCAAAAATCAATTATAAACTGGTCAAATTGACGTCAAAATAAACGAGCAGCATGATTCTGTTGCCTTTTCACGTGGACATTTACATTTGTCCTCAGCAAAATGAATCTTTTCTGATGAATAGATGGGCGTCGGTTTGTCAGGTTCCTCACCAAATGCCCGGTGCCTTGTCACAGACCACGATCCATCACGCGGTTCACTTATGGTCTGCAGACTAGCGCTTTGGACATCCGCCCCGAGGCCCATCGCTAGTCTGGACATCTCATGATTTAATAACGGTGATCTTTCTGATTGATGACCGCCTCAAAACAATTCGGACGTGTCCGACCAAACGTTGCTGTCTTCAAAAAAGTTATAAATCATCGCTTAAACATTCTTTCTGTCGTTTTTCTCACAGGGACTTGAGGCATGCATTGCAGGGGTGGTGGGCGTGTTACAGAGGTCCAATAACACACCCCCGAGTAATGCCCCGGTATACTAACGTATACCCAGTAGAAAATAACAAGGGATACAACTTCAAACAAGACCCCATTCGGACATTTTCACTTCAACGATCTGCCGAGAAGCCAAATCTCAACCAAATTTCACAAACAAGGTACCGTTTTGAAGCTGAGAATGTATAGATTCAAAATAAACCGAAATCTATCTCAAATCTTGATGTTGTACATTGATTTGGGCACTCGAAAGTGCTAAAACCCCCCGATTTTTCCCACTGCGAATGATTTCGGCCCAGGAAATCAGGCCCCGACGATCCACAAAAGTGAAGAGATCTCCACAACCACCCGGCCGATTGGGATGAAACGCATATCAATTTCAACAGAAGAAAGATTCAAAACTAACTTACCATCACTTGAGGGAATTTAATCCTAATCCAACTGTGTTTTTGACAACTTTTCAACGAAGAGTCCGGCCAAAATGGTCAAGAAATCATTAACTGGCTGATCACGCCGGACTCAATACGATCTCGCTGCTGATTGGTCTAAAAGAATTTGAAAAATTATAATTATATTTTCGGGTATTTTTCGACCAATCAGCAGCGAGATTGCTTGCGAGTGCGCAGAGTCGTCCAGCTGATGATGTTGACATGATCTTTTGGTCGACTTTTCGTTGAAAAGTTGTCAAAAACACAGTTGGATTAGGATTAAATTCCCTCAAGTGATGGTAAGTTAGTTTTGAATCTTTCTTCTGTTGAAATTGATATGCGTTTCATCCCAATCGGCCGGGTGGTTGTGGAGATCTCTTCACTTTTGTGGATCGTCGGGGCCTGATTTCCTGGGCCGAAATCATTCGCAGTGGGAAAAATCGGGGGGTTTTAGCACTTTCGAGTGCCCAAATCAATGTACAACATCAAGATTTGAGATAGATTTCGGTTTATTTTGAATCTATACATTCTCAGCTTCAAAACGGTACCTTGTTTGTGAAATTTGGTTGAGATTTGGCTTCTCGGCAGATCGTTGAAGTGAAAATGTCCGAATGGGGTCTTGTTTGAAGTTGTATCCCTTGTTATTTTCTACTGGGTATACGTTAGTATACCGGGGCATTACTCGGGGGTGTGTTATTGGACCTCTGTAACACGCCCACCACCCCTGCAATGCATGCCTCAAGTCCCTGTGGTTTTTCTCGCATTGTCACGTCCGATGAAGACTGGCCGTTGTCAGAGAGACGGACAGCGCTTTCATGGCGTCCCTTTTGACCACTCATATAAATTTATTTCGTATCTTTCATATATAGCTTGAAAATTTGAGTTTGCACTTTTCGGTTTGTCAAAACGACAGCGCTGACCACTCAGTAATCTCTTGCTTCACTCCACTCAATTCCTGCTCTCTTTTTGAACAACAATTTTACAGTCATTTCGCCTACCAATAAAAGAATATCCGAGGTTGCGATGCCTGTTGATTTTCATTGCAGTTATCATGGAGGGCTAATAAGCTATCTTATACCTCCACGCAATGATCTTATCTCCCATGGTGACTGGTCAGAAGACGACCCCTTTTCGGCCATGAAAACTGGACAATACGTGGACATGATTTAACGACGGGCCTCTCAAAGAACTCTACCACTCGTCGCCAGGTGAATTGGCCGATATTTCAATGGTTATCTGGACAGAGCTTCAATTCCTTTAGAAGTTGTCCTGATCTAATCTTTTCTTCACTGCGAGTGCCATAATCTATTAGAGTTCACCCATTATGAATGAAACACCAAGTGTCAGATTGCTGATGATTTTAGAATGGCTGATCTTACCGACCCTTGAAATAAAAGAATTTCAATAGGTGTAACTGTTCGCTACATGTCAGGTTTGAAAGAAATATTCAGAATCCCGCTGCACTGAACCACTTGCAGCAGCTGCTATGGCACAGCTCATCGTGGTTGGCTCGTTGGTCTCTGAGAGTAAAGCAACGTAGAGAGCGGTCAGCACTTGGATGGGTGACCGTTTTTATACGCATCCACACCGTTCTGGTTATTTCTGCATTGATTTCCTTCATTTTCTGTAGAACTTTCAGTTCTGATAAATTCATTCACATTTCCAAACTTAGATTGAAGAAGTCAGCCAAACTCAGTTATCGACGACCCATGCAAGTAAAGAATCCGCTTTTTAGCAAAAACTGACCGCCGCTAACCTCCGAACGACTTCACTCCGAACAAGCGGCTGAAATTGTTCCTGCAAAATTTGACACCGAATTTTGAAATTAGTTCCACGCCTCTGAATAAAGTGACAATGACATTCTGAATCCGGCCACTAAGTCTGTTAAAATGGCGATATTTAGAGACAAAGTGGGCCTTTCATCCACTCAGAAATATCCCCTAATCTTCTCTGCTCTAACCCGAGCGCTGGCGTCCCTTACCCAGGAGCCTGCCCCCTGGCTACAGGGGTATTCATTCTCCCCAGAGGAAAATACAAGACAATTTTCTCAACTGTGAGCAAACTTCTGGGGGTATTGTTTCTTAACTCGAGGCGTCAGGGCAATCAGCATCAGTTTCATGTCCTAATTACACTAAAACGAGCGGTTAGAGGCGACAGGAACACGTGGTCTTGGTACCCTTCATGTGACACGACATCTGACACACCACGGCAGATGAAAACATTAACCTGAGTCTAGGAACAAGAATGCACGTCAAGGGAACACGAAGGACACAAAAGAAAAGGGTTGAAAACGTCTGAAACCTGTTCACCGCGAACCCCTTTGATTTTTTCACCGCCTGAGGGGTTCTGTTCGGGAAATTTGAGACCCTGGATGGATTTTACGTGCGCTGACAGGCAATGAACCTGTGAGGTGCAAAGTTCACTCCAGACAAACTCACAGGGGTTCCAAAACACTCATAACATTCTGCTTATCTTGGTCATTACATATTACATCTGAAAGAGACGTGTAAGTCCTTCCATAATCAGTCCTTGCTCCTACAAGTTGCGTTCATGTTATTGGGTAATTCTATTACCCCATTGTTTCCCTCCGAGAATCGATCCCGCTCACCCAGGAGTGAAAGTTAAATGCCGTGCACTAACCACTATGTCGGCCTGGCATTCTTGTTAAAAAACAGCCGTATTTGACCCTGCGGCGGGCAGATGCCGTCCTGAAACCCTCTACCCAAATCACCAAGCCTTTCAGCATCGCCTTCACTTCAACTTCTCAAATTTACTGGAAAGTTTTATGCTCCTGGGCAGACCCAAGGCATTGATTTTTTTTAAAAACTTTAACAAATTTGATAATTAATCCGGTCAGTGTTACATGCACGCGTTATAAAAGCTTGATGATTATTTAGAGCTAATGTGTGAAATGTCTGAGATCTGAACAGTCCGATAACGCAGGACTGTCCGGATGGTCATTTCTGGTGTACAGTTCCACATGCGCTAGTTTTTGATGAATGTCACCAGCGCCATCTGCGCCGTATAGTCCTGTCCTTGAAGAAACCCTGGGGAGAATATTCTTCACCACTTTTATGATTCATTTGAAGACCAAAGAGGGCCGAAAGGGTATCTCCACGGTAAAAGGCAAGGTTTGTATTCCGATCATGATCGGATACCGGCGATGTAACAGGTGATTTAGTCCCTTGTGGGACACAGTCCGCTTGTATTGACGAGATATCAGCAACAGTGGGTCATAATTTTGTTGTTAAATATTCATCCTTGAATTTTACGTGAGTCTTCTGCAAATAACCACTTGAATCAAATTAACCGTAAGACTCACAGCAGGTAGGATGGCACCCATCTTTCACATGTCAACTCGCCCTCCTTGGTTTAGGGGAGGGCGTTGCTGTGTTGATGCCTATCACGAGCGCCCCAACGCCCCCTGCTGGGCGCTCACAGCGGGGCTGCCGATTTCAGCAGCTTTTAACAAATCGAATTACTCGAAACCGTATCGCCACATCACGGAGGACTCCGAGACGTAACCCGTGGAGGCTCGAGAGCGTTCAGTCCTCGCCACCGGCGCATGTCACCCTTTGTCAACATCGATGAAGGGACCAAAACCCTTTTTGTGATTTCGTGTTAAACTGCGTCGAACTTGGAAACAAATCTGATTTATATTTCCTGATAATTCAGGGGCAGCGTCGTCGGTGAATTGACGTAGGGTCGGTATACTAAGCCAATTTGGCGAGCTGCTGGGGTGGTTACGGTACCTGGTTCCGGAACACGACCCGCCGAGCAGACGTCGTGTGTCGTCTGCTACACAGGGTGCCATCTTCAATCGTCATCGCAAGGCCGTGGTTTTGGGGCGTCCTTTCAGGCAATTGAGATTTGAATGGTGATTTTATTGAATTGTTATTTGATTTTTTCATTTTATTCTGTCGTCAAGGCCACCGCTGATGTCAGGGTTGCAAAGATGAGGAGTTTGTCCTGACTGCGCATTCTGAACCATCGGATCCACACATTGCTTCACAGTGGATAAAGATTAGGTCCAATGTCAGCTTATTCTCAGCGTATTACATACGTACCTTCACCCAGTTACGTAATACTAAATAGGCCTACCATTCAGCACAGATCTGGCTACTCTGACTAGGCCATTACGTATGACCAAAAGGTTGAGGAATTTGTGAAGTTCGGAGCTCCCCCNATGGGGCCGAGGGAGGACAAGCCAAGCAAGCGATGAAACAAAGCACAAGAATCCAACAACATTAATCAATTGTCACTTAAAATGTCGCCGAGTGAACCTATGGACACAACAAGAACTGATTGAAGAGCAGCCGTCTCGAGTCGCCGAATGACACCAGCCGATACTGAACGATTTGTAAGAACTTTATTGAAATACGATACGTGAAACTGTGCGAGATTTATTAAAATGTAAAGAACATTCAATTTTATCAATCAAAGATCCAAATGGGTGCAGCTGGTTGTCGAATGATGTGATTATATAACAAGAACCAGGTCCTTTATGAGCCTTTCCGCAAATTGTCCCTGATTGAGGGGTTGTATTGGAACGTGCGCTGAAATATTAAGGGACTTCGAGAAAGACAGAAAATTTGATAAAAGGAGGAGAAATTTGATCTGATTTCTGACGCATTACGCTGTGATACCGGATACCCTGACAACGGAATTTGAACATTTTATGCAAAAATATTAAAATTGGTTTATTCGTTATTATGTAATAGACAAAGGTCCGGTAGACCCTCTGGTTCTGCAGCAGCAAGAGACCCTTCACGGATGTGACTTGATCTCCCCCCAGAAATTAGCTCCAGGGTTTGGGTTTAATTGATTGAATCCTGGATATCTGTAAAACGGTAAAATAACAATCGGACCACGGAAAAGAACCTGTGATACCCTTTAAGGCGTGATGCTCGCGCTAGGGTTCTCCTTGGGGCCCTTTTTATATAGCTAGTAATCCAATGAAGGCATGCGGCCCTCAGAAAGGGATGTTGCTGTCGAGGGTAGGAATTGCACACTCCGCCAAGCTACTTCTTGAGCCCCCTGCGGAGTCTGATAAAGCTGGACCCCCATCAACCTTTCAGGGGGTATTTTATTGGAAAATGTAATCAAATATCATAAGGGTCTAGATACGAGGAGTCAACGTCCCCTCGTCTCCTCATTTATCATGAAATATTCAAATGAGCTCTTCGATTCGTCACTATATGTTGTGTGCAATCAACAACTATTCGCGTTTTGTAACAAGGCCATGTCATGCGTCATCACAGCCAAAAGGAAAAGGGCTAGACCCTGGGGGTATATTGTTGTGGCGACTTGACAAAGAAGGGGCAAAGAGTTAGGGTCACAAAGGCCAGACGAAGTAGGGCGCACCACGACGCCTGTCCCTTCTTCATCATAACATCATAAAGTGTCGGCGACGACACGGATTGAATAGAAGACACGGTAATTACCTAATGCATTAGGAATGCCCTGACAATGCAACAGGAGTCGTGGGCTCCCTTAGAAATCTTCATCCGTTATTTCTAAGTATCCTGCTTTATGGTTTAAAGACACTACGAGGTCAAAATGAGATGTAAGGATGCCACAAAAGGCGACGATAAACAGCTTAAAAGGTCAGGGACACTGGATAAAATAGGTTTTGTCCCGGGTGTGTTCTTCATCCGAGTTGAGATGATTAACACCTCCGAACTGAGAAACGGAGAAATTCAATTCTTCCCAGGTTTCTAGGGGTGTTAAGGAATGGTTCCTTTGTCACAGAAGATGTTTTGAAATTTTTGTCTATTTCTGCTACAAAGGTTTAATTTTCACACCCCAAAACGGTTCTTTATTAAAACGTATAATTTCGGCTTCGGACAAGACGGGAAACTATCATTGACCTTGTCGGAAAACCTCAACTCGAAAAGACTCCTGCATCTTACAAATCTCATCCGATTGTATTGGTTGAGTTTTTAATTCAACAAGATAAATATTCAGGGCATTCTCAAAGGATTTATGCTCCTCTAATTTGAAGTCTTCGTTTCGTTTGAATCGCACAGATTTGGTTGTTTGGGTCCCAGATCCAAGTGAAGTTCACATGGGAAAGAAGACATTGAATACGTTAGCTAAATCGCACAGTCCGAGGTGGTCTAGTGCTCGGGTCTCTAGCTAGCGTTCATGAGGTACCAGGTTAGAATATATGGTCAGACAATCGTAGACAAAACATATTGACATTGGCCAAAATAGCAAGAGGCAAATCCACAAGCCACCCCAGATCTCCGTTTTGTGGGACTATATTTTAACTGACATATGTTAAAATCATTGAAAAAATCTTCCTGGTGCGCGCTTAAATCTATCATCAGGTGTCTGTTAATATCACTAATTAGACGTCATTACCTCCCCTTTGTGTGAGGTGCGGGTAAAGGTACTTTTAACTTAATCATTATCTGTCACTCTGACCTTGCTCGCCAGAGTTCCCAACAAGGATGGCATTTTCGCCCCTCCTTTGATGGAGAACGTCATTTTGTTTGTGCACGTGACCAATCCGGGCGCCATAACGTCAAGCCACCTGAGATCATCCATCTTACCAGTTATAACTGACAAATCTGGTGTCAAACTAAAACCTGGGTGTACCACTAGCGATAATGGGGTTGATCTTCTCCCCAACACGATGCTGGAAACGCCTTTCAACAATGAAAATTGGGAATGATGGCGTCATCAGCACCCGCATCACCAGCCCTCTCCAATAAGACACAGGCTCATCAATAGTCACTATATTCCTATTCATCAATCTCTTTAAAGTATTAATTAAACACCGTTTTATCCCTGTTCAGATATTCCCGGTGTTTTTGCTCGGTGTTGTTCACCGGTGGCTTCCCGTGAGGACCTGTGGAGACAGCCAGTGGCGACCACCGCGCACCGAGTCCACGCAACCGCTGAGAACGTCCCCAAAACAATCCCCTCGCCTCGGCGCAGATTTTAACGCGCGTTCATTCAAAGACTTCAATTTGTATTGTCCCGTTTAATTCTCAGTTTAATTATACCTCCCGTAACTAAACTCCCATTGAGTTTTTGAGAGGAAATAACAGAAAGCATTATGCCTTGTCTCCATTAGAAACTTTGTTTTCCAGCGGAGTCTCGGATATCAAGAATTATGCGACGAATTATTACAACTCGAAATGGTCGGCGGCAATTTTTCAATTTTTATTCGGAGCTATTAAAATTGTAGCCTTGGGCTAGTTTTCTTCGTCTTTGAAACTCTCCAGTTGGTTTTTATCTTTCATTAGGCATGCTGGGACGGCAACAGATAATACAATTCCACCTGATGCCCTAAATATGGCCGATCGTCAGAATTAGTCTGTCCGTGTAATTTCACGAGGGATAAATAAGTGGAGTTTATTTTATTTATTCAATAAAACTCTCCGCGGCGCCGTCTTCTCGCCGTGCCGTCTTTGTTGATTCGGTCAGATAAATCTCCTCGCGGCCTTCGGATTCGTTGCCACCCAGGATACGACTTGTAATCTTAAATTTACCACTTAAAGTGAACAAGGAGTTTGGAGACCTTCCTCCTGGCGAAGGGGTCTCAATTGCATGAATTGGGAAATTAATTTTAAAGTATACCGCAAATTTCTTAATCACAAGGTGATTTATTTGGCGACGGGTTGGACGAAATGAGACGGAATGCCGTTTACATATCGCGTCGTCAATGACTTCGGCTAATTTACTGTCATGGTTTGAAGCGCCCTATGTACAAAATTCTTGCAATACGTTTGTGAAAATGAAGAGCTTAGGGAGGTTTAGAAATCTAACGATAGACGTAAACGTTACGACGTTATTTTTCATACAACGCATTAACCAGATTTTATATCTTGCATTTTCGTACAAAAATAACGTTGTCGTTAACGTTAACGTTTATCGTTTGATTTCTAAACCACCCTATTAACTCATCTCATACCGAGATTCAGGTTATTTCACTCGCCTATTGCCTACGTCAGAAAAGATACGGCGAAGGCGGAGATGTCTAAACGATCCTGTTTTGAGAGGATGAAGTGAACCTTGCCAGCTCGCGTTGTGCGGTCTCTCTGACGAAAGATTGAAATAATTCTTCTCCGCAGCAGCATTCTCTTCAGATTATGTTGTGTAACAAACCGCAGCCTCCATTCTCCATCACTCAGCCTCTCTTTGTTATCTCATATCAACTATTTACCAAGCAAGAGATAGAGAGTGCGATACGATTCATCTGAGAGATTGGCCCGTAATGATTTTTCGCTAACATCAGATCTTTAGGATGAGGACAATGAGGGAACGACCTTAAGATGGGATTACAAAGCGATGCGGTTAACACGGGAACAAAAGCCAGCGAGATTCGGTTACATCGTGTGTAATGGCGAAAGACGAGGTAATGACGCCTGTGACCTTGACGTGTCATTGGACGCTTCTCGAGCCGAGAAACAGTCTCCAAAACGGAACGTTGTCTCCTGGCTTTACTGGGAGAAAAGGCGAGAGAGGGGAGAACGGTAGCTAAAAGCCATGGTTCCGAAAACTGGTCCTTGCCTTTCGGATTACACCCTGTCCGAATAAAATTGATGGCGGGAGGGCGTGCTCGCTTGGAGTACCCGTCAAATTATTTGTGCCACCATTAATTTGTCCATTGACCCCTGGACCCTTCTCATGATTGACCAAAGGATGGTCATGGTAGCGTTGTGCAGTCTCCGACCATGAAAGGCCGAGCATCAATGTAACAGTTGATGGATCACAAGCCGCCGATTGTCACCGTCTGGTCACCGGTCCCTGACGTTATTGTGTCGATGGAGTGACCGTGTCCACGCGACCCGGGCACAGCGGACAGACGTCCAGCACCCTTGACGAGTTGTCTCGGACACACCTCAGCGGCGCTAATGGAAAACCTCTCATCGGCGAACGACCACAACATGGTGAACAAGCGGTATCTCACTGTTTAACAAGTCACGATGGCTAATATTATGACCGTAGTAACAGATCTAAGTGTCCAATGATTAAGAACAACCGCTGCGTGTCGTGTCGATAAGAGATTTCAACGGCTATAATGATGTCCTTCATAATTGACCTTGGGATTCCGTGCCAGAATGACCAATTGGCCTTCGGTGATATTAAGACTTGGGCGTCAAATTGATCTTTATTAGCTGTATAAAACAATACAAGGCAACTTGTAACGTGGGCGAAAAACCAGTCAGGAAATGTCAAAGTGGTACACATACAATAATCCTGGCATGAGGAGCATGTGCTTCAGGTATTTTACCCAGGATGCAACTTCCTGCGGATGCGCAGTTTCACTTTGGCGTCTCTCCTGTCGGCAAGCACTTTAGAGTCCATAATCGTCAAGAGAAATGAATTGCTAATATTTGTCATGATACGTGTATCTCTGAGTGAATTGTGCGTTTTCCATGACTGCTGCTTTCTGCTGTGAACCTGCGGAAACGTACACGTTATTATGAACGATAAGTGACCTCTCTATATTGCGTAACAACGACGCAGCCACCGCTCTAAATTCGACAACGGATCAAGCTAGTGAGAAGAATTCTGCTACACCCCACGTACGTTGGCTCCACAGGGATAACAGAGAGGCTGGCCTTCGACAGTCAAGGATAAGTAGAGCCCTTTATCTCAGACAAAGTTAACAAACTCCCCTCGCCTATCACCACCTACCAATAAGGATTACTGGCCATCAGAATGTTTGTTGTCGTCCAGTAACCCCTCGGGTCACTCTGGTGGACAATCCTTCGGTCTGTCGTCCTTGGCCTGTCAGGAGGACACACCTAGGACAGAAGGGCAAGCCTTGAACAGGGGCCTGACCTCGGCGTTCGTTTACTTTCCCCTCCCACCACCTCTGGTCTCATTTTGCCACCGTCGGTATCAATACGGTCAGAGATGGAAACTCGTCCCATTGCGATGTATCAATGGAGGAGAAAATTGGAATATTTCAATCTTCATTCTGTATGAAGATTCATTGATTGTTCTGACCTTGAGTTAAAGGATTTTCCTATCAGATTAAATCTTTCAAATTCGTTTCGTTCCAATTAAATACCTGGGGCGACCGCCACGAAACTACGATAGCACTAACAGGGCCTAACAGAGAAATTCTGTAATGGTAAAAGCCATTGCATACCTCTCTGTTAGGCCCTGTTAGTGCTATCGGAGTTTCGTGGCGGCCCGCACTGAGCTGCAGACTCTACGGGTCATAGTTTCAATGCAACCAGTGGAAACTGATGCTGACGCGATCTCCACTTGCTAAAGAAGTGACGACATTCTCCTTCAAGACGCTCTTGAAGACGAGGTCCAAAAGACGGCGTCGCGGAGTCAGCGATTTAGTTCATTGCTGCATTCTAGACGCCTTATGATTCTTCGGCAACACCGATGGGCCTCGAAATCTTGCCTGCTTGACAGCATCGCTGCTTTTAGTTGTTAAGTATTTCAGGTAAACAACCTTCAAAACGATGCAGGCCAGCATCCTTGTTTTGACTCGAAAACTCTTTTACACCAGAAAAACAGGTTTTTCCCAGAAATTTGCTCCGTGTCCATCTCGTGTCGGGACAGATCACGTGATAAAGGCGAGGAGAGGCTTAATTGAAATTTGATTGAGTTTTTACGAGGAAGCGATGGGATAAGTCAACACGGCCACGCGTATTTCACATCATTACGGGGAAGTTATGATGCCAGGGACCTCTCGTCAAACGATTCTATTTCAGGAACACCTGCGTAACAGGTTGACTTATTGTTGACAAATGCAACTTGACGATCATTTTATTTATTTTGGAGCACATTTTTGCCACTTTACGAGTCTAGCGGCTCACTTGACGGTGTTGATTCGGCGTGTCGGGATCAGTAGGGGTTACAAGTGATTGGACTTATCGCCAGAGGTGGTGATTTTGTGTGGTCGATTCACTTGATTGGACCTTTTAAGAGTTGATCTCACGGTGTGATATGTGGGTCCCGCAGCTCCTCCTCAAGCCAAGGGACCGACCTGCAGGTGGCTCTGTTAACATAACTTTTTATGAAAGGAACCAATCGACTTATCGAGTAATTATAGTAAGATGACCTCTATATGGTCTTTAGATATTTGGACGTAATTGCAAACTCGTGACTTTGTTTGTCTCTCGGTAAATGAAGACTGAAGGGTTTGAATTGTGCAAACGTGCCTGCCCGTTTCGCTTCGGATCGTCTAATTGCTCTACAAATCTAATAAAATGATGTGTGACCATTCAGAAATCAACAGGGGGCATAAATATAGGTTGTGTGTGATTTATGTACGTTTTGCTAACGTGTAGAGGGCGCTCTGTGCCAAAATGTAGGCCCGCACTCACGATTCTTTCAGCGGGGTTTGTTGATTTTAAGAAATATCTTCCCACACTTCAATCAAATGCATGAAGTTGTTCCGATCTTGGTTTTCTGGGCGGGGTGGATCCTCCGTTGGGGAAAAACGGAACGAAAGCACGATTTTTCTTTTTTTTAACAACTAAATCGGGCAAAATACGGACGGGCGTCATCCATTCAGACAATTAACCAATTCCCAATAAGCACATCATGCGCTGCCGGCATGCCAACCAGCAAAACAGAGAAACATTATCTCAAAAGTGAAACTGAATCCCCAACTGAAGATTAAGTTACAAGTTTTCTGTGTATGCAACCCCTTCAGGAAAAAGGTGATGAAAGGGCAAGGATTCTGAAAGCGGGTGACCCGGGCCAGGCAGGTTGTCCACCTCGGAGCGCCTACAATCTTTAAAGGTGTGGAGCCCCCGTCATGCCTTTGGTATCTTCGCATATTGCAATGGGTGGCCGGCCTACTCTCTCATTTTCAAAACTAAAATTACTCCGTTTATGTTATGATCTATTATGACATTTCAGGCCGGTTATTTCCCGGCTGGGTTTTTGATATCAGTTTCTCAATACGCATTGTCGTTGCTGATAAATGTTGCATTTTACGGGTGAATTAAGTAAAAATGTATCCAGTTTCGTTTCTGTGTTTCGAGGTTCGCTTCCGACGGGAGAGAGGTAAAATTACAGAAGGGTTGGGTGAGACCGCCAGCTACACACGTTGAGCTGCGCACTTGAAAGTCATGAAACAAAGCTCTGGATCATTTTTTGAAGGGCTGGCATTGTATTTAGCATTGATAGGTATATTTATTGGCTAAAAATACGCAATGTTATGACTGATATTCGCATTACACGTGAGCATATTTTGCTTATTACGGTATTTATTAAATGGGGCGTACAGACATTAAACGTCGCTACGGGAAAAAACAGGCCGTCATGTTATTAGTATTAATATTTTCCTGCTTTTTTTCGTGCGGTTTAATGGTGTTGAACATAGATCGTCTAAAAACAACGGTTTTTATAGTGTCTTTCATGGCGATGAAGGAACTGTACATTGTACAGTACGTAGTTCCATGTGGTAGTTTGGTAACCTCGAATTCTTAGCATGGAACGTATAGTCGATACTTTTGGCCATAACTCGACGACAGAATCATGCTTGCATTCAAAGTTATCTATGCCAGGGACCTTTTGATAAGGGTCAGTGTTAGAGTTTGGCCCTTATTTGAAGACGTCTAGTATAATCTTAAAAACAACAGGACCAACTTATAGACCCGCAACCTCGACTGGCATTTACATTTGTAGTTATTTTTTCAATAAGGGATCACAGTGATTTGTATATCTGCCACATTGACTGTCGGAAAAGAAGCGAATAGATCTATGTAATAAGATATAAGGTTTTTGTTTGTGTTTCTGTTGTGACTCTATATGAGGGAGGGGACATAGGGGCGTGTAAGGAATAAGAGAAAGGGACCAAACGAAAGGGAAACAGATAATATTACATTAAACAGAGAAATGACTGCAGGTGGGGCACAACCCGTCAACCGAACCCTCAGATATTGATAGGGGTGAAATTACCCTTGTTACAATAGCACCTCTCCTATCACAATCTGTCAGAATAACATTTTATTGAACAAACCCGCTTAAAGACGGCAATAATGATTTATCAGAAATGCTTTATTTTGGACATTATGACGTAATGCGCGATAATTGTCCAAAATAGGGCATTACGCGCATTATTCGCAGACGACAATCGAGTAATGTAATTCCTGGAGCTGTTTACCAATCCTTGTTTTTTTAGTTTCCACCCGCATTCGGCATGCTTCTGTTTGAAAAGAGCAAGTTTTCGGAGAAAGTATTAGATGACAAAAATAATGATCGCCACACCCCTAGTACCTAGTTCATCAATGTTTTCATGGGGGCGCCACCGTACAGACAGCCCGTTGCAACTTATGTCTATGTCTATGTCTATGTTGACAGAGATCTGACGTCAGTACTTTTATGCAACTCTGGTCAGTGTCTACAACAGGGGATGGATCTTGAGTTTCCATTGTTAAAGAATGTTGTGGACTTCCATTCCTATGAAAAAAACCCGAATTGGTCGACACAACATCCATTCACCATCCGATGGAACCGGTCGTTCCTTCGAGGACAAAGCATTTTCGTTTAACTGCCACGCCGTACTATAGATGGCAGCACGTACTGGTCTCGTGAATTCCTCGGCTTCGGGACGGATTTGGGGATGCCTACTGTTATCTTCACGTCTCTCCATCATGAGGAGGGTTTTCCAGGTTATTTCCAAATAAACCAAAGGAACTGATAGAATTTCGACCACCGTATGGTTTATCAAAGGCGTATTCCGAATTAAGCTAATTTTCTGACTCAAGTCAGGAGGGGGAGGAGGAGCGGCGGCGGCATGGTCTAGTGGTTAGCGAGACGGACTCCAGATCAGGGGGTCCAGGTGTAAAATCTGTGAGTGTACCAGACCTGACCGAGAAAAAAACACGCTCGCTTGGGTGTACACCGGGACTGTAATGTTCCCCAGGGAGTGGAGAAATGAAACTGGAATGAACAGACCTATAGCTGGGGGGGGGGATGTGAAGCGCCCTTGCAGAGTAAAAGAGCGCTATATAAAAAGCTCACATTTTTTTAGGAACCCGACTCCACTTCAGCCGATTCGGCGTATGTCCATATTTCATCCCCAAATATAAACCTCCTCGTGTTTCAGGGCATGTGTATGTACACCCTTGCGGAGAGTATAAAGTTCTAATTAACTATCCATTAAAGTCAGGCCCTAGTGAGACACCCGGGTCTGTGGTCCCATCCCCCACACTCCAATATCAAAATATGATGCCGATCCCAGACGACACTGGAGTCACGTGCCATCTTGTCAACAAAAATGATACCTCTCAACAGTTTGGGACGTTAAAGCTCATTCCACGTGATATTAACCAATGTTTTCCTCTTAATTGTCTGCGAGGCGCCCCCTTAAGTGGCCGAGTTCATTACTTGCTCGGCGCTGTCAGATTTCACTTCACAATGGTCGATCGAAATCCTTGTTCTGAAGTATGTACACAGGTGCGCCTCGCGCTGCCATTTTGGGTCTGCGGAGCATCTTGCACTGAAATCCGACCCCGAACAAGGTGTACCAAGTTCAATACTCGAACTGGAAAAGCGCATTCACAGCCGCGGATTGAACCAGACAACAGCTTCTCTGACTTTTGGTGACAAGGTGTGGAGATTTCAGAAAGTGCGCAGGAGGCTGTGACGTCACTCTCTGATATTTTGACCCTCGACAAGTTGTACTGAAAGACACCACCATGATCAACTCGGGTGCAATGCGCATTCCGGTGTGGCAGGAATGCTTATCCCCACTAGCATGGTCCGGTATACTACTGCACCGACTTTCAACCGGCAGGGTTTCTCAGAGAAAGACAATGGTCCGTATTCTTGAAGCCTCCTTAACTCTAAGGTCACTTCAAGCTTTTGTATTCTGCCATGCAAACAATGGAGGTTTAACCTTAGAGTTAAAGGAAGCTTCTAGAATACGGCCCAGTTGGCATCCGGTTCTAGCAGTTTCGTTCATATCTGGACTTGATTGCTCCCTATGCCACAAATTTGGCCATAGTTGCTGTCAGGCTTGTTGCCTTGAATATTACCATCGATGGGTGGACCAAATCAGACTGGTCACGCCGTAACAAAGCAACAACATGGATTGACCCTTCCTAAAATTGAAACGGAGAGCTTTTTGAGTGAGGTCCTCAAAACAAAACCATTCACCCCTCGAGAGTGGAAAGTATCAAATTTCACGATTAAGTGTTCTCGGACGAGCGCCAGGCCGGAGGAGGCCAGGACCCAAGTGTTTCCCGCCTGAAAATGACCATTCGCTGCCACGTGGCGTCGGACTCGGGTCTGGGTGGACATGTTTGAAGTACCATTGGATTGGAAGGCTGATATTGAGGTGTGTGGAAAAAGATCTAAACCTCGTGCAAGGCGACCCATTCGAGCTTTGGCCTGCTTCTTGAATCAGTTTATTTGACAGTGTCATTTGGTGAAAGGCGGAGAGGGCGCGACCTTCTGGACAGGCCGATCAAGGATCATCAAAAGACGCGTGGGCTACCCACTCCCGGCCTGGCAATAGTGCTGGACCATGAGCCCCAAATCAAAGCTGTCCACTTAAAAATGTCTGATTATTTTCCACTTGAACTCGTTTAGTTTCCAGGAATGCTTCCCTCATCTCACACCAGCTTTGTAAGCGTCCAAGGATGCTGGGTACAACCAAAAATAGATAACGACCAGTTTCGCATCAGTTCAAAGAATGTATCCTAAAATGGTGATTAGTTTAATAACCCATTGTTCGAGGGATGTTTTTTCCTGAAACACCGTGTATAACAATTGGTGAATATGGTCTGCAGATTCACTTATGTGGTACTGGGATTCAATTGTCATTGGACTGTATTGACCTGACTTCAAACAAATACGGCCCAATCTCTGCCACGCTCAGTCCAGGAAAATGTACGTAGTAAATCAAGAGACCGTGACAGCAACATGAATGTCTTTTGTCCCCCATCTGTATTAGAAACGAATTACCAGAGACTACGAGCAGGTTTTCGAACCTAATTTGGTCTAGATCTCGAAGATAACATTTACTTGGTATTTTATACTGTAGTTTAGATTGATATCATGGTTTATCACTTTTATCATTGATGTCAATCAGTTCATGAACACAGCAGGAGAAAAGTTATGAAAAAAAGAACAAAATCTGTAAGGCGTGACGGCATGGTAACCAGTGTGAACAAATGCCAGATTCAACTGAGTTCATTTGTGTGTGAGCCCGTAAGGAGTCGCTGCTGGCAAGGGAAGATCGCTGCGTCGTCTCCGTTCCTCAGCTCACCCAGGTTTAGAGGGATACGCCTGTATCGCTGGATTTTGAAAAGAGTACGTCCCAGTCTCCGATCACTGACGCAGCGTAGGAGGAAACAGGAACCACGGGTGACCTACCCTGTCAATTTTTTAAGTCATCTCATCACCCGAAGTTCGTCCGAGCAGTTATCGAACCCACTACCCCAAGACGACAAGCGCGATGTTTCCAATAGGCCCAGATAAAGTTCTTGGAAAATTAACTTCATGCCTGTCCCCAGTTGCCCCTGTAGAATTGATTTGCAATATGCTGGTGCAAGATACGGGCTGATGTGAACACCAGTAGGGAAGGGCGTAAATTACGTCATCAGAGTACGCTGCCATCCGATACTTCAATCACCAACAGTTGAGAACGCCCATGGTAATGTTTGGTTTCACTTTACACGCAGGTGAAACCGGAGTCACCCCCTTCACACCTTCATCAAAGGCAGGGATTGCCTAACCTTTCTCCAAAGTGTGAAAATTTCAATTCGATTGCAGTCAATTTGGTGAACATTTAATATAATTTCCTGACCTCCGATATTGCGTGTCACAGGCTCCTTGTAAAGCCAAGCTACTTTTTCAATTCGTCCTCAAGCGCTCCCACAATGTGTAGGAGCCGAAACGGGACCGAATCAATTTTGAGCAATTTGCTGACCTGAAATTTCATGTGTCGTGGATTTTTTTCGCGAGGATCGGTAACTATCGCTTAAAGTGCTCCAATAAACTCATATTCACCCTTGAAATTCAGTGAAGGTGCAAATTTAAGAGTATCAAGTTGCATTTGAAGGCGTATTTTATAAACAGCTGCATTTTTTACGGCAATTGTGAAATGGCCGATCGGACGAAACTTGATCCGAACTTGGAGGAATTATAGTAGTATATAGTATAATTCCTCCAAGATCCGAAGGAGCATGAACGGAGTTTTTTCCACGCGCCGGGCACTGCTGTTTATTTCGCCACCTTTTCCAAATGATCAAATCATTCCCCAAAAGAAATCATGTTCTAAAGGTGAAAAGGGACTCAAATGAGGTTGACCAAGTTTAGGCCCTTTTGGGGCTGCTGTGTTGAGTGTATCGACCACTATTTGAAGATTCCTTGGTTGTTTGTTGATGGGTCCACCGGTTAGTGCTGAGGTGGCATGAACAGCAGTCCCAAACGATAGTCCGAGTCCTGATTGCACCAAAAGAGCAGATTTTGAGTCCATGTAACTAACTCACCACGTGAATCTGAATGATTACGACTGACGTGTCTTGGTAAACGCCCTTCGTAAACTCGTCTCCAAGTCTAGAGCCCTCTAGCGTGGAGAAAAGGAAACTAATCCGCTACACAAGAACAAGAACTCGTCTCGTTGTAACAAGTTGAAAGCACAAAAGAAGTGCTTGACAGTGTCTATGCCTGGAAGCTGTACTATTACATCGCTGTCAAGAGGATAATACAGTCAACAACGTTAGATATCCTACGGCTGACATTCATATAAAGAGGTTGAAGACGTTGAGAGAACACTTGGTGGTATTGACCGCGTCCCGTCCGGCTGATTACCGGACGCCGCCCTTGAAGACATTGAAATGACCGTGCACCGTGACCGACTTTCCGGCCCCCGCTGGTCCCCGTCATTCAGACATTACTTTACCATTCTGACTTGAAAAGATGCCAGTATTGAGATAATAATGACTGAGAAATGATATATCTCTGGTCCTAGCTGTCCTAGAGATGCCGAAGACAGCGGAGGAGCCGTTCAAAGGGCGCATACTAAGACGAACAGCGCGTGTCAGACAAAAGACCCGCGCGTAAAAGGTGACAACACAACGCCTACATCTCACTCCGACTTTGCATAATTAGTAAACAATGCATTTACATGAAACAAATGGAGACAACTGCCGTTTACGTCTGCAAATGGACACAACAACATTCTGATGTGAAAGAGAAAACTGGGTTGTTCCGCGAAAAGTAGCGCACAATTTAAGTTGACCTATAGCAATTATTTCGCTCTTTATGCCACACAAAAGACGCTTTAAACTCAAATTCCCATACCAACAAAACGGACGGTAACAAAATGCTTTAACTTCATCTCACGACACCCCGACTTGGAGAAGACAGAACTGCCTATCCCCGAGTCGAAAGTAGTCCACCGGGGAGCATGTGACAAACGTCATTGATCTTCGCCCATTAGGCACGCACAGTACATGCTCAAAAGTTGGCTTGTTCAAAATGGCGCCAAATACAATATTTCTAGACTCGCCTCTCAGGGCACTAGAGCTCGAATTTTCGTCGCGTGCGGTGAGGACAGCCGCGCGCGGCGCCTATAGCAGGATTCCCACTTTCACTGAAGTATTAAGCGACTAATATTACCTAGTTAAACACAGTACGAAGCTCTAATGGATATTTAACTATTAAAAGAAACGTGAAACGGCCTACCTTATTCGATGTCACTGTCCTGTCTCCTCCGACTGGCGGTGCACTGACGTCCCCTCGCCTCCCAACGCAAAGCACTTTAACCGTCAACTAACACAAAGGTATAGTTCCCCGGTGTGACAAAGTTTTAATCGTGCATTTCAATTGCAAATATCTGTCAATATACAAGTTGCGTGGCGAGCTACAGGCTATATGAGATAGAACTTTTGAGTGACTCGGAAGGCCACCAACCAATAGTAGCGCACGCCGTTCAGTTGTTTGCGAGGACTTTTGTTTCTCTGGCAATCAACGGCCCGTTGCACCTGTCTTGGACAAAGGCTGCTTGTTATTTTTTATGCTTGTGTTCCTATTCTTTGCCGGGACGGCTGTTCTGGTAGGAGCCAGGTTGACAGAGTCTCCCAACTTGTCCTGGGACACAAAACTTTGGTTCCTGTCCCCAAAACCCGGATTTCGGTTGTGACAAAGTTCTACCCCACCAAAGTCGAACCCGTGAATTAATTTACAAGTGAAATATCGGATTCTAAACAGCAGAATCTCGGATATCAGACAGCGACAGCGCGATTTTGTAACCGCCCCTAAAAGTTTGATTCTGGGGGTAGAGGGTCGCAAGTTTTCTCAGGATTTTGTCCTCAACATTTCGTCTTCACTTCACTTTCATCATCTTCTGGAGAAGACAATACCTCATTAACTTTTCTGCATGAAAACATGTTTATATCTCGACAAAGAAGTCCCTGGTATGTTTCTTGGTTATTTTTTGTAACATAAACATCGAAACGTTGGTTAGGTTTTCTGTAAAACCACCTAACATTTGCACCAGTTTGTCCTGACGTCAAACACCACATGTCGCTATCCGAACCTCTCTCCACGCCCCTCGTATTCTGGCGCTATTCTACCCCAGAGACGGCAGTTGCTTGTCACCGCTTAATATCGATTTTCTTAGCCTTCTGCTTCTATTTTTTCCGACAGAGAAATTTAAATGTCAACTTTTCTTCATCGGCAGCACGTGATTTTGCATCCTGGGCGTCTGGTTTGCGCTGCAGCTGGTGGACTTGGTGTCTACTGCAGGGCAGACACTTGGTTTCTCGGTCACAACAAAGCTATTAAATGGTCTTTTAATGCAAATAAGCGCAAATGTTAATAAATTGTCACAATCTTTTATAGTAGTATAAAGAAAATTGCACTTGTCTGCCAGGTGGAGAGATCAGGGGCTCCGTCTGACACCCGTTCTCAGATGAAACCAAACCAAAAACACAATGTGGACTGGAGCAGTGCACGATCGCTTTATTATGACAGAAATCCGTGGAAAAAGGTGCTTGACACTAGATCGAGAATAATGTGTGTGTTTTTCAGCTCGTCAGCGCACCACACGCCGAAACCGGACCGTGGCAAGTTGGGCACAACCTGTCTTTTCGCGTTCGCACCGAGACGCGCTACGGGTGACGAGGCGCTCTTTTTAGATCACCTATTGTCCGAGGGATGGCGCTTTTTATTGACTACACCGAGTAAAAAGTGTGAATACGGCGGCAACTTTTGAACAGTTTTTACTCAAATGTTGTGTCTATAAAGATCAGTGTTCCTCCAAATTGGACCGGTGGCGACCTCATTAGATGGAGGGGTCGCCTTGGTGTTAATCCACGTAATTATTATGCAAATGAGGAGGATTTTTTCTTGGCTTTTTTGCGGGATGTGACTCAGTTCGGAGGCTAACAGTGCCTTCACTCAGCCCATCCGCCTCGCTCCTGTGTGGGCTTTGGGAGGGTGGGAGCTGTAGTTACGTGGAGCCAATCTTGGAACTCGGAGAAAATACGTTGTGGTACACGATTCGGTCCAATTTTGATGGTGAACAACATTATGTTCTTGACAATTTTTCTCCAACGGAGTCAAATCTATCCCAAGTCGTAAGACACCCGCCCCTGCCTGGGCGCATTATAAGAGACCAGGACAGGAGCAGTAGGCCAGTGTTTACGCGATTGCTGATGGTAATATTGTCGCAGTCGGACATTGATACGGCTGCTCGGACCTTAGGCGACAGAAAAAAAACCACCCGAAACGAGGATTTATCTCCCAAGGAACTCTGAGATCGCGACCGGTCAAAACTCGGCACCGCAACACTTTCTTCGTCTGTTCCGTCCACAACATATAGACGCCTTCTGATTCGCCTTGCACCATCTTGCCCGGGGGCGTCTCGCTAGAAGTCAAAAGCATATTTTGTGTTTGATACCTTTTCGAAACTAATGTACCAAATCATGCGATTAATTAAAATCTAAAAATGATTTTACGTGCGCAGTGCCTTGTGGGTGGGAAGGACAACGTTAGTATGGCCGCTATTTCGCGCTAAGCGGAACCATCCCGTTATAGCGAATAGGCGTTTGGGGTTTGCCAAGTGCTCAGACCCCGACAGGCGGAGCCAAAAGGTATCTAACCGCGCAGATATGGAGCGATGTAGCCACAAAAAACAGCCATGCGGACAAATCGGATGGATCGAAATTTGATTGAGCGATAGTTCAATACAAAACGGGGCCTTGTGCGCTATTACGCACAAAAGACTATTCTCTTTTCACAGCGACCGACCAGTGGAGATTTCGTGGTATTGATCGAAGACAAATGAGATGTTGATAATGCACGACCATTATTGTAAACCAGTGTCAAAACAAATGCAATATGATATGAGGTACATGTCATATTTCTTTTATTTGACCCAACATGACTAATGAGACCAGAGGTCACGACACATGACTCTGTTTACCATTTCGGTCCCTATTGGTCCAGGCACCTTGGCTGTCCACCTGCGGCCCAGAGAGCCAATGAGACGGAACTGTGGCTACTCAGTTTTCTGAATCATTGTCGATTAGACAAATTATAATAATCGTAAATGTTCATGCAACTGAAGCAAAACGGCAGCAAAATGCGAAGAAAATCGGCGGGTGTGACTGAGTTATCTTTACTAACAGCACTTCAAAACTGGTCTCACCACATCAAGACTTACCTCAACACGTCTGGCACTTAGAGTCAACGGAATACCCTCTGTGAAATATCAAATATAGTTCCCCTTCGATGAAAGTGTTCTAAAAGCAGGCGTCAACGCTTTTCCTTTACAAACGCGCCAAACTCTGTCGGCGATTTAGATCCACCCAGCTACCCGTCCATGGACATCGGGTGTGTCTGCAATCCACCAAAAACGGCAGATTGGACGCTAAGTTCTCACATCAAAGAATAAATACTTGTGTCTTAATCCTAAATGAAACAAACACGGAGTCCGCGACTTCGTCCCAAAACAGGAGCAGACGTCAGACGCTGTTTCCTCTTGTCCCCTGTCGCCACAATCTCGTTCACCGTATCACCCTTTGCCACGTGAATGATGAAATTTGGACGAATGACAAGGGTGCATGATATAACCATGTACCAATGAATGATGAATTCTCAAAAAAATGAATAACACAGTGCTTTCAATGGGTCATTCAGATACAATTAGCGGCCCGCGGCCGAGGAGCCGGTTGCGCGAAACTGACTCCCTGGCCCCGGGGATTATCTTTCTGAGGTCACGGTCGTCCGACGTACTTTCGGTTTTATTCATCAATCATTATTTTGATGGAAGGGCATGCTGGTCGTCACCCGGTTTGCACATGATAAGCAATGTCATTCTTTATGAAAAATACGGACAGGAAGACAGACCAAATACCCACAGAGAACCCAACTCTCAATATTCAGGCGATGAAGAGCACTCCTTTCCCACCGGCGGCGGGGCGAAAAATTCTCGACCCGAGTTGGGTCTTCTGGTCTTAGGCCTGGTCCTTTGATAATTCCCGCAGCTTCAAAGTCATATCTGCTAAATTCAGCACGTTTGAAACTGTCCAAATATACCGATCCGCCACGAGGGCGTTTGACATTCGAGGCGCCGGATTTGCGGATGATCCACATTTTAGATACAACATTCTGTAAAAGTGCGTATCGAGGGCTGACAGAAGTGCGCGCAGGGGGTCAGAGGTCACGATGAACATCGTCTGCTCTGCACGTGTTGCATGCATGTCAACTTCGGTCGTTTCAATCGCTGATTTCTCCATTTCCTTTCATCATGGTTTTTCACAGAAACATCAGTCTTCTTCCATTTATCACGAAGTAATTGTAAAGTAGCAAATGTGAGGAACAAGTACTGCATGATTGGGTAAATTTGTGCCAAATTTTGACTGCCGTCGATGGGAAGATTTTGATTTTTGATCCACTGTCCTGTGACTGACAACTGTCCACAGAAGTGCATCCTGCGTGTGCATCGCCTACGGTGCTGTGCGGTGGCCTACTAGGGCCTAGGCCTCAATGGCGCTAAGGCCTAGGCCTAATGGCTTGCATGTGATTAGGCCTACACATGATGTGAGATCTTCAAAATCAAATGTAGGCCTATGCTACTTTTGCTCAGCCTGATACCGGTAGGCCTACCGGTAGGCCTGCCCTAGGCCTACCGTGCGTAGGCTAGGCTACCCTAGATAGAGAGTTGTGCAATATGATATCAATATGACAATGACAAGAATGTGAATAATGTCAATAAAATGAACAGTAGAATGATGTCGATTGATGATGTATTAGGCCCCCGCCTATAGGTTAGGTACCGTCACCGTACATCATCAATCAATCATTCATTGACATTGACAATGACATTTGGGAATTGGCATTTAATTGATTGCACAACTTCAGTTGATTCAATTTCTAATTGTTTGTTTATTTTCCAGAGAGTGCTGTTTCTTTATCAACACTGTCACTAACAGTAAACACTATTAACAGAACTGAGAACAGGGTCCACCACTTTTTCCTGGGCAAACAGAATAACTCACCATGAACAAGATTGAGCAGATGCTGTCGAAGCTTCATGCTGAGGTATTTTTACTTCACATCATATCTTTCTTTTGAAATGGAAAACTTGGCTTAGTTGCCTCTACCAATACCAATAATTACCATTGATTGATTTTATTGAGAATATGTTCCTCAAGTCCCAGGCTCTAGGGAACTGATCTCGATCTGGAGTTCTGCACCTGAGGTATAAGAGCCTTTAGCCTTTGGCAAGGACAGGGACGGGACAAGTAGGTATAAGCTATTACCTGAACACATAACAGCCCCTTTGTAATTCTTCAAAAAACCGCTGTTAAACCTTCAGATTATTACACAGATTCTCAAATTTCCCCTGCCCTGGGTGTTTTATGACTTCATAATTCTTTTAAGCACTTTTTTATTGTGAAGATTTTTGACAGATTGACAGTTGACTTTTAGAAATGGTCCTGGCTGTCATGGTGGCCCAGTGTTTTGCATTTTTATCACACTTCTTAAATCTTGAGGTTTACAATGATTAGTATGGTCATACAAAAATGTCACAGAGAATCTTAGGCTGCTCAGTTCAAGTAGTAAAGAACCTCTGGCCAGAAATATTCCTGAAAGGAAATTGGCACAGAAGGTCAAACTCATTGTTAAGTTAGGAGTCCAGAAGTTGTTACTGTCTTACTCTTAGAACACATTTGCATTTATTTTCAGAGATGCCAGATACCTTTTGTTTCTGACAAAAGATGTGAGACTACCAAAAATGGATGAATACATCATATTGAGCCTTATCACTGCATAGTGGTTGTAATAATTATTCACACTTCCTATCAGATCATCTTAACTACCTGTATTTCATTCATCAGATAATATCCGACCATGACATTATTTTCCACATCTCTTTGTTGAGATACCTGATCCAGTGAATAGGTATTGTGATTCCTGACTTTTTGGTGTGGAAGACTTGGATATATTTGCATTATAATCATTGGTTCGTTTGAATATGTTTGACATTTTTTTCTGCGCTGAGGTGCACTCCGAAGACACAAATCTGTGTTGTTCTTAGAATCTGTTTCTCTCCCATGGATCCGTCTATCTTTCCCGAACCCCAGGAATATTATTGGCAGAATTTTCTAATCTAGAGATCTTATTTATAATTATATGCCGTACAACAAGATGTCCCTCCTTTTTCCTCTGGTTGCGGACCAAACCTATCCAATCATCTGAAAGTCGGCCACAAGATCCTTGCATTCTTCAAATCATTTGATAAAGATACTTGACATTTTGTCAATCTTTATAGGTCAGCTTGGCAATCCCAGCCTGTTTGTCCAGTAGTTCGCAAGTGATATGTCACTTCCCTTAGGGAAATATTCTTAATTGGTGATAATGGGAGCAAATTTGTGAACATATTTAGGATAATAGGCCCCAAGTATTGCGATATTTAGCAGGATCAAAAGATAAACCAACAACTGGAGCAATTTGCATGCATCTGCTGAGACATCTGTTTTTTTCATAAAGACCAAATTTGTTTGAAAATCAAAAGTAAATCAAGGAGCGCATGGACATCAATCATGGTGGAGTGAATTGGCAGCAAAATGTTCATGAGGTCATTCTTGTTTTCAATTGCGACTTACCTCTGGCATGTTCTGATGATGACATAATTACACCAATAGACGTACCTGCTATTCTCTTGGAGAATGATGACAACATTGTGACAACAGGCCAAAGGGAAGCCCTCCAGCTCTGCCGCATCAAGCTGGCCGCTTGATTTTGGCCACGGAGTAAATGCTTGTGTAACTTTGGAAGTTATCATCTATGTTCCTTTTTTCCTTCGCTCTGGATATGTGAAGGAGAAATATTACCAAGGCCTAGTGCAATGCTTGATATCAACTTGCCCTTGAACTGCCCACAGCATCAACTGCCTGAAAAGCCTTGTATGCGTTCAACAGTTGCTGAATCAATCAAGGCGTACCTGCATGCTGTCCTCGTTTCTTCCAGCTGTGACAAGGAGTAGAATCTTTCGACCATCAACTGCCCCTTTCACTTGTTCAGAAAGTTATTTTCCAAATCTAAGATTGACCAAACAACACAAAAGTCGCAGCGTCACAAAACTGCTTCACCATATATGTTCTAAAAGCATAGACCACGCCCTCGCCAAAAGTCTTCGGACGGCCTTGATCGCGGGAAGAACGATAGCACATGCAGGTAACTATTGTAAAAATGAGGATAATAGAATTTACTTTGTTTTGGAAAAAATGGAGTGCGAGGCTTTTGTGAAGTGCCGGCGCGGATCCGCGGGGCGCACCCGGCGCGCGCCTGCCCTTTCGACTAACAAATCTGTAAAATTGACCGTGAAGTTCTGAAATTTGGAGCAAATCATTGAAATTCACCGCAGATTTCAATGTTTCTGGCACAGTGCGCCCCCTCTTTTCCGAAATCGTGGATCCGCCCCTGAAGTGCCCTTGGAAGGGAGGCGGGATGCAGTATATTAAAGCTACACAGTGTATTCTCAATTCAGAAAGTGCTTACGACGTAGGCCTACGTCATGTACGTCCTCCGACGTTAGTGTAAAATGTACTATGGTCTTTATGAATACATTAGGCCACGTAAAAAAATACTTGTTCAGCGTCCCCTCCCGACCTGAAAAATGCCAAGACCCCTGATTTTTTTTGTAATGCATTTTCCATTAAAAAAATTGCCTACTCTAAAATTTGAAAATTAAAGAAACAAATTATTTGTTTTTGACCTATCTTTTCAGCTAAAACCTACTAAAAATAAAAACCTCCCTCCCGACCCTGAAAAAACTAAGTGCCCGGACGCTAAACAAGTAATTTTTTTTATCTGGCCTTTGAGCTGAAAACTAGGCCTAATTGATTCTTTGAAGTATGTATCAGGCAAGACATTTTCTATGCACAGGCAAGAAATTTTCGTGATCGTCAGGAGGATAAAGGATACCTCTACCTGCACTCTTCTAACACTTTGAAAATACCGTAAATTCAATACAAAGGGGCTTTAAGTGTGTTTTAATTTCATTCATTCATTCAAAATGATAGCAAAGGAAATGTTTGCATTAAGCCTAGTTTATACTTCGACGCAATCCACGTAATTATTATGCAAATGAGGAGGATTTTTTCTTGGCTTTTTTGCGGGATGTGACTCAGTTCGGAGGCTAACAGTGCCTTCACTCAGTCCACCCGCCTCGCTCCTGTGTGGGCTTTGGGAGGGTGGGAGCTCTAGTTACATGGAGCCAATCTTGGAACTCGGAGATTATATGTTGAGGTACACGATTTGGTATAATTGTGATGGTGAACAGCATTATGTCCTTGGTAATTTTCCCTCCACCGAGTCAAATCTACCCCAAGTCGTAAGACATCCGCCTCCTGCCTGGGCGCATTATGAAACCCAAGGACAGGAGCAGTAGGCCAGTGTTTACGCGACTGCTGATGACAATATCGTCGCAGTCGGACATTGATACGGCTGCTCGGACCTTAGGCGACAGAAAAAAAAACATCCGACACGAGGATTTATCTCACAAGCAATTCTTGCGACCGGTCAAAACTCGGCACCGCCACACTTTCTTCGTCTGTTCCGTCCACAACATAGACGCCTTCTGATTCGTCTTGCACCATCTTGCCCGGGGGCGTCCCGCTAGAAGTCAAAAGCATATTTTGTGTTTGATACCTTTTCGAAACTAATGTACCAAATCATGCGATTAATTAAAATCTAAAAATGATTTTACGTGCGCAGTGAGTATATAGGCTCTGAAGGGGGTCAGATGGAAGACCAGAAAATCGCTACTGCGGTGGTCAAAACACTAAAATTTTAGCACTTTTTCAAGGACCTTGAAAAAGTGCTAAAATTTTAGTGTTTTGACCACCGCAGTAGCGATTTTCTGGTCTTCCATCTGACCCCCTTCAGAGCCTATATACTGCAGTGCCTTGTGGGTGGGAAGGACAACGTTAGTATGGCCGCTGTTTCGCGCTAAGCGGAACCATCCCGTTATAGCGAATAGGCGTTTGGGGTTTGCCAAGTGCTCAGACCACGACAGGCGGAGCCAAAGGTATCTAACCGCGCAGATATGGAGCGATGTAGCCACAAAAAACAGCCATGCGGACAAATCGGATGGATCGAAATTTGATTGAGCGATAGTTCAATACAACACGGGGCCTTGTGCGCTATTACGCACAAAAGACCATTCTCTTTTCACAGCGACCGACCAGTGGAGATTTCGTGGTATTGATCGAAGACAAATGAGATGTTGATAATGCACGGCCATTATTGTAAACCAGTGTCAAAACAAATGCAATATGATATGAGGTACATGTCATATTTCTTTTATTTGACCCAACATGACTAATGAGACCAGAGGTCACGACACATGACTCTGTTTACCATTTCGGTCGCTATTGGTCCAGGCACCTTGGCTGTCCACCTGCGGTCTCGAGAGGCAATGAGACGGAACTGTGGCTACTCAGTTTTCTGAATCATTGTCGATTAGACAAATTATAATAATCGTAAATGTTCATGCAACTGAAGCAAAACGGCAGCAAAATGCGAAGAAAATCGGCGGGTGTGACTGAGTTATCTAACAGCACTTCAAAACTGGTCTCACCACATCAAGACTTACCTCAATACGTCTGGCACTTAGAGTCAACGGAATACCCTCTGTGAAATATCAAATATAGTTCCCCTTCGATGAAATTGTTCTAAAAGCAGGCGTCAACGCTTTTCCTTTACAAACGCGTCAAACTCTGTCGGCGATTTAGATCCACCCAGCTACCCGTCCATGGACATCGGGTGTGTCTGCGATCCACCAAAAACGGCAGATTGGACGTTAAGTTCTCACATCAAAGAATAAATACTTGTGTCTTAATCCTAAATGAAACAAACACGGAGTCCGCGACTTCGTCCCAAAACAGGAACAGACGTCAGACGTCCTCTTGTCCCCTGTCGCCACACTCTCGTTCACCGTATCACCCTTTGCCACGTGAATGACGAAATTTGGACGAATGACAAGGGTGCATGATATAACCATGTACCAATGAATGATGAATTATCAAAAAAAAATGAATAACACAGTGCTTTCAATGGGTCATTCAGATACAATTAGTGGCCCGCGGCTGAGGAGCCGGTTGCGCGAAACTGACTCCCTGGCCCCGGGGATAATCTTTCTGAGGTCACGGTCGTCCGACGTACTTTCGGTTTTATTCATCAATCATTATTTTGATGGAAGGGCATGCTGGTCCTCACCCGGTTTGCACATGATTAGCAATGATCACTCTTTATGAAAAATACGGACAGGAAGACAGACCAAATACCCACAGAGAATCCAACTCTCAATATTCAGGCGATGAAGAGCACTCCTTTCCCACCGGCGGCGGGGCGAAAAATTCTCGACCTGAGTTGGGTCTTCTGGTCTTAGGCCTGGTCCTTTGATAATTCCCGCTGCTTCAAAGTCATATCTGCTAAATTCAGCACGTTTGAAACTGTCCAAATATACCGATCCGCCACGAGGGCGTTTGACATTCGAGGCGCCGGATTTGCGGATGATCCACATTTTAGATACAACATTCTGTAAAAGTGCGTATCGAGGGCTGACAGAAGTGCGCGGAGGGGGTCAGAGGTCACGATGAACATCGTCTGCTCTGCACGTGTTGCATGCATGTCAACTTCGGTCGTTTCAATCGCTGATTTCTCCATTTCCTTTCATCATGGTTTTTCACAGAAACATCAGTCTTCTTCCATTTATCACGAAGTAATTGTAAAGTAGCAAATGTGAGGAACAAGTACTGCATGATTGGGTAAATTTGTGCCAAATTTTGACTGCCGTCGACGGGAAGATTTTGATCCACTGCATGTCATCCTGCGTGTGCATCGCCTACGGTGTTGCTGTGCGTAGGCCTAGGCCTAGGCCTAGGGGGCCTAGGGCCTAGGCCTCAATGGCGCTAAGGCCAAGGCCTAATGGCTTGCATGTGATTCAGAGGCCTACACATGATGTGAGATCTTCAAAATCAAATGTAGGCCTATGCTAGGCCTACTTTTGCTCAGCCTGATAGTGATACTACCGGTAGGCAGGCTAGCCTACCAGTACCGGTAGACTAGCCTAGAGTAGGCCTAGGCATTATTGATCAATATGACAATAATGTGAATAATGTCAATAAAATGAACAGATTGAATGATGTCGATTGATGATGTATTATAGGGGCCTAGCCTAGGCCCCCTCCTAGTCCTATAGGTAGGCCTACCGTCACCATAGGCCTAGGGCCTAGCCCTACATCATCAATCAATCATTCATTGACATTGACAATGACATTATTGGCATTTATTGATTGCACAACTTCAGTTGATTCAATTTCTAATTGTATGTTTATTTTCCAGAGAGTGCTGTTTCTTTATCAACACTGTCACTAACACTAACAGAACTGAGAACAGGGTCCACCACTTTTTCCTGCATGGGCAAACAGAATAACTCACCATGAACAAGATTGAGCAGATGCTGTCGAAGCTTCATGCTGAGGTATTTTTACTTCACTTCATATCTTTCTTTTGAAATAGAAAACTTGGCTTAGAAATACCTCGCCTCTACCAATACCAATTACCATTGATTGATTTTATTATGTTCACTCAAAGTCCCAGGCTCTAGGGAACTGATCTCGATCTGGAGTTCACCTGAGGTATAAGAGCCTGTAGCCTTTGGCAAGGACAGGGACGGGACAAGTAGGTATAAGCTATTACCTGAACACATAACAGCCCCTTTGTAATTCTTCAAAAAACCGCTGTTAAACCTTCAGATTATTACACAGATTCTCAAATTTCCCCTGCCCTGGGTGTTTTATGACTTCATAATTCTTTTAAGCACTTTTTTATTGTGAAGATTTTTGACAGATTGACAGTTGACTTTTAGAAATGGTCCTGGCTGTCATGGTGGCCCAGTGTTTTGCATTTTTATCACACTTCTTAAATCTTGAGGTTTACAATGATTAGTATGGTCATACAAAAATGTCACAGAGAATTTTAGGCTGCTCAGTTCAAGTAGTAAAGAACCTCTGGCCAGAAATATTCCTGAAAGGAATTTGGCACAGAAGGTCAAACTCATTGTTAAGTTAGGAGTCCAGAAGTTGTTACTGTCTTAGAACACATTTGCATTTATTTTCAGACATGCCAGACACCTTTTGTTTCTCACAAAAGATCTGAGACTACCAAACATGGATGAATACATCATATTGAGCCTTATCACTGCATAGTGGTTGTAATAATTATTCACACTTCCTATCAGATCATGTTAACTACCTGTATTTCATTCATCAGATAATATCCGACCATGACATTTATTTTCCACATCTCTTTGTTGAGATACCTGATCCAGTGAATAGGTATTGTGATTCCTGACTTTTTGGTGTGGAAGACTTGGATATATTTGCATTATAATCATTGGTTCGTTTGAATATGTTTGACATTTTTTTCTGCGCTGAGGTGCACTCCGAAGACAAATCTGTGTTGTTCTTAGAATCTGTTTCTCTCCCATGGATCCGTCTATCTTTCCCGAACCCCAGGAATATTATTGGCAGAATTTTCTAATTTAGAGATCTTATTTATAATTATATGCCGTACAACAAGATATCCCTCCTTTTTCCTCTGGTTGCGGACCAAACCTATCCAATCATCTGAAAGTCGGCCACAAGATCCTTGCATTCTTCAAATCATTTGATAAAGATACTTGACATTTTGTCAATCTTTAGGTCAGCTTGGCGATCCCAGCCTGTTTGTCCAGTAGTTCGCAAGTGATATGTCACTTCCCTTAGGGAAATATTCTTAATTGGTGATAATGGGAGCAAATTTGTGAACATATTTAGGATAATAGGCCCCAAGTATTGGGATATTTGGCAGGATCAAAAGATAAACCAACAACTGGAGCAATTTGCATGCATCTGCTGAGACATCTGTTTTTTTCATAAAGACCAAATTTGTTTGAAAATCAAAAGTAAATCAAGGCGCGCATGGACATCAATCATGGTGGAGTGAATTCGCAGCAAAATGCTTATGAGGTCATTCTTGTTTTCAATTGCGACTTACCTCTGGCATGTTCTGATGATGACATAATTACACCAATAGACGTACCTGCTATTCTATTGGAGAATGATGACAACATTGTGACAATAGGCCAAAGGGAAGCCCTCCAGCTCAGCCGCATCAAGCTGGTCGCTTGATTTTGGCCACGGAGTAAATGCTTGTGTAACTTTGGAAGTTATCATCTATGTTCCTTTTTTCCTTCGCTCTGGATATGTGAAGGAGAAATATTACCAAGGCCTAGTGCAATGCTTGATATCAACTTGCCCTTGAACTGCCCACAGCATCAACTGCCTGAAAAGCCTTGTCTGTGTTCAACAGTTGCTGAATCAATCAAGGCGTACCTGCATGCTGTCCTCGTTTCTTCCAGCTGTGACAAGGAGTAGAATCTTTCGACCATCAACTGCCCCTTTCACTTGTTCAGAAAGTTATTTTCCAAATCTAAGATTGACCAAACAACACAAAAGTCGCAGCATCACAAAACTGCTTCACCATATATGTTCTAAAAGCATTTGTTTCCTTCTCTCCAAAAAGAAAACGCCCAACGGAAACCCATCGCTTTTCTGCGTAGGTCAGGGTATTGTTTGTTCTTTTGTGGAGCGAGTATTGTTGCAGTGGAAGTTGCAAACAATGTCTGACTTTCATTATTGGGTCATGATGGACCATTTTGCTAATGTACATGTATTCTTTTGTAGTCCCTTCAAGTGTGATAAAGTGGCATTGCTGGAGCTACCGGTCCCTATCTTTTGAGAGTATCAAAGGAGTCATTTGTTGCAATTGATGTTGAGAGACTCTCAGTCCTTCGGAGCCAAGTCAAGGGATTTTCAATGCAGAGTCATGTTTGCAAAAAGGTGTGATAAGAGTGTGAAGTTCTCTGTTATCAGACTGTGTTCACTACACTCCTTTTCCACTTGTCCGAGGGAGACAAGACCCTTGTCATAACATTTGGTGCAGTTTGCTGTTTATGGTCCATTGTTCCCGAGGATGGATGATTCTTAGCTAACTAAATAGAGCACTCATTAAGACCTGATTTACACCTTCATAATCATTATAATTTTCTTGCTAGTGGACAAGAAAACAAACTGGGTTTGGTCCTGAAACAGATGTCGACCAGAGGCCATTTCAGGTGATCTGAGTTCATGAATACACTCACTCCAGACTGCATTCTGAAAGTGAATTGAGGTTTCTTCAGATTTCTGTAGAGGGTGTCTGGTTTGTCAGGTAGCACTTGACTTCAGTGGTGGCTTACACATGCTCACTTATATTTAACTCCTCTCAGTCCCATCCAACCAACCTGCTGTCCGACCATGTCATGCATTGCCCATTGATGCCCATCCTCCAGATGGTTTCTAGTTAATACTTGCTGATCCTCTGCGCCTTATGGCTCAAAATGAAATTGATTTTGACCTCGAAGTCAAACTTTGTATTCAAACTCAGTCAAAAGTCAAAATTTCTGTAATTCAGTTGAAGCTCAAGACACAATGGAGATCTATTTTATTTACTTGTGTGTGCATTTTGCATAATATTTTTAAAAAACAACTTCACTTTTTTATATTTTAATACCATACAACTGACATGTCTGATGCATTTCGAATCACTGATGCCAATCATACAGCTGCATATTCACTAAATATAGGACAAACTTAGACATTCCCAAGTGTGTCACCAGTGTGGAGAAACCAGCTTCACTCTTTAGTGAACTGTCACTGAATGATATATTGAGAATCAACGCTATAAACCTATTCAATTCACAAACAATGCCAGCATGTATCAATTAATAAAAAAGTCTTTTAGATCTCTCCTCTTTCACATCATTGAATAAGGCGCTACCTGCAGGACAATGTGTGAATAGGACTTGCCATTTGCTAGGTCAGGGACCTCGGGTACATTGGGGTAATTCACTTTTTTTTATTGATGGACTCCCGGCTTGCCTGGTACTCCCACAGAGGATACTCGGTGTTGTTGGTAACTTCATGAGTGTTGGTTGAAAGGAACTGCTCCAGGGCATTGCAACTGTTTTGTTTGGCCTGTCTCAACTTTCTCATGTTGATGTAATGAAGAGACAATAGTGATACTTGTGATCAACTGGTTTGCTGTTTGGATCATGCTCTCAAGGCATTGGGCACCAACTTCAGCTGTGACAGAAGTCATTAGACTTCTTATCTGGATGGGAGCGTAACAAAGTGATACTTAATATGCCGGTATTCAAAACTATCAGAAAACCACTGAGAGAGAATTTGGAGAATATTCCAACCTGATCTTCTTTGTATGTTTTTCAGTGCATTGCTGGTGCAAGTATAAACAAGACTGCCTTAAAAACCTTTTTAAGCGTGGTGAAAAAACTGACAGAGGGTGATACTTCCACAATTAATGAATTGATGAAGAATGGATTGGCGGAAATGGTAAGTATGGATGTTGTTTAGTACCCAGTCTAGAAGTGGAGAGTGTGTAAACTTCTTGCCGAAAATTTCAAGCCATTGACCGGAATGGTCGTTCACCAACGAAATGTACATTGTATAAGCTTTTTTGTGTGTGTGGTGCAGAAACAATCCCACACATATCAGATTATCATTAGCAGTGCGTTTCAAGCAGTAGGCGTTTTGTTTGTCCCCGGTTTGTCCCACCAGTCCAAGGCGGCTCTTCATGGACTGCCAGATAAAGAATTAAGTAGGTCACAGTCAGATTCTGTAATAACGCCAGTATTCAACAATTTCTTTGCTTTGTAGACTGTTATCATTACTTTTTATCAGTCTTTCCTATTTGAAGTGCTTGCTTTAGAAACTAAACAAACGAACACCAGAAAGGTGAAATAAAATAAACTTAATGTTGAAAAGGTTTGTCAGACTCAATTAATAGGAATCAATGTGGTTTTGATGTATCTTTGCATCAGGTGTTAAGGTCATGCTACATCAACCATAATCTCATTCTTTTATCATTCTTTCAAAAAAACATGTGTTTGCACAATGAAAAACATGTGTTTTGTCATAATATTTAGTTTGTTGTCAATGATTATTTTGCCTGCTTAGTGACATTTCAAATTCTGCACTTTTAAACCTACTGTGTAACTTTTGGTACTGTTTTACAATGATTCAGTAAGATGATTTTTCACCAAAGTGGTCATGACGTTATATTACACGAATATCTTCCAATTCAGATGGAAGACTTGTACCAGAAAGCAGTTGGAGCAGTGAGCGATCGGACAAATGGTGCTGAAAAATTGCTTGAGGATGTGGTGGACTGCGTGAATGTGAGTAGTAGTGGCGAATTGGTTGCAAAATCTGGTTGAGAGAGACTAAAATTGCAGTGTATGCATGTATGAAATGAAAATATGTTTGGCCTCAACTCTTTAAGGTCTCTAGAGAGTGTTCTGCTCAAGAGGATTTGCACTGTCGCTGTCAATTTCATTGTGTCACAGAATCCTTAATCTTAATTTGAGCTGGCCAAAGTGCTTGGAGAAAGATTTACCACAGAAAAATGGTTTCAGCCCTGTTATGTTCTTCATAGTCAGTGCTTTTAAAGCAATGACTATGAAGAACATAACAGGGCTGAAATGTTTCCACCATTTTACTTTGCCTTGATTTCAATGAATTTTGTCTTTCTTTCAGAATATTGGAGACTTGAGGCCAACAGGTAAGACATCAGGGAGGTATGGCGGTAAATCGCCTAACTTGAACTTTCATCCGACGCACCAACCTGTGATCACTGTTACAGATAATCATCAACCACAAAATTCAATAACTCGATAATTATAGGCAAAGACCACCAGACTGCTATGATTTCTTGGAATCTAATACCCTTAGTCTGTGATTTCTGGGAATTCAATACTCGTGAACCCTGTCACACACAGTCAAGGCCGAGAATATTCCCGAGACAGAAAAAAATTGTAATTTGACATAATTAATATGCATGTCTTATTGTGACAGGTCTGAATTCGAGCCCTTAGGGCACGGAAACCCCCCCAACTTGTAACTTAGTGTAAGGTTTCTTGAATTGATAAAGAGATGTTACACGCCCAATTAACTGTTCTCGTATTACCAATCCTTTTGGTGTGGAAGCAGAAAGACAAACTGATTTTATCGGGATTTTTCCAATTGAGATGTGGTTTCCAGATATGAAAATCATTCAGAATTGGTGCGTTCTGCTACTTAAAGATGGCTTGTATGGGATTCTGATATGGCTTATGCTTTCCACCACTGTGCTAAAAAAGCCAAGCGGGCACAGTGCCTTTGGCACTATTTTTATTGATGGGGACTCCTGGCTTGCCTGGTACTCCCACAGAGGATACTCGGTGTTGTTGGTTACTTCATAAATGTTGGTTGAAAAGAACTGCTCCAGGGCATTGCAACTGTTTTGTTTGGCCTGTCTCAACTTTCTCATGTTGATGTAATGAAGAGACAAAAGTGATACTTGTGATCAACTGGTTTGCTGTTTGGATCATGCTTTCAAGGCACTGGTCACCAACTTCAGCTGTGACAGAAGTTGACTTCTTATCTGGATGGGAGCGTAACAAAGTGATACTTAATATACCGGTGTTCAAAACTATCAGAAAACCACCGAGAGAGAGTTTGGAGAATATTCCAACCTGATCTTCTTTGTATGTTTTTCAGTGCATTGCTGGGGCAAGTATAAACAAGACCGCCTTAAAAACCTTTTTAAGCGTGGTGAAAAAACTGACAGAGGGTGATACTTCCACATTTAATGAATTGATGAAGAATGGATTGGCGGAAATGGTAAGTGTGGATGCTCCTTAGTACCCAGTCTACAAGTGGAGAGTGTGTAAACTTCTTGCCGAAAATTTCAAGCCGTTGACCAGAATGGTCGTTCACCAACAAAATGTATAAGCTTTTTTGTGTGTGTGGTGCAGAAACTATCCCACACATATCAGATTATCATTAGCAGTGCATTTCAAGCAGTAGGCGTTTTGTTTGTCCCCGGTTTGTCCCACCAGTCCAAGGCGGCTCTTCATGAACTGCCAGATAAAGAATTAAGTAGGTCACAGTCAGATTCTGTAATAACGCCAGTATTCAACAATTTCTTTGCTTTGTAGACTGTTATCATTACTTTTTATCAATCTTTCCTATTTGAAGTGCTTGCTTTAGAAACTAAACAAACGAACACCAGAAAGGTGAAATAAAATAAACTGAATGTTGAAAAGGTTTGTCATACTCAATTAATAGGAATCAATGTGGTTTTGATGTATCTTTGCATCAGGTGTTAAGGTCATGCTACATCAAGCATAATCTCATTCTTTTATCCTTCTTTCAAAAAAAACGTGTGTTTGCACAATGACAAACATGTGTTTTGTCATAATATTTAGTTTGTTGTCAATGATTATTTTGCCTACTCAGTGACATTTCAAATTCTGCACTTTTAAACCTACTGTGTTACTTTTGGTACTGTTTTACAATGATTCAGTGAGATGATTTTTCACCATAAGTGGTCATGACGTTATATTACACGATACCTAAGCCATGTCATTATTTGAATATCTTCCAATTCAGATGGAAGATCTGTACCAGAAAGCAGTTGGAGCAGTGAGCGATGGGACAAATGGTGCTGAAAAATTGCTTGAGGATGTGGTGGACTGCGTGAATGTGAGTAGTAGTGTCGAATTGGCTGCAAAATCTGGTTGAGAGAGACTAAAATGGCAGTAATGCATGTATGAAATGAAAAGATGTTTAGCGTCAACTCTTTAAGGTCACTAGAGGGTGTTCTGCTCAAGAGGATTTGTACTTGCAATATAATCTCTGTCAGTTTCATTGTGTAATGGAATTCTTAATCTTACTTTGAGCTGCCCAAAGTGCTTGGAGAAAGATTTACCACAGAAAAATGGTGGAAACTTTTCAGCCATATTGTTATGTTCTTCATAGTCGGTGCTTTACTTTGCCTTGTTTTCAATGAATTTTGTCTTTCTTTCAGAATATTGGAGACTTGAGGCCAACAGGTAAGACATCAGGGAGATATGGCGGTAAATCGCCTAACTTGGACTTTCATCTGACGCTACCAACCTGTGATCAGTGTTACAGATAATCATCAACCACAAAATTCAATAACTCGATAATTATAGGCAAAGACCACCAGACTGCTATGATTTCTTGGAATCTAATACCCTTAGTCTATGATTTCTGGGAATTCAATACTCGTGAACCCTGTCACACACAGTCAAGGTCGTGAATATTCCCGAGACAGAAAAAAATTGTAATTTGACATAATTAATATGCATGTCTTATTGTGACAGGTCTGAATTTGAGCCCTTAGGGCATGGAAACCCCCCAACTTGTAACTTAGTGTAAGGTTTCTTGAATTGATAAAGAGATGTTACACGCCCAATCAACTGTTCTCGTATTACCAATCCTTTTGGTGTCGAAGTAGAAAGACAAACTGATTTTATCGGGATTTTTCCAATTGAGATGTGGTTTCCAGATATGAAAATCATTCAGAATTGGTGCGTTCTGCTACTTTATCTTTGGTTGGAGCCTGGAGGGGAACGAGAGAAATGGATCTTATCGCTGAGATGTGGACAACACTTCAGACCAACCTGTCGCTTTCAAAAGTTTTCACAACACCGTCAGCACCCTTGAAGGGTCAAAACTTAAACTTAAGATGCTTGTAAATGCGAAGTACACAAGATTAAACCTCATCTCAGTCATGAAAAGCAAACATGCAGTTACTGGGGATCTCTGCGTGTCATGTGTTTTGACAGATCTCCTACTGGCTGAAGAATAATAAGCAAACAATGAGGACCAAATTAATTGTCACATGAATAGATTCTCGCCTCTGTTTGAGGTGAAGAGGATGCGAAGAATTAGTCCAATTTGATAAACACTAGACATGAGAAAGACAATAGAGGTATCTGAAGACAGTACCACATTCCAGGACACTTCATCAGCGATGGCATTCAGTTCATTAGGAGCACCTGAAGAGGGTAGTGACTTCTGTCACTAAGGGAAAAACACAAAAATTCCGTCTCGAGGACTAACTAAAGAGTCCTGATCAGCATATGAAATCTCATGAAGGAGATTTCTTTTCCTGTCTAAGTTGTGAATATCAAAGCAGTATTGCATTGAGGCAACATTCCTTCTGGATAAGGACATCAGGTTACTGTATAGTTAGTGTGGATTTGAGACAGATGTGATTAAGATTAGGTTTATCATCTCCAACTGTTGGACTGCAACTGTGGAAGATAGTCCAGGTTAAAAGGCCTATGATGGGTCTGGAATTGGTGTATCCTATAGCATGGAGCCGACCCATTTTCATAATTGAGAAAATGTCAATATTCTAGGTTTGTGATTATATAGAAGCATATGATAATAATTGTTCTGAAATCAGTTGATCCTAATGATGTGATGTACCATTTTCCATTTCAGAAAAAGTAGTAATGATTAAGAAATTTGCCACCAAGTTGCTGAGGATCGTTCTGATGGACTTGTGTTCATTTCCAACAAAACTAGAAGTAAGTATCTATATCTTTGTGGTACCCCCAAGTCAGTCACTCAGTAATCCATATTGCAATGTATGTTCTATCAGTCACTGAATCTAATGCATCCCATCCGATGTGGGAAGGTTAACTCTCTGACTTTGCTGTCATCAAAAACATTTTGATTCAACTACTGTAAAATGGGAAATTTTTGCGGAATTTTTAATTTTGCGTTTCTACCACATCCGCAAATTTAGTATGCATAAAATTTATTTCAATTCAACTTTGTTGGCGCAACCGCAAAAATAAGACGCAATTTCGCATAATGCACCACTTGCCAAATGATTGTGTTGAATAGGGATGTCACTAATGAATTTCCTCTAGTCTTGTAGTTTGTTACAATGCATAATTTTGCAGTGCCGAGCTGTCCGCAAATTATAAAGGTGAAAAATATTATTCTGGGGCAGAACGGAAATACTGTCCGCAAAAAAAACCATCAGCAAAAATTTCCCGTTTTACAGTATTCCAGTGAAGATCCTGTACTATGATTCGATATGATGGACACACCCCCTTGCAAATTGTTTCTGTTAAATTTTGAACTACATCGTGAACATATCTCCTATCAATGACAAGTATCCCTTACATGATAGAATTACTAGACATCAATACAGACTTGAAATAAAGACACATTCAAATGATTGCATCACAATTTGTAGGCCTAGGTGATAAGAAGTGCACGTACCTTGTCAGGAGACCCCTCACTTGTCATCGAAGAAACTGTACCAACCATTCTGATCCTGGGATGCCCTCACTCTGTCAGTATAACCCGGGCCCTTACAAAAGACTGGGCAGTTTCTTTAGCTTTGCTATTCAGAGGGGGCATGCGAAGGTCAGCCAATGGTTATCAATTAAGAACAATATATTGTCTGGCAATATCATTTCACGGGAGAAATCCTGCTAAAAATAATAAAATGGTGTTTTGATATTGAAAACTTGCTGACGTTGGTCACTTAGTAGCTAATGATGAAGTGAACTACTGTAAGCTTTGGCTTTGGTTAGTTTGTTCCTATCCTACTCTGCTGAGGGCGATTCGCACCCTGTCATTATCAGCAAATTGTCCGTTCTCCTTTCAATGGCAGTAACGCCACTTGTTAGAAATGGTAGCCGATCAGTGGCAGGTATCATCAAATGATTACAAGGGACTTTTTTCCTGTTGATGACACCGTAATTAAACCCTTTCTCTCAAATTTTGTTAAGTTGTGGTCAAGTTTCGTTGTCCTGTTGCTATACACCTTGTTCCTGGCTTCCTGCTGGGTGAAGGGCCGGAGTCCATTGGGGTCCATTTTGTATTTTGTGAGACAGTTATTCTGGTAGTCAAGTGGATGGCATTGGAGAAGGCATGAAATCAGTTGTCACCATTTAGAAATCTCAATGAAATGATTTGGGAACTTTTCGAAAAATGTCCGACCAGTTCAGATCTTCTGTATTGGTTAAAAAGGACGAACCTCCTTCAAACATTATGTCCCGAAACTTGTCAATTTTGAAACCGTTCAGAAGATTTGTCTTCTATTTAGTGGTGAATACAACAGTGTAGGATATCACAGGCTCAAGCATCACATCATCTGCTGAGCTCTGAGTGATAATTACTGTGATATGAGTAAATTTCTTTTCAGCTCCTGAAAAGCCTCAACAACCTCATGGAGTGTTGTCCTCTCGGTGGAAGAGAGTATCTGATAGGATGCAGAGAGGTACCAGGGCTCCTGTAAGTTACCAGTCAATTTTCAATCCTATTTCTTGTAATATTTCGTCTTTGGAAAGATTTCTTCCTTCACAATTTTGTTAAGTTGTGGTCAAGTTTCGTTGTCCTGTTGCTATACACCTTGTTCCTGGCTTCCTGCTGGGTGAAGGGCCGGAGTCCATTGGGGGTTTTGTATTTTGTGACAGTAATACTGGTAGTCAAGTGGATGGCATTGGAGAAGGCATGAAATCAGTTGTCACCATTTAGAAATATCAATGAAATGATCTGGGAACTTTTCAAAAAATGTCCCAGCAGTAGATCTTCTGTATTGGGTTAAAAAGGATAAACCTCCTTCAAACATTATGTCCCAAAACTTGTCAATTTTGAAATTACAGAAGATTTTTCCTCTACTTCAGTGGATGAATACAACAGTCTAGGATATCACAGGCTCAAGCATCACATCATCTGCTGAGCTCTGAGTGATAATTACTGTGATATGAGTAAATTTCTTTTCAGCTCCTGAAAAGCCTCAACAACCTCATGGAGTGTTGTCCTCTTGGTGGAAGAGAGTATCTGATAGGATGCAGAGAGGTACCAGGGCTCCTGTAAGTTACATGTACCAGTCAATTTTCAATCCTATTTCTTGTAACATTTCATCTTTGGAAAGATTTCTTCCTTGCCCTAGCCATCTTGAAGCATCAGGGGTTCATATGGGTATGCCTTCGGATTACAAAGCATAGTCAGGAGGCGAAGTGACTGTCATGACTGTATGCCTTGATATTTTAAGATGATCTTGTCAGATACTGGTGCTTCTCTAACCAAGAGATTACGACATGAAATTGTCTAAATTCCTCTTGTGTTTCATTGAGGTGTTTAAAGAAGGGCTACAACTACTAACTGTCCCTTTATTGCGGTTATTCAATTCTCCATGGTCACAATGGCGATGATATGGCATTCAACTGTTTTGTAACAGTTGCACCTGTTTTATATGGCCCATTATTGCCATGGTCAGTCCCTTCCTATTCACCAGGTCTGAATGACCACTGGACAGATGTCAATGACAACTGCTAACTTCATTACTATCACATTAAATTTCAAATTGAATGCTCCAGTCACGATAACAAAATATCAAAAGAAGAAATGTGCCGAAGTAATAAGGGGTTCAAGAACTAGACAGGACCAGTAAAACCGTGACTTATTACAAGTCGGTCGTCACTCAGCTGTGACTGGAATGAAATTCAATATGCAACCCCCACTTCGCCACTCGGTTACAATACAGTCTCATCAGTGACACTTTTACCGGTAACTATGCCCCCTTTCTATTCCAGAGATGAGCTTGCTGCCCTTTTATTCACAATCGGAGGTCAGTATCCGTTGTACCTTTTGAATACTGTGTTATACTTATCACTTGCAGAATTCATTACAAATTTGAGACTGTCAGGGTCTCAGAAGTATCACCCTTTTATTTCTGACAGTGTGAAAGGATGGTCACGATAACATGAGATATTCAAACAACTTCAATATCCCTTTGATTGGGTGACTTTTGGGAAAACGGGGAACTCTTAATTGTGTAATTCTGACTCCTGGCATTGTACATGGGAAAACTGATGTCAAAGATCGAACTGCTCTTTCATTATGTCATAGACCTAGTTCAGTATTGATCCATGTGGGATTTTCAATAAACCCTCAGCATTAATAGAACTGCAGGCACCAGTGTTTGAACTGTCAAACCCTTATCTTTTTCCAAACATTTTCCTCCACACTTGTGGCTTTTAGCGTTGATACTACCCCCGCCTTGGTTGCTTTCAAAATTCAACAGTAATAACCAAGGTTTGCAGGCTCCTGGTGTCACCATGGCTTTTGCATGAAGACAGACAATGCTTCGGCCATTATCCTTCAACCACAAAGCATCTCTGGCCAAGAGGCTGGACTGACTGGCCATTCTGACCAGGGAAGGGTGGGTCTGCTCATTAAAATCCCTTCTAATTAGCATCTTATTATTCTTAATTATAACATATTAATATGAAATAGCCTGAGGGACCATTGTCACAGATAATAGGATGATGGGGTGTGGTTTCATATTCACAAAGTTCTTGGAATCAAACATGAACAGTTCAGAGTTTTAACTTCTTGACGTCTTCATTTAAACTCAGGCTGCAGTTCCTCCTCCACTAACTGCATGCTAATGAAACTGAACAAAAGGTCATAATTCGGTAATAAATCATCCCTTTCTTGTATATTTGCTGGTAAATGATGTCATTTGTTCTAACTATTAGCTCAATAAGGAACTATTCACTTTTCAAGTATTCTGTAGAAAGTGATGTCGGACCAGCCCTCCCCCTGGTCAGAAGCCTCTGGTTGTTGGGGCATCTGGTGAAGGTGATGCCAGGGTCTTCGTCTCCTCTAGTCTAACGGCTGCCGTATGCTTCGGTCACACTTTTGCCTTAAAGTATAGCTAAAGTTAGACTCTCTTTGCTTGAAGCATTGAGAAAAGTCAGACTTTAATGAAAGTGTGGCTGAAGTCCGACCCAAGCATACAGCCCGCAGTGTTGATCCTGAAATCATAACTCAAATTCAACAGGATGCTCATTGTCCTTGTGTTAACTGAAATTGTCTGGTCATTAATGATGCATATGCGATGATGTGGCCTCCTGTAGTTTCCTTCTCGTATGGTCTGATTCTGAATCTGGAATTTATGATCTTGGTGTTGGAAAGTTGGTTCAAGAACAAAGTGCTGAAAACTGACTTGTTTTTGTGTTAACTAGAATAGTGTTTCTTTTCAGATTATGAATTCCAAGTCAGCATCATTGAGGCACTGTTCCGCTTCATCCTGAAAGCTGATAGACCAAAGGCTGCCAGCAAATGGTTCACCAAATGCCTACATCTGTACCCTGAACTCATGAAAGTCAGGGATCAGTACTTTGATACGGTAAGAATGAGAAAAGGGCCTATAATCTAATCTCTCTAGAAGGCAGAAAATCGCAGTCCTGCAGTGTGAGAAAAAGAGTGACCAATACCCTATGGTATCCCAGTCCTCATCAGCTCTTGTTGAAGAATACGAGGTACTTCATTAAAATCAAGCTAAGGCCAAGTAGGATGTTTAAATGCCTGATTACCATCTGGTAGGAGGCTAAACAACCTTCAGCCTCTTGCTTACAGAAGCCTGATACATGTTCTCAGATTTCCTAAAATTCATTTACCATGTAAGTACCGTAGTGTAACAAAGTAGCCTGTATAGATTCGTCCTTGAAGCTGGTGAATGAGCTCCTTTCTGTGGCTGCACAATGCCAATGTGCATTTCATTATGTTAATCTTTAAAAAATACCCTAGTCAATGCAAGTCAAAGCGATAAATCAAAATCTGATTTTTTTAAATGAAAATTAAATGTTTTTACAATCAGTTGCAGATGGCTTTGCCATAAGGTAACAATTATGCACTGGTTAACAAGATAATTGTTCCAGTTAATTCAACTTTCAAACTCGCCCAAAGGCACATTCTTATGAGATTGAATCTAGCTTTATATCGTTGCTTTGTCACCTTGAAAAGAAATTGCCCGCATTGTGAAAAACACAATGTGGATTGTTACAGTTTTCTTTGGTCAGTTTCACTTTTTGCTCTTGATATTAAATCAGCCCGTTATTACGCTAGCCTTCAATGACGTTCTTGATAGAAACCATCACTTAGCAAATGTTGTTTGAACAGTCGTTCTCAACACAGGTGCTGAACTTGCGGAGGAAAGGACTGAATGTAATATCTTGGCTAACAAGATGAATGAAGGGAGAAAGGTGATGCAACATAGATTTCGTTGGACATTTTCACTCATCATTCATATCATACGTTAGATGTTAGTTCAACTTTTGGGAAAATTGATACATTGCAATGAAGCTTGGTGTATGATTCAATGGATTTCTTAGGCTGTACTTAGTTGACTTTAAAAATTGAGTTGGTATGATGAAAATCTACTATGAACAACTTTTTGTTAGATTTCCAATTAAGGTTATGGCCTGCAGTCAGTTCTGTTAGATTTGAAATTCAAGAAATTAATCAAAATCTATTTTTTCCATGGTATCATCTATGAAGCTAGCTTAGCATTGTTGTCTGGGTCCTTTAACACCTGCATCAGTAAAACTAGATATTATCACATTTGGGTTCATTTCCAATTACCAGCCTCCAGAGTCATGCCAAATTTTTTCCGTTAATTCCTAGTTCTTCATACTTGATGGGTCTTGAATGGATCATATCTGATTTAGCTGATGATAATTGGATATCCAATGGAGAAGCAATTTACGGTCTTCAATTATCTTTTTCATATTTGAATGATTTTAAACGGCTGCAAAAGTCAGTATTATATTTTTTGCCACAAAAAACTTGTTGCTCAGATGCTAGCTGTGCAATTGCATCCTTTTTCTCTAGGACAATGGACCAGTATTCGCTAATTAAGTGGTATCTGTATTCAACTTAAACACTTCATATTAAAATCTCTCACCTTTTGTCAATTTATTGGTTTAAGATCGAGACAATGGAAGGTTTTTGTGGAGGCAGATGGTTTTTTAAGGAGAGGAACCATCATATAAGATAAAAGGTGGCTTTTTATTACGGTATATGATTATCTGATGAGATCTCGGGCCACGGTTTTGTCAATCTGTGCGACGCAGTGGTGGGTGCGTTTGAAAGATATCTGACCTACCTGATTCAATTGAAGGTTGGCGGTGGTTGAGTTGGAGCTTCCCACACGTGCAGTTAGATAATGATAGAGGATTCCCTTGTAGTTCAGAAGGCCAATAACCATCAGATTCCCTGCTGGCTTGTTGCATGATTTCAGACGATGAGAAATATTTCTTCAGAAAGAATTTCCAGTGGTGCAGCATGCAGTTATTGAAAAGATGAAGTCATTTCTATTCTTCATCGTAATTATACCTTCTCCACTGAGTATGAAATCTATTGAATTTTGTTTGCTGTTATAAGATCTGGTGGTTGATAACAAAATGATATCACCTCATCTGTCTAATTTGTTCCTTCCTGTGTGACACTAAACAAATCAAAGCTCAAACCGTTCCGCTGTGGTAAAGAATAGAGAGGAGGAAGGTTGGTGATCGTACCACATGAAGAGTCGAGGAATGGAGATGGCCAACTTACGAAACAATACTCCCGTGTTTTCAGACAATCGGGACAAAAAACTCAGATGTTCTTTTTTATCTGTTTAGGATTGCAGAACCTTCCTCAATGTTCTCAATTCATCAGGGCCACAAAGGTAAGGACAATGAATGTGATCATCATCTTGTTTGGGGCACAAATGCCAGATGTTTTTTTATGTCAAAAATTTCAGCCTGATTACCGGTATTTCAGTGGCATGTTTATCCCTTTGGATGTTTTTTATTGAGAGAAATACAAAACCAAGGTCAGTTTTTATGACATCTTTTTTGGTTGAATTATCTTTACTGTTTGGCCTTCATGTGGAGGAAATTTGGTTGCAGAGTGTTTGCCTATGATATTGCTGCGAGGTGAATTGAGACAGAAAACGAGGTCTTGTGTTTCTGACATAACCCAAGTCTTATCATCATCTTTTCTGCACAGAGTTGTATCCTGTCCATGTAAGTCAGCCTACATCGGGGACTATGAACTGAACAAACCAGATGATCCACTCTATCTCCAGTTCTTTGTGGACTTCAACCTGGGCAGTCAGAGAATCACATTGTTTTGTGATCAAGAACCCACAGAAAGCCAGGTAGGACTTCTATTCAAGATCTTAATTCTTTCTTCTTGGCTACAAAATCTCTGCCGTTTCCCCCCAAACATGACTTATACTGGGAGAGGTCCTGTTTCACGCTTAAAGGTTTTAAAACTTATGAGAGTAAGCCACTGATGGTATTAATGAAGACATCAACCAAACTATAAAAGTCGAATAATTGATAATTAACTTCTTTCACCCAGAACTGCCTGGACCGTTTGATGTGATTTTCATCAAGTGATGACTGCTCTAAAAATTACCTCAGGAAACTCCTTTCTTTTTCCTGCGAGTGTCCAATTGTTGCAATTAGAAATCTCTCGCTAATAAAACTTGCATGAGTCGTTCCTGATGTGTCAGGACACAAAAAGGGCAAGTGTTCTCACCACAGGCTGTCCTCAACTAGTATTCTGTCCTATGTCCTCAAGATGCTCACCCAGTTGGTAGTAATGCGAATATCTCCAATTTATAGCCAGCAGATTGAAATATAATGAGTTCGCTTCTGATTAAAGTTTACTTCAACTGAGTTTTATCTAAACTTTGAAAGAGTTTTTGTTAGCTCAAACTGGGTTGTTCCAACTTTGTTCATTTCTCTAGGATGAAGAAGGACTCTGGGAAATTGTCTCCATTTCCAAGGACAAGATAAAGAGTTACCAGATAGAAGGTGAGCTATGATACCACTAGATGCCATGGTTGTAATGCTTATGGTAATATTAGCCGTTTATTCTTAACAAACCTTATCACAGAGTGTCCATTAGTTTCAGACTCAAGCTACAAGAGAGTTGAGTTCATTCTGACCATCCCTGGCAATCAGCTCATTAGTGTTGGCCCCAAAGATCTGAAGAATAAGGTGGTGTTGAACTTCGACAGTAGATATAGTGTTGAGGACTGGATGGAAGTCATCTTTCCTGTAGACGGGAGAGCAAAAGGTGGACCTCAGGCAAAAGTATCAAGAGCTATTAACCCTGTGGCTGTGGAAAAACCTGAGGTAAATAGGACTCTTTGTTCCCTTCTTATCCAATTTTCACATTTCTGCCATTTTGGAACAAAATCTGACATGTCGATGTTTCCACTGTCCCACTCTGACAGCTCAATGGATGGTGTGAATAGTCTTGTTCTGTGGAGGCTTTGGCTCCAGTTTTGTACGAGACCCCTCCAGCGCTTTTGAACAGCAGAAAGGAAGAGAAAGGAGACTTATTTTGTTCATAGTACCCTTGTCTAAGTTTGAGAAGTTTGGTAAAGTATGGCGTTTGATCACCAGTGACCTATTTCAGTGTCCTGATCAAGAAAATGTTGAACCTGAAAGCATCCCAGAGAGCCAGTATTCACAACAAACTGTGCACAACTCTCAGGATGCCAAATTTGTACATCCAAAGGTAAGACTCAGAAGCGGACTCGAGGGGGAAACACAAGCAGTGCTCCTTATAAGGAGCCCCCCCCCCCATCCACAAACCTAGATCTTCTCCTGAGACTGATGCACTAGCTCTTATATTCAGCTACCGATTGTCCACAGTCTGATTTGCCACACGGCTGCAGTCTTTCTGATATCTGTGAGACTGACTGCCATAAGTTCCTTGCATTTTATCTTGTTCTGATCATCTGAATGCCTGAAGCTTAACAATACAAACTAAACTTGAATTTGTGTGACCATGACTTTTCAGAATTGTGCATCCAATAGCCAAAGGTCTACTGCAAGTGATAAACCCAGCCAAACAAGAAGGAAAATGTCCGTCCCTTGCCAACTGATGCGCACTCCGACAAGAACCACCGTCCCTGAATCATGTCCTCAAGCATCTCAACAGAATCCAACCCCAGCAACTTCATCAGATAAACCGACAACTCGTAAAATGAAAATGAGTGTTACAACTGTAGCTTTGTGTAAGAAGGACTTAGATCCCACAAAGATTTCAAAGGAGAACAGACAAAAGGTTGCAGAAAAAGGTAGGATTGTTGGAGTGAAATCGGGTGTGAACACTGTCATCCTCCGTTAGTTATAATTTTAGCCCTTCATTGGTGAGGAAGTGAACTTAATTTGCTTGGTTTGTTGTCTGATAACTTCCCCTTTCTAGTTGTAATGTGGGGAAATATGATCCTTATAATTTAAAGGTACAACCCCAAGTTAAACTTCCCTTTGTGAATTCAATTTAACTGACTGGATTTGGAGATAATATCATTTAACCAGGGGGCAGAACCAGTTGAAAAAATGGCATTGAGACGACAAGGCCAGGCCAGACCAAATTAATTAATCACAATTAATGGAAATAGTTTCCAAACTGAGAAGTTGATAACAAAAGATGTCTAGAGAATGGATGTTAATGCTGTCCAGTGATGAGAAATTAGTAAACAAATAGGAAACCATTAGCCTGATTTTGTTTTTCATAAACCTAGGAAACAGACGTTTTCCTTGGCCTGTTAGTCTCCTGCAGGGTGAACAGTGATCTACTGAATGCTTATTTCATGGTCAGCTTCAGGCGTGTAACATTTGTCCCAAATTTGGAGGACATTTTCAATTGATTACATCTTATTAGAGAGATATTATGCCGACCACACAGGGTGTTGCCTTGGAGCAAAATATCAAAGTCAAAGCTTTTTTGTGCAGTTATCTTTGACTTGTGGCAGTTTGGTCAAAGTTAATGTCTTGTCATCTCCCATAAACTTAAATCTTTATTTATGCAACCTCATTTTGTTGACCCTCTACCGACTAACTGCATCTTTTGTGCTGACGATGAGCTGGACTTCAATCCAGGGCATGAAAGAGGGGTTTGGTGATATTTTACACAGAATTTTTGTACTTTCAGCCCCAAATTCGGAGAGTACATTCCACTTCCTAACCTACATTATCAGCGATTCTTACATCATTTTCACTTCTGATTCTCCAGGCACGCCAAAAACACCAACCAAAAAAGATAAAACACCCAAAAAGGTGAAGACACCCCTGGTTATGGTGTCGAGTCATCAGAAGAATGCACATGAGACTAAGGAAGCAAAAAAACTCAATCCTGTAACGTCAACCAGTGATTCAGAGACTTGCAGAGGGGAAGTAAGGACCACTGATGATGACATGTTACCCAATCCCAAGCAAGCCAGGAAGAACGTTCCTGTAAAGTCTGTGATGGACAAGTCTTCAGCTGATGCTGTGGAACCGTGTAATCCGATAAAGAGACAACTGGAACTGCAAGTGGAGCAAATAAGTGAGTAACCTGAGAATTACATCCTCCCATAGAAGGGGTTTTTACCTCGCTCCTGTTCATCCACTCGGAAGAGGAGCGAGACCAAAGCCCTGCTATGGGAGGATGGAGAATTGAATCAAGGGTTTGATTACACAGCTCCACAGAAAACCAAGGCCCATCTGTACAGTCATTGTAAGTCTTATATGGCTGCTGGTCCTGAAATCCTTCAAGTTGTGCATGGGTCTGCATCTTCATTTCAGAAGCTGCTGTAGGCCTACCCAATGGCCATGGTGAGGTAGAGGTCATCCCTGAATCACAACCGTTTTCCACCAGTTCCAAAGATGATTCAGAAGAGACTGAACTTGAAAAGAAGAAAGGCATGGTAAGCAAAGTCTAACTTGTTAACCTGCTTAAGATATGCAGAGCTCAGCTGTCTATGACATGATCTGTGTCCCCCTCTGTCCTTAGCCAGTTGTTTGACTCAGCTTATTACATGTAGGTCATGAGGTGGGTTTGGTGCTCATGTGTCAAGTCGGAAGGAGCTGTATCTTGGAGCTGTTGTTGTTGTCATTGTATATTCTGGTCTCTTCTAGTTGAATGATCTGAAAGTCTTGTTCACCAAAAGTGATGAAAACTTTGCTGACTACCCAAAGAGAGTTCCAAAAGTTGCAGAAAGCCCAGCCCTCAGCACTGTCACTGAGGAAAGCTTAGGGAAATTCAGCAAGGTAACCACGCCTTCGAATTCCCAGAAGACACATCTGACATCCATACCAGGTCAGTACACTGTCATGTTTTGCAATATCCATGTTCTCCAAAAGTAAAGCATACCCTGATAAGTGGAATTCTGTTAAGTTAGATTTCAGAGAACTGACCCTCTTCAGATTTGTAAATGTTCAGTCTGGTGGCTCTTTGCAGAGAATGGTGATAACAGTGATGAAAGAGGCGCAGGTGATATGTCACAGCATTCAGCGAGTCCTGTTATTGGCCATCTTCTAAAGAGCAGCACGATGACTGGTGCAGGGGAATGTCGGGAAATAGATTCAGTTGACGTTGATGCTGATGAAGAAGAGGAGAAAGAGGAAGAAAGTAACAGGAAGAGACGGTCGACAAGATGTAAGAGACGGACGACACGGGCTTCACAGGGGAAGCAGGATGCTGACAGTGACGGCGATACTGATGCTGAGGAGGAAGAGACAGATAGGTCCAGAAGGAAGGCAACCAGGGGCAAGAGACGGGTGACCCGGCCGTCACAGGAGAGGCAAGAGTCCGATAGCGACTGTGAGATTGTGGAGCTGAAGCCTGTGCAGACGAGAAAGAGGAGAACACAAAACGATGTGGACAGGGCAGGAGGAGACTGTAAGGGTGTTGCCAAGCGAGGGGCTAATAGAGGAAAGCAAGGGAGGAATGAGATGCTTGAAGATGATTTACAAGTTGTTGATGTGAGTTCAAGTCGAGGACCAGATGTGAGACCTGCACCGGGTAGAAGCAAGAAGGCCATAGAGAAGAAAACACTGGCGAAGAAGAATGAAGCGAATAGTTCAAAGAAGGATTTGTACGATGAGTTTGGGTTTTCTTGTCAGAGTGATGAGGAGAAATTGAGTCAGAATGACAACTCTGTGGCTGCTTCATCTCAAGATGAGTTTAGTGCAAGAATAGCAAGGTTTTCGGGTGGAAAGGTTGTGCCTGAGAAGACACCGAAGTTCTTCAAGGCGAGGGCAAGAGAACGTGCTAATGCTAGTCAGAGTGGCGGGAGCAGTTTTGAGATCGGTTCTGACAGAGAGAAGAAAACAGCTAGTGCGGGTAGGGCTAAGAAGGGTAAGAAGCCACAGAAACCTGGAATGAACTTCATGAGTTGTCTGGAGTTTAAGAAGCCAAGAGATAAACCCAATAGTCAGAGTCCTGTGGAGAAGGTTGGCTCACCTGTGTTCAAGTTTCCCTCACCGAATGTCAAGAAGGGTCAGAGTATGAAGAGAGGGGCAAAGAAGGGAACAAACAAAGAGGAGAAGGAAGATGCTATTGAATTTCCATCTGACAGAGCTAAGAAGTTGATGAAGCAGGCTGATTCAGGTGAGGGGGAAGGTGATGATGCAGGGTCTCATGAAGATAATGTGTCAGATGTGAAAAAGGGCAAGAAAGGGTTGCAGAAGAAATGTACCAAGGTCACAGAGGATGAGAAAGACCAGGACTCACCTCCAGCTAACAGACGAAACAGTCACAGCCGAAGTACCGGTAGAAAGGTTGAAAACAAGGTGGATTCTCCTGATGGAGTTGCTGTTTCGAAAACTGACAAGTCTGTGCAGAAACGTGACGATGAAGATGAGACTCAAATTGTTTCATTTCCTGCTGAGAAAAATAGAAGTAGGCCTAGGCGTGGGAGCAAAAAGGACAAGGAATCAGAGGACTGGGAGTTTCCTGATGTGTCACTGCCATCTGAGAAAACTACAAGTCGTGAAAGATCCAGGAGCAGGAAAAGGGAAACAGCGACATCACCTCCTGAAGTCGATTTTGCCGATGCTTTCCAGAATACTATCTCTAAGATCAAAAAGAAGATTAAGGATGCGGCACCAAAGACACCGTCACTGGAGGAGGAGGCCGCAGAGCTGAGCCAGAGATCCAGACAGGATTATGACTTGGATAGTGTAAGAGATGATACGACGGATGAGGAGGAACTGGGAGGTGGACTGATGCATTATGATAGCACAGCAGAGGTGAGTTTGGGCTATGTTCAGCAACGTGTGATGTTCTCTTGGACCCTGGATTAGGCTAGTCTGTCTTAGGTGGGCTTTACACATGTCTCTTCAGTGGGAGCTTCTTAGGAGTGCTTTCAATGGAGAAAGTTACGTTATGTCCTTTGATGGTGACTTTGTCATCAAGGAAATAGCATGGCGGATTGAGAGAAAAGGAATTTTCAGATTACCGGTAGCCTAAACTGCAACCCAAGTGTTTGGGTAGGATAGATACTACATGTATCACTGATTCTTCTTAAAGCATTCTATATTCTGTCTAGGTTTCAACGATGGATTACCAGCAAACAGCAAAGCAGGACAGCAAGGGAAATAAAAGCAAAGATGTTCCTCAAACCGATTCAGATGAAGAAGAGATTGAAGCCCCACCCAAGTGTAAGAAAACTCAACCAAAGAAGGGGGAGGAAAATCAACAGATGAACAAGCCGCGGAAAGAGACTGCTGGCGGAAGTGGTGGCGATGATGATGACAGGTATTGATGATGGACTCACTTCATTTAAAAAGTTCCCTTCTTTTTTGACAGTATCCAGAAGACAGTGTCTTCTTTGGTACTTTTCAGCAGGGTATCGTCTGAGGCTGAGTGTATCCCCCAGCTGAAATGTGAACCAGAGACCTCAGAGATGACAGGTGTTGGTGTTAAACTTCGCAGTCTACCATGTTAGACATTTTTTAGTGACATCCCATTGCCTAATACTAGTCAACTTGAATTTGATTCCTGTTTTTTAAGGCAGCTTCGATTCTGAGGTACCAATTACCTCAATACAACCACCTGTACCTTGCAGGCATTGTGAATGCAATCCTGCTGAGAAATTCACAGGTAGCAGCCTACACTGGACCCAGAAAAAACTGGGGAGACATATGTCATATTTGAATCAACCTTCTGGTAGATCTGTCATCTTAACAAAATACATGTATTGTGTACTTATACACGTGGTGGCTTTCCTTCAAACCCTGTTTCAGCTCTCATGAGCAAATTGAAATGAACGTGTAAAAGATGAGTTATTAATCCATCCTCTTTTACAGGTGTAAAACGGGTACTGAAGCTCGGGGCGCTGGCACCAAGTTGTCAGAGAGCCTTGCACACTTGGCTAAAAAGTACAGCGTAAGTACAGTTGATTATTTAATGCAATCTTGACACCTGTCTTCAACTTTATCGCTAAATCGTGCATGACATCAGGTTTAGAAACCATCTAAGTGTTGCAGTGTTACTGATGTTACATTTTTATGACCTCAGATTGTCTTCTGACGACCTGTGGAGCACAAGGCCATAGGAATCTTGAGAGGTCCTCTGCTTTAACCATATCCTATACTTCATTACCTCTGATATGAAATTAGTTTAGTTGTTCTTTCTTCATTGTGTTTTTTACGCTGTTTCCAATAGCTAAAATTGGGGAGGAGTTCATTTTTATTGCACCATCTGTGCAACCAAACTATTTTCCTTATTTGAACAATGTCCAAATGTGTGTCTATTTTCCCTCTCCCCATGAGAAGCACTTCAACATGATGTCGTAAAAACGCTTCAAAAAGGTGACATGGTGATGTTTCCTTGCGGTTTTGGAAATCTGGTGGTCTCTCTATGGTCCGTCTTTGTTCCGTTCCAAGAAAGATGATAAAAATGTGAAAACAGAGCGACACAGGTGATCATGACTGATCATGCTGCTACAGACTGCCTCGAGTGAGGCAGGTAATATTCCCCTCGCAGGAGACAGGAGCATCCTGCTGTTACTGAACAGTGGAAAACATCTTTACATTGTCACCAAGTCTCCAAGCGGTGACCTAATTGCCACAGTTTTGGTTTTTGGCTCCCAAATGCTGCTTCAAATACAATGATTTTTGTTGATTATCAATCGACTACTGCAATTAAGCTTTGTCGTAGCATTCTGTGATGGTAGTAACAGTTTTACTCAGTTTTGTGACTTCAGAATTAGCCTATGACATGTGGTCTGTCTGGTCTTGTTGTGATCATCATCTTTCATCTCCATGTCGGGAGCTTCATTGTGGTTGCGTATCAGAGACTTAACTCATTCTGTATGAAAAACAAAACACAGGTTTACAGGTGAGATGGATGAAGACAGAGATCATACTTAATTCTGTACCCTCTTGATTCTGATACCTACAGAAGCAGAAACCCTCTGAGGACAAGGCTGCTGTCTCCTTTGATGTGGAAGATGGGCACAGATCTGTAGCTGAGAAGAGAAAAAGTAGAAAGTTGATCAATTATGAAGAGCCTTCTGAGAGGTAAACAAGGATTTTCATACTTGTGGTAATCGGAGAAACTACAAATTGTAATCTCATATGTGACCCGTCACATCAAATCAGGTATTAAGGCGCACAAGATGTGAACTATGGTGACCAAAATAACTCCAGGAAATAAAGGAAGAAATGTAATCACTCAGATTTTACAAAAGATGGACAATACCCTAGGCCTACTGAAATTGACAAAATGTTGGTCTCAACCTGCCATTTTCAGAGCGACTTAGTACTCGTTTTGTGGTGATGGGTCACATATAGCCTACCTGATGATTGTTGAGCCTCTATAGTTCCAGTTGTGACTTGGTTCTCTATGGGCAATTGTTGGTTTCTCTAGACCGATGCTGTGACCAATGACACAGATGACTACCTATCCATTTAGTTTCCTATGACTGAGTTGCCCATAGAAAGCCAACTGATGTACTGTAAGAAGTGCCTTGGCACATTCTTGTACTCTTGTACTCTCATTCCAGTGATCTTGGGAGTGTGTCACCATTTGAAGCAAAATGGTCCGCCAAAGCGACCAGAAAGAAATTTGTAAGTGTGGGTTTCTTCCCTCATGATTGCCTGTCAGACTAGTGTGCTCTCAGTGGCAAATGAGATTCACAGTGAATTGATGCTGATCCAAGACTCCTGTAAAAGTTTGTTTCACCTTTTCTTTCAGAATTTATTCAGACCTGACAACCAGGTATGTTACAGTGAAGGCTTTGAGACCTTGTTGGCAATGCTTTCCCTTTGTCCTTCTCCTTTTGCTTGAAGTCGAATATCCATCGACACAATGTGTCGTTCTTTCTTGATCAATGTGCAAATATGACAAACTCATTTTGAATGATGTGTTGAACAGAGTGGTCATGAAAATCATTTTGTACAAGTGACATGAATCATTTTATTTGCAGGATCTTTATACTCCAGAAGTTCAGGTATGTTGTACAATGGATGACTTGGGCATCATCAAGCAACTGACTTCTCCTTTGTCTTAGTTGGTCTCTTGCACTCAAGAGGGGCATCGTTGATGTGATGTCACCAGACAGTTGTATTGTTCACAAGTAGTCTTGTGTGTTGGGCATCTTATCGTATCTCGTCAATCAATGCTTATTTCAGGTCCTAAAAGGTAACAACAAGAAGAGAAACATTTTCACAGACACTTCTGAGATTCAGTAAGTATACATGTAGCAGCATTTAGCAATACCAGTAAATAACAGCAACCAAGTATGAGAAATGTTTCTGAATTCATTGCAAAACAGTCTTTAAATGTTCATGGTGAAAAGTAGCGTATTGAAGCCACTTTCTTTCGCCAGTGGTCATTTAGGCCATCTCCTGCTGACCAGAGAGTAGCCAGTGATGTCTGGGTACATAGTGACTGCTGAATCAAACATAATCTCTCTCTATCTCAGGAGTGAAGCCAGTTGGATAGTTGGCTCCACAGCCAGGAAAAAACAACCGAAGAAACCACCGGCCAGGACATACGGCCAGGCAAAGAAAGAGCCAAAAAGGGGCAAGTTGAAGCCAGCCCACAGTGTCCTCTTGGATGAAGATTCAGATGAGGTAGGAACATTGGATTTCTTCACATTCTTGATTTCCTTTTAAACCTTTCAACCCTGTCCTCGTAGTACTTGCTACTCATGTAGTATCTATTGTTGTTAGCATTTTAATTGACTGGCAATTTTCAGATACGGTATGCAGCAACTCTTCACATGTTTTCCATCTTGTGTTGTAGGAGGAGAATCCAAGGCAAGGCAAAGGTAAACAGAAGAAGGAACCGAAAGAGAAGAAACAACCAATGAAGAAGCAGAGAAAAGGTCAAAGGGCAAAGTCTCCTGAGCAAGACAGTCCTGTTGTGTACCAGCCTAAGGTGCCGTCAGAAATCGCTGTCACACCAATGGAACCACTGTATATTGAGGATGATCTACCCCCGTCACCAAAACAAGCCGATGTTTTCAATGTTCCGACACCGAGGTTTGGTAAACAGAAGAAGGAACCAAAAGAGAAGAAGCAGCCAATGAAGAGGCAGAAAAAAGGTCAAAGGTCAAAGTCTCCTGAGCAAGACAGTCCTGTTGTGTACCAGCCTAAGGTGCCGTCAGAAATTGCTGTCACACCAATGGAACCACTGTATATTGAGGACGATCTACCCCCGTCACCAAAACAAGCTGATGTTTTCAATGTTCCGACACCGAGGTTTGGTAAAAGCAAACAGTTCAAGCCTCTTGAGATGACTGTTACTCCTGTTACACCGAGGACGGCTGCTCGGATGGAGGGTATGTTATCATAGAAGTGCCTGGCATTTGATAAGGTACACTTTAATACTTGAGTTGGCTGTTGTGCCGTTTTTGAGATGATGGTGATCTGTCTGTTTGTAATCATATTTCTCCACCTCTACAGATGATGATCTCATGATTGAAGAATTCCGCTCCGCTCCAATAGAAGACGACGTCGTGAATATACCTTGTCGGATATCCCCTGTCATTGTGAGTGTGTCTATCAGAATCTGAAATGATATCAAACTGATAATAGTCCAACCAAGATGATTGTACTTTACATAAGATGTTACCATTGGTTCTAGTTAGCTATTTGGAGTTGATTCACATGGAGTGCGTTAGTGATTCCCTCCCGGTGAGCTACTGACGCAGGAGGCCTTTTCTTGTAAGAATCTCTAACTGTCAATCATTCTACGCCATGTTTTGTAGGTGAATATAAGAGATTCCGATTCAAATAAGGAGGAAGAAGATGAAGAAGTTGAGAGTCCAGATGTGGCTCCACCACTCTCCAGCCAGTTCAGTCATATATCTAACATCAAGACACCAGCGATACAGCCTTCAGGAGAGTTAGAGGTACCGGTATGTACATTTTTGTATTACCAGATGTTGCATTCAGAACTGAATGCCAGCTGTGACTGAACACTAGATATTTTAGAGTAGTTTGTAATATTCCGGAGGAAAACTGCTGACAGAACTCGCACTGCCTTAAGACAGTCCCAATTCAGATGATGTATGGGTTGATTGGGATGATAATCCACAGCTTCAGAGATCAGAGGACCTCTGATGTAGTCAACACTGGCTGCTGTGCCGTAACAAAGTATTCATGTTGAGATCTTTGTTTTCCTAGCGGTGGATGATGGCATGTTCTTTGCAGGATGACCTCAGTGATGAAGACCCAGACCTTGACTTGGAGGATCCTTCTCACCTGACGATGCCAAAGTCAGGGCCGTCGTCGATCATGAGACGGAAGAAGAGAGGGATCAAAAGAAATATAACAATATCCTTTGAGTTATGAAGTGCTGGCTTGTGTTTCTTGGTCTCATGTTAGGAGTTGGGGGTAGTACTACATGTAGTATCTCTGTACCATCTTACAGACTACGAAGATTAGAATAGGCCTACCTGCCCTGATTAAAAACCATATTGGAGTCGAATCAATCTGGCAGGTTCTCCTCAGAGTGGATGGTGACACAATTTCAAGTCATAGGTTGGGAAATGAAACGATGTTCAATGCGATTTGTTGTCTGTCTCCGAGTCCGTTGACTTGTCTGATTTTCTTTGAACCTCAAAGGTAGTTGAAGTATTCCTTAACCTGACTCACATGATATTAGATGATGATGATGTTGATGAGGATGAAGATGATGAAGGTGATGATGAGCAAGAGGAAACATCTTCTGGGTGTACAATAGAAATGGATCGAGAGGACAAGAGTACCGGTAGTGTGTATCGACCAAGAAAACTCTTCAAGACTGATGGTAAGTTTGCTCTTGTCATGTTATAATGCAAGTCTTGTTAGTAAAATATGAGTTGACATTTGTTTGGGTAGCATTAATGTGATAACTTGAGCACAGGAGGATTTACAGGAACAGGCATGTGTCAGCAGCACTACTCGAACAGTCTACCGAATGGGTTGAAACTGAAAAAGAAGACAAAAATTTATGAAGGGTACCCTATCGTGCACTTTTGCTCAAGGCACTTAATTTAAGTAGGCACTCAAAGAATTCACATCCTCGGCTTGATGTGAAAGAGAGCTTGTTCCAAAATGGAAGGATCGGTAGGAAATATTTTGCTGTTGAAGGATTCAGTCCATCGTTCATAATGATACAGAATGTTTCATGATGATCTGATGCTGTTGTTTCAGATGAAGCTCATAATGGCGATGACTTGTCATCCAGTGATTCGTATCCAAGGACTCCTAATAACAGCCTTCAGACAATACCAGCTGTCATCAAATCATTCGGGGCAGAGTTTCAGAAGAAGTATTCTGTAAGTGAACGATTATCCTGTTCCTGAATGTTCCGAATCTTTCGGCCCAGGTTGTTGGTTCATGATCACCTGGTTGGTGTCATACATTTGTAACTGTTTCTTACATTTATTTCATAGGCACGGAAGGAGAGACTGAACCAGTTTACTGTGAACACACTTAAGTCGACCAGCAAACAGATCCACAAGGTCTGGAACCACCAACAAACATCTCGGTAAGTCTGATGTTTGTCCCAGTTGTTGTGACCATGTGCTGGTAATAAGTCTGGCAGGATTAAACTCAAGAAGTATGTCGACATGAGGATGGAAAACATTACCTCTGACCGGCCTTAGCGTTGTACTGGTAGCAAAGTATGACCTGGTTCCTACTGGCCCTGCATGTGGGACATTTCTCTTCTAGCTCAGCTGGTAGAGTGTTGGAGTCATACGCAGAAGGTCCGTGGTTCAAATCCAGATGGTGATCACTTCATCCAGATGATGATCACTTCATCCAGATGATGATCACTTCGTGAAAAGAACCATACTTGCAACTCCAAACTGTTTTGCATATGTTTTTTTGTTCGTATATTAATGATATTTTATACATTGCAGGCAGAGAATGTTGGATGATTTCAATGAAGGAATTCTGCAGGAACTTAACGAGTTAGAGAAGACTGTTGACAATCTTAAACAGGCAGAAACAGAAGCCATGGTGAGCGATGCCTTACTTTCAGTCATTGGTAGAGTCTTAATTTTAGTTGCTGCCATCTCAGAGAAATATCATAATTTATGTCAAAAATAGATCGATATGTTCATATCTGAAGACCCTCATACACCTACTTTCGAGATAAGGATGTGCTTTTCCATGTTTTGCAGGATTTCCTGAAGTCACACATGAGTGTTCTTGAGTCGTGTCGTATCTCTCAGGAACAAAGGTATGGTGGTCTCTCTTTATCTTCTGTCATCTCCATCAACCGTAGATTTAGATGCCAGTGACAATATTGTGACATGTGTATTTTGCTCCTCCAAAGATGAGGAAAGTGGTAGTATAGCTGACTGGACAAAGCAGGCTTGTCACGTCCAGAAGTAATAATTAGGGCCATTCACGGTGGCATTCCAGCCTTCACTATAACAAAGTTATCCGGTTGATTTGAAGACACACTGTTACCTCATTCATTTTCTCGTGCAGGATTAAAAACCTGAGAAGAGAGCATGTAAATTTTGAGGGACAACAGAGACAGTTTGAGACTCATCAGACTGGTCAGCAACAGAACGTGAGGGAAATCCTTCGTAAGGAACTCCAGATGATGCAGAAGAAAATCTTGATGCAATCTGTGAGTACATTTCTTCTTTATTTAATGATGAATATTGGGTACCTTTGTTTAGATCGCTTTCAGCCATTAGCACCAAGCAAGAGCTGGCAAGAACTCTTGCACTGTGATCTCCCTCCTCACGCTCTTGCTGTATGCTAACAACTGCCATACTTTCCCTTGTTCACGGAGAAGATTGGATTGCGTGGATTGACACTAGACTGCCTTATGAACGAGTCAGTGATTGCATACTGTAACAGTGAGTTTTTGCAATTGCCCGGTCAGCATATGACATTTGCCAATGTTGAAGCCTCCTCGAACAATACATGTAGGTGAAATATCGTTTAACGTTCTCATAGGCCTGACCTGGCCTTTGAGACAACTCACTGTAGCAACTCGGCTGACTGTCAATTTTATTTTTTCACAGCAAAAAGAAGAGATGATGAATGTAAAGCGGACACTGCAGATGATGTTCCAGTGATTCCAGTCCAGGATGCATTCATATCTTTTACCTCAAAGCGGACACTACAGATGATGTTCCAGTGATTCCAGTCCAGGATACATTCATATCTTTTACCTCAAAGCGGACACTACAGATGATGTTCCAGTGATTCCAGTCCAGAATGCATTCATATCTTTTACCTCAAAGTTTTGTGAATAATTGAATCATTTGATGAGTTAGATCATTGGGCCTTTCAAAAAGTATTAACTGGTTGATTGATAATCCTCCTTTTAATAATACCTTCTTAAAACATTGGTTAGAAATTGATTGTACATTTGGTAACAGATTTAATTAACTTAATACCAATTGGTTTGGTGTACAGTCATTCATATTTTACCAGTATTGGTTGTGAATTTATTTATAGGTCAGTTGTTAGAGCTTCTTCTTCGTTTACTTGTAGTTAATGTTACTACTGTCTTGGTGTCATTTCTTCAGTTCATGTCAGCATTGCTCTCCAAAAGTTAATGGCTGTATCTCTACTTCTGATCAGTGGGAAGGCAGTCAATTGAAGGAATGGCTCTTTCATGCACTATCAAGTACACTGCAATGGAGAGTACAGCTGTTACTACAATTACCCATGCCCCCACTGCTTAGTACGGATACTGCCTTCTACATGGGCTATATCATTGGAGAGCAGAGTTGATGGATGTGAAGAGATGTTAAGAGAGAAAGTTCCCAGTTTTTACCCAGGCTATGAGGTACATGTATATTATGTTGGGCTGTTCAGCTCACCTCGCCTATTTCTGGGTGGAGTGAAGCAATCCAGTACAATGCATTTTGACAATGCAGTTGAAGAGATTTCATCTTGTGGAAATGTGTTTACTTACAAAGTTGTCATTCTACAGAGACCACATTTTCTGTTCAATCATTAGAAATAGTTTATAATACTTGTTGGTGATATTATCATTTGTAAAGAGTATTCACTTTTTGAAGTCACTTTTTGAAGTCACTTAAAGGAATGTAAGTGCCAAAGTTTTTTTTGTGAGACAATACAGTTTATTGCTTTGTTATATATGTTTGTTGTAAATTCTGTAACACAGTTAAATTCCAGATAACTTCACAGACTTCGAACAGGGCTTAAGATAAGAGGAGTATTTGCTTAAAATACTCCTTGAAATCTCAAAATACTCCTCCAGTCCAGAACTGAAAGAGTAAAATACTCCTTGAGATTTATCAGTTTGCAATACTTTACTTATGGAATACGCCTTTGAAGAGCGAAAATACTCTTTCAAATTCTGATAGACGAGTATAAATACCGGTACTCGTTGCCCTCAAAATTATCTAAAGCCCTGTTCGAATGGTGATGATCCAAATGGTGATCATTGAGAACATACAAAGGAGACGGATCTGAAGGCCACAAGCATGTCACTTGGCTTTAGAAATGTATCAGAGGTGTCAGCGTGTTGTGTCCGAGTCAGTGCAAAGGTTGAGGATCTGCGACGACAGCTTGGTGAGCTTCCCTTGATACAATATGAATGGGGAACCCGCCCTGCGGTTTATCCCAACAGGTCGGCGCTGCGAGCGATTGTACCGAAACGATGTCATTTTAGGTGTTGACGTTGCATCCTGAAAAATTTCCTTTACATTTTGCTACAGGAAAAATGACACAAAAGACGTTGTCTTTATCGCCATCGGATCTCTTACTTTTAAGGAAAAAATGCATGAGTTTAAAAGAAAATTTCATCTGCAACACGATGATGCAAGTTTTACTGTCGGGCGACCAACACAAATGGTTTATTTTCACACCAGAAATAAATGGAAATAATGTTAGAAAAGAGACTTCGGTCACATCGCTCGCAGCGCCACGTCGTGACGTTACTGTGCGGGTTCCCCATTATAACCATTTAACCAACACCTGTTGACTGTCTGAACAGCATGCCATCATCATTCCCTCCTCCTGTAGTGTATGTGGAGAGTATCTGTACTTGTTAACAGTGGGAGGGAGGCTATTTAAAGTAATGGCCACACCTGGGCGAGGGTGTACTTGCAGGTACAAGGTAGAGCTATTACTTTAGCTGACCATCCCCCCACTGATAAACCTGCAAGTGTAGTCTTGTCTCGTGGACTACAGCCGTCATCAGATAATTTTAAAAGAAAACAAGACTGTTTTACTATCCAAATAAATAAGTCTATTGAACAACATTTGAACATTAATAAATCCATAGGTAGGCACTTTGTGACTGCTACATCGAACCAGGAAATGAAACACACACAGCAAATAACACCAAGGCAGACCTCAGTCTGCTTATTACTGATGGGCTGGCTTACAAAATCAATAACTGAAGAACCAGATTCTGGAGGGTGTTCATTACTTACCGTACATGATTAAGCTGATTAAGGGCCTGCAGCCTGAGAAATACAAAATATTGTAGGACCTGACCCTGTGTATTCAGTGAATAGCATTTCAGGATGAATACCCTTCATGAATTTGGTTCGTTGTGTTACCATATCAACTTGTAGAACACTGAACTGAAGGTAAGGAAGCCAGGTGATACCAAATAAATCCTCCTGAAAGCTTCTACAGTAGACTTCTCATGGTCAACTTTGTTCACTTACACTAGCCTTCCCTCCACATTCAATACTTATGTTATTCATATTACTCATTCATGTATCTTGCAGCAGGACTACGACTCAAATTTTCATGAATTCTTCATTGTCATCTAAATAATGTTCTTGAATTCTTTTAAACGATTTCTATGACACGTGGCATACAATAGACAAATCCCAAATTGACGAAAACGAGAAAGATCTGCGCACTTCCGCCGAAATGGCAAACAGAACCTCGGTCTGAAACCATCTGACACTGAATGACGTGACGCAGAGAACCCCACGACCATGTGACGACAGTGAGTTCGATGACGTTGCGTCAGACTCGACCATTGCTGAATCATGGATTGCGTCACGTCAGCTGGTTTCAGGTCGAGGTTCTGTTTGCCATTTCGGCGGAAGTGCACAGATCTGGGAATTTGGGATTTGTCTATAGCATTGGGTATTTACCAAAGGCCGGGGCTATTCGTACCGTGACGGTGCAAATAACGCCAAACCAGATCTTATTCGTACCGTGACGGTGTGAATAGTGCGCCGTCGGTTCTTATTCGTACCGTGGCGGTGTGAATAGTGCGCCGCCGGTTCTTATTCGTACCGTGACGGTGTGAATAGTGCAGGAACAGCTCTTATTCACACCGTCACGGTGGGAATAGTGTGTGGAGAATGATTATTCGTACCGTGACGGTGATGTATAATTTCTGCACCGTAACTCGGACAGTGCGAGACTGTGGGCAGCAGATCTAAAATGATATTAATTTTAGCCTGGGCAATTTTTTTCCTCTTTGACGGGGTCCAGTGACCCCATCTTTCACAGTTAATGATGAAATGTTGGCCTCTGCAAAATATTTTTCATAAAATTCGAGAAAAAAAAAATTCGAAAAAATTTGGTTCAAGAATTACGCAGTTCCCCGTTTTCCGAGACAGTCACACGGATCGATATCACGATATCGAGAAAAAGACGAAAAGAAGAATAAAAGGAGGTGAAAGACGAACTAAAAGAAAATAAAAGAAGAACTATCATGACGGGGCTCGAACCCGCGACCCTCCGTTTGATAACCACCCACGCAAACCACTCGGCCACTGCGGCTTATGCCAC
>NMRB01000560.1:208872-228892 GCA_002633025.1 Notospermus geniculatus
GGGGGGGGGGGGGTGATGACAATGCAGGGGGAAACCAGTTAGGAGGCCCAAAGAAACTGGGTACACATGTGACAGATGGCTCTATGCCATTATCAAAGTTATGACATTCTTGTGGCTATCTCGTCTGCCCAGTTTTCGTATGTTGGGAAAGGGCCTAGGGGTCTAGGGCCTAGGGGTCTAGGGCTAGGGCTAGGCTTTATACAGTGGAACCTCTCTATTAAGGACACCTCGGGGACTGACAAATGCTGTCCTTAATTGAGAGGTGTCCTGAATACAGTAGGTTAAAATGAATAGAAATGGTCAATTTGGGACTGTGAAAACTTCGGTGTCCTCCTGGCGGAGGTGTCCGTTATGGGAGGTTCCACTGTATGTCAAAGTGAGGGCTCAGCCCATGGCCATGCATGTCAATTGCCTCATCTATCATAAAGCATGAGATCACACCGGTAGTCATTCTCGATCAAGTAGGCCTAGCTCGCAACATGATGTAGTTTAAAATCAATGACCAGTTTCACCACCAGATCAAAACGAATTTGTGTAGCACAGGTATATTTTACAGACAGCAGGTTGTTCAGCTAGTGAATAGTGCTATTCATATCCCACTGTAAGCACTTGCGTGAATAGAGTACAAGAAGTAAACATTGTGTACAACAAGGAGGTATACATTGTATACAGGTAGCAGTCACTGCCGAAATGACGGCCGATGAAAACGTGTGGTGCGAAGTTCGATGATCTCTCAAAAAATTGGGGAAAAGCTGTACAAAATAACTCACCAACTACATGACTGTCGTTTATGGTGTAACTCCTGGTATACACATGCTTGCGAAACTTTGTGATATGTTGATATCTCGGAATTCGTGAAGGCGTCTTTGGATCAGAACTCGGTGGCCCGAAACTTCTTGGAAACTGTCTTCCGCCGCTAGATGGCGCCAATGACTCTAGTTAGTTTTTCAACTTCATGCGTATCTTAACCTTTCTAAAGGTACAGGCTTCTTGGATCTAGATTGATTGTTTTATAGCATTAAAATACTGTGTTCTCTCGATTTTTCTCACATATTTTGAGTTTCGTTTGAGGTAAAAAAGATGACAAATGTAGATGTCGTCTGCTCATGGTTTGGTCTATTTTTTTTCACTCCAAAGCTGAGCACCAGATCCACCTGCGCCGCATAGGCCTACTACTCCACGCCCCTGCCAGACCACGACCTGGAGGAGAGGGGCTGTCGTTCTCCCCTTCAGGAAATCTTTCATTGTTACCGGGAGGGGCAGGGCCCCCTTTCAAAGGTGCCGATTGATCAAGTAATAACCACAGCAAACTCAAGTCCCAGATGGCAGGAGCAGATCCAGGATTTGGGAAGAGGTGGCGCCCTGTGCTAGAAACATTGAAATTTGCACCAAATTCCAGAATTTCAGTCGATTTTACAGATTTTTTGGCTAAAGGGGAGGCGAGTGCCCAGCACGCCACCCTCTGGATCCGCGCCTGTAGGCCTATGGCAATCAGTGAAACAAACAACTCCTCATTACATATTTCATAGAATTTATTTTATTTTCATGTCCTTATAATCTTCAGTAATACTTTTACGAAGAGATGGTCAATGTATGCCTACTGGTATTCATGGGGAATTTCACGTGACAGCACAGCACCAGCACAAAAGGAGGAGGTGAAGTGTCATGGCGGGAAGTCCAAGGTTTACGGCTGCTAGGCTGCAATTACAAAGAGCTACACACTACATGGACATGCCAGTTAACATTGTTAATAACAATGGCTTCACAGTTGAAGCCATTGTTAACCGCCGTGTCCGTGTAGCCTGTAGCTCTATGTGGAGGGGCTGGGGTTGAAGGGGAGCACATTTAACGAGAATGCAACACTAATCCTGTATTATCAGGATAAGAAATTTTTCTGGGAATTACAGGACATATGTCACATCAGTTAGCAGATCAATTAGCACCTTATACTGTCGTGTGTCTTGAGAATGAGAAAAGACAAGGTTCATTTTAATATAGGCAGAAGCAGGCCTAGGTTTAGACCAGAGGCCAACTCCTTCGTATAACCTTGAGAATAGCTAGACCAAATCCAGTAGACAGCAACTTATCAAGAAATCAGACCCATGGAGTGGTCTGTGGGTCATTCTCTGATCATCCTGTTTCACCTTCATGTTTTCCTGATCCTTAAAAGATTAAGTAAGTTGCCTTGCATTAGGAGAAAAGAGAATACATATATGTACAAACAAAGATATCAGAAGCAGAGTTCACTTGGTTGAATCGTCCATACATGAATGTACAGTTTTATACAAAATCTTTAGGTCATTTGTATGAGTCCGTTGTGACAGAACCCAACCATGGATAACATAGTTCAGAACAAAATTCTGGAATGATACAATACAAGTCAGAAATGCATTTGAACATTCACCATTCAAGACTGGCACGTACAAGTTATTGGCATTGAAGATTAAGTACATGAGGAAATGTACTAGCTTGCCAGCTCAGGGGCCATATTTATGAAGCCTTCGCAACTTTGCTTTCATGCAAATCTATTGTAAGGCAGCCAGTGAACAATAGGGCATGTGCAGCCAAACAATAGACTTGCGTGCACGCACAGTTGCGAAGGCTTCGTGAATATGGCCCCTGGTCACCAGATTCACGAACCCAACATCACAACCAACGTTTGTGAGAAAAGCAACTCTGGCCCGTTAATCACGCTAACCGCCACCAGGTGGCCTGGGAGGCCCATCTGACTTGAGCTAACAATGGTGCTTCTCCATGTGAGAGATTTCTTCCACAAGTTGGCTTGCTATGGGCAAATTAGCCGCAGAAAACCATAGACGATTCTCCAATTGACGTAAACGAGAAAGATCTGCGCACTTCCACCGAAATCGCAACCATAACCTCAGTCTGAAACTGAATGACGCGACGCAGAGAACCCCACGACAGTGACTTTGACGACGCTGCATCCGAGTCGACCATTGTTGAATTATGGATTGCGTCACGTCAGCTGGTTTCAGATCGAGGTTGTGGTTCGATTTCAGCAGAAGTGTGCAGATCTGCGACTTTGAATCGTCTATAGGCAGTTGTTTGTATCACTGGAAACCAATGATGGTGAACGGCCCATTGAGTGCCAACTTTACATGAGGAAACAGTCATGTGGAGTAACCCCTTCATGCTACACAATATAAGCTGCTGCCATCTAGTACCTGCAACGCCAACTGACAGTCAAGTGGCTACGACTTGCCGCAAGAAGTTGGCCTCTATCGGAAAATGATGAAGTTTAGACAGCAGAAAGAGTTGTGCCAGTATTATAAAAGCATTGCACATGACATGAGCACGTTAACATTCTAATGCCAACAAGAGGTTAATCAATCATATATTATTATAATCATTTGATGAATATAGATGGGTATCCCATCTGGAACAAACACAATATAGCAATCTCTATGTACAAACTGAAAGTGAAGAGGTGTCGTTGTAACCCAGTCAGTACAAGTGGGCAATTTTTCGCAACTCCTGAGTGTGAACCAAGTTCAAAACACGACCTCGAGAAATCTGCGACAGAACATCCCCCAATACATGTACTTTCGCCCGCGAGAAAAACTAAGGGAGTGGTCATAAAACATATGCCCGTTTACACTTCGTACCGAATGGGTCAACGTGCAGGCAAAAGAGACAAAAGCTAAAGACGCAGGCAATATCCAGGAAGTCAACTGGCCCGTATTTTAGAATGCCCCTTAATGTAAAAGAGTTCCTTAAGGCTATTGTTCTCAACAGGAGAACAATAGCCTTGAGGAACTTGTTTACATTGAGGAGCAGTTCTAAAATACGGGCCAGTGACTCCTTTGACCATTTCAGTGCAGAGCTTTTTTCGTGGATTCATCTGGATGCTGAGGCCGGCTAAAGCGTTACATCGATCTTGACGAAAACCACGGCATTGTGCACCACAATGCGTGCTGTTCTGCTAACTGGGGTTCAGCTAACCTCCATGAGGTCAACTGGAAAACTGGAAGTATACAGGATTCAGAGTTGTACTATATCATATCGGGGAATCCAATTAATGAAGTGCAGTCATCTGCAGGTATTGGAATCACAAGGAAGGTTTCTAGGGGCCGTGAACGATGTCCGCCGTCTCAAACCCGGTCCATAGAACTTTAATCTCTTTAGCTTTGCCTGCATTAATCACCAGCTTCTTTGGTTCCCTCCCAGCAAAATAATCATCACCCGTGACTACTCAATTAACATATCTGTTATCTGCAAAATAATCATCATCTGTGACGACTAACATATCTGTTATCTACAATAATTGTTGTTGAAGCAATAAACCACTCAAAAAAACTCACATAAAATATATCTTTTTAACTGACACCATATGGCTTTGCTGAAACAGACTTTGTCCCATAACCTGAATCTATCTCTCACCAGAAAATAAACAAAACAGAAGCACCCACCCCACTCTGCAGACACAACGTGTAACTAAATGTATGGTATCTACAACTCCAGCATATCATATTAAATGAACCTCATTCATTACAAACATCCAACAAGAAGAAACACTGGCTGTGATCCATGATATTAAAACCAGGCCTTATCCACAGGATTGCTACACTCGGCTTATACTCAATTAGAACTGCACTCATTTGGCAAATACTAAATATTAGCTCTCAAAATTACTCCGTTCCAGGAAATAGGAGGGCTCCATCAGCCTGAANAGACCCATGGAGTGGTCTGTGGGTCATTCTCTGATCATCCTGTTTCACCTTCATGTGTTCCTGATCCTTAAAAGATTAAGTAAGTTGCCTTGCATTAGGAGTAATGAGAATACATATATGTACAAACAAAGATATCAGAAGCAGAGTTCACTTGGTTGAATCGTCCATACATGAATGTACAGTTTTATACAAAATCTTCAGGTCATTTGTATGAGTCCGTTGTGACAGAACCCAACCATGGATAACATAGTTCAGAACAAAATTCTGGAATGATACAACACAAGTCAGAAATGCATTTGAACATTCACCATTCAAGACTGGCACGTAAAGTGTTTTTCACATTGAACTGGCCAAAGGTACTTAGTTGAACTCAGGAATGTGACCAGATCACATTTACCAAGAGGTAGTGGTGTTGCACAACACTGACTTGAAAAGAGATTATAGCTCTTTCATGCTGTCAGCCAAAGCTGGTCAGCCATGACACTGGCTGCCGAGGGTTGTGTAACATTATTATTTGTCATCATGCCATTACAGTTTAGTGACAAGAGGTCAGCCAAGTACCTTTGGCCAGTTCAATGTGAAAAACACTTTACAAGTTATTGGCATTGAAGATTAAGTACATGAGGAAATGTACTAGATTGCCAGCTCAGGGGCCATATTTATGAAGCCTTCGCAACTTTGCGTTCATGCAAATCTTTTGTAAGGCAGTCAGTGAACAATAGGGCATGTGCAGCCAAACAATAGACTTGCGTGCACGCACAGTTGCGAAGGCTTCGTGAATATGGCCCCTGGTCACCAGATTCACGAACCCAACATCACAACCAACGTTTGTGAGAAAAGCAACTCTGGCCCGTTAATCACGCTAACCGCCACCAGTACCAACTCAGTCCAGTACTGACCAGGTGGCCTGGGAGGCCCCTCTGACTTGAGCTAACAATGGTGCTTCTCCATGTGAGAGATTTCTTCCACAAGTTTGCTTGCTATGGGCAAATCAGCCGCAGAAACCATGGACGATTCTCAATTTGACGTGAACAAGAAAGATCTGCGCACTTCCACCGAAATCGCAACCATAACTTCGGTCTGAAACTGAATGATGTAATGCAGAGAACCCCACAACAGTGACTTTGACGACGTTGTGTCAGAGTCCACCATTGCTGAATCATGGATTGCGTCACGTCAGCTGGTTTCAAATCGAGGTTGTGGCTGCGATTTCTGCGGCAGTGCGCAGATCTGCGACTTCGAGAATCGTTTATAGGCAGTTGTTTGTATCACTGGAAACCAATGATGGTGAACGGCCCATTGAGTGCCAACTTTACATAAGGAAACAGTCATGTGGAGTAACCCCTTCATGCTACACAATCGACGCTGCTGCCATCTAGTACCTGCAACGCCAACTGACAGTCAAGTGGCTACGACTTGCCGCAAGAAGATGGCCTGTATCCAAAAATGATGAAGTTTAGACAGCAGAAAGAGTTGTGCCAGTATTATAAAAGCATTGCACATGACACTATGAGCACGTTAACATTCTAATGCCAACAGGAGGTTAATCAATTATATATTATTATAATCATTTGATGAATATAGATGGGTAGCCCATCTGGAACAAACACAATATAGCAATCTCTATGTACAAACTGAAGTGAAGCGGTGTCGTTCTGACCCACTCAGTACAAGTGGGCAATTTTTCGCTACTCCTGAGTGTGAACCAAGTTCAAAACATGACCTCGAGAAATCTGCGACAGAACATCCCCCAATACATGTACTTTCGCCCGCGAGAAAAACTAAGGGAGTGGTCATAAAACATATGTCCGTTTACACTTCGTACCGAATGGGTCAACGTGCAGGCAAAAGAGACAAAAGCTAAAGACGCAGGCAATATCCAGGAAGTCAACTGGCCCGTATTTTAGAATGCCCCTTAATGTAAAAGAGTTCCTCACGTCTATTGTTCTCAACAGGAGAACAATAGCCTTGAGGAACTTGTTTACATTGAGGAGCATTCTAAAATACGGGCCAGTGACTCCTTTGACCATTTCAGTGCAGAGCTTAATGTAAAAGAGTTCCTTAAGGCTATTGTTCTCAACAGGAGAACAATAGCCTTGAGGAACTTGTTTACATTGAGGAGCATTCTAAAATACGGGCCAGTGACTCCTTTGACCATTTCAGTGCAGAGCTTTTTTCGTGGATTCACCTGGATGCTGAGGCCGGCTAAAGCATTACATCGATCTTGACGAAAACCACGGCATTGTGCACCACAATGCGTGCTGTTCTGCTAACTGGGGTTCAGCTAACCTCCATGAGGTCAACTGGAAAACTGGAAGTATACAGGATTCAGAGTTGTACTATATCATATCGGGGAATCCAATTAATGAAGTGCAGTCATCTGCAGGTATTGGAATCACAAGGAAGGTTTCTAGGGGCCGTGAACGATGTCCGCCGTCTCAAACCCGGTCCATAGAACTTTAATCTCTTTAGCTTTGCCTGCATTGATCACCAGCTTCTTTGGTTCCCTCCCAGCAAAATAATCATCACCCGTGACTACTCAATTAACATATCTGTTATCTGCAAAATAATCATCATCTGTGACTACTAACATATCTGTTATCTACAATAATTGTTGTTGAAGCAATAAACCACTCAAAAAAACTCACATAAAATATATCTTTTTAACTGACACCATATGGCTTTGCTGAAACAGACTTTGTCCCATAACCTGAATCTATCTCTCACCAGAAAATAAACAAAACAGAAGCACCCACCCCACTCTGCAGACACAACGTGTAACTAAATGTATGGTATCTACAACTCCAGCATATCATATTAAATGAACCTCATTCATTACAAACATCCAACAAGAAGAAACACTGGCTGTGATCCATGATATTAAAACCAGGCCTTATCCACAGGATTGCTACGCTCGGCTTATACTCAATTAGAACTGCACTCATTTGGCAAATACTAAATATTAGCTCTCAAAATTACTCCGTTCCAGGAAATAGGAGGGCTCCATCAGCCTGAAAACAAACCTGCCTTACTAGCTTGTCTCTGACACAAGAACTAGCATGAAACAAATCCTCAAAAAAAGTTCACAAATTATGGACTCAAACTCGAGACCTCAACCCATGCAGGGGTTCATCGACATCTGCGATCAATATTATTGCAAACCTGGAAACTTCCAATGTTCCATTCGTATTCACCCAACACCTCAGTGATGAAATATTTCTACAATCATTCCACCGCCTTTCAAAAACATTACAGCAGCGAAATACAGTCGGTTGAAATGAACTTGTAACAAGTCACAACCGGGAAAAAGAGCCAGCCACGAAAATACTATTACAGATTTACGCCATTATGGGATTGATACAAAATGTTATAATGCCGACATGATGTGAACTGAAATGCACACAGATTTATTGCCTCAACTTGGCCTCCGATCCAAACATAAAACGTGAATGCACCAATGAATCATCATAAACGTTGTTAAGTATTTAAGAAATTGAACTTATGGATCAAAACTGAAAACATTGTCCTTACATCATCATGATCACAGACACGTCAAATTTGATTGACAAATTGTCGTTGTTTGCTCAGAGTGCAGTGCAGAAGATTATATAAAAGAAAAAATAGCACATACCATATAGTTCTAATACCTGCTGTACCCAGTCAATTTTTTTCAACAGATTTTTTGAATATGCTGAGTTCAGCCATATAGCCTCGGCCTTTAATCTGAATGATGCATAGAGCACTGCCGTCACAACACAAAGCTGAATTCTGTGGAAAAAATATCAGAAAGTCAAAGAGTTTTCTCTAGAAATCGTTCAATGTGATAGAGCTGAACTACAGATGATGTCAGAGATGACATCGCCATCGTAAGTTTCATTTTAAAAATCTTGAGAAACATGCACGTACAGGCACTCTCCTCTTAGTATTCTGCAGATGAAGGTCAGAGGTCAAGGTTATCTTGTGCAGAGACTCAAGACTGAGAAGACAACATCTTTGACTATAATTCTTCTGCAACTCCAAATCCACAAGTTCAGCGACTTTATCTGATGGAAGTTGGCTACTTTCACAATCAACCTGACCTTCCTCCAAATCTTTCCAAATTTTCACCCAAGAGAAATGACAACACTGGTGTTCAATAAGTTGAAATGTTGCAGTATAAGCACAACATAATATATGAGGACCCGTTACCATGGATACAACAATATGTGACATGGAAGACATTGGTTTTACCTCATCACAACACGCGATACAAATCTGGTCACCGACGAAAATATCCAGAAAATATATATTCATATGGGATTCTTATTATACAATTAAATCGAATCATAGCATATATCTTTATTTATCTTTTTCATATCATTAATGGCAGCCCAAAAATTTCACTATGGCAACAGTACAATTCTACAAAATAGGCCTTCTAAGTGGCGAAATGATACATGAGAACGATGAACAGGTGAATGTGGTTGTGACACAAGAATAACTCTCTCACTCCCAGAGACCATTTCATTACAAACACTGAATCTATCAAATCCTGAAATTGGCCTTTGGCAATGAGAGGAATAATGTTAACAACTCCATATGATTGATGACGGTAAGGAGATTATGCCCATTTCCCGCATATTATTCACAAATAAACCCTCAGATATGGAATGATGAATTCATGAGGTCAAGACAGAATATACATGACTGTCGAATATGTGACCGTCAGTTGAACACGAGAGTGGTTGAGCCCCAGTTGTACTGTCGACATACTCTGTACTGATATCTGGCTTAACAACTGTTGTTTTCCCAATAAGAATATGCACACCGAGATGAGCATGAGAAATGTTGATGATTGCTCCTTTAATCATATGTACCCGGTAGTTTTTAAAGAAGATGAACTGCAATGTAACCTCCCTAATATAACAGGCCACCCTCCTTAGGGCATACCTTCCTCACATAAACTTAGGGAGTACCTACCTAGGACTTTTCCTGAAAAGTGAAGGGTTCAATACTTCCCTTTCAGATGCCTACTGCAGGGCACCTCTTGCACCAGGCACCAACTAGAAACATCAATAAACAGACCACATGATCTGACAAGAATTCATTGCTGAGCAAAACAAGCCCCGGCCCTAAACGGCCACTGGATTGTCTCCAAGTATCCGTGATGCTGAAGAAGAACACACAGGCCAGTATCCATTGACTGTTACACACAGGCCCGTATCCACTGACTGTACACACAGGCCTGTATCCATTGACTGTTACACACAGGCCCGTATCCATTGACTGTTGTGTTGTGGCAAGTTCCCACATTCCGTGAGTGCACAAGCATTTTGGAGGTCACAATGCCACAAAACCACAGGTACACAAGGGAAAACTCTATGGATGGATACAGGGCCAAAGATGGTTGAAATCTCAAGATGTGTTCACCAAAAGGTACAAATTGGATGTTGCCAGAAGACACAGTCTAACTTACTTCACAAGAGGAAGAAAGAATGTCGGGAAAACCCGAATACATTGATATTTTTGGCATCAACTGATGTCAACAAGATGTTCCAGAACGAAAGAGAAGTCAGGAACAGCACATCTCCCCCTTGTAAAACACTGGTAAAAGGTGCTCCTCTGCTTTCTCCTGCAAGCTGGCTCTCTATATGAACTCAGCTGCAGAAAAAAACACTCAGGCAAGGAGAGGTTTTATATATGATCGCAAGTGGTAAAGTCCGGCGCAGCCTTTGTGCGACCCAATGGAATGCGGAAATACGAAATCTGACAACAGCTTGCGGCTACCTAATTACGCCATCTACCCCGCGTTACCAACGACGATCGCCTGCACATGACTGGGAACTATTACAGTCTATTCAAGTTTATTCAAGAGTCGTGTGTTGAATAAGATTTGTGGTCAGCCTGTGTTATGTGGTAAGCCTACTTCCGCATTCCATTGGGTCGCGCAAAGGCTGCGCCGGACTTTACTACCACGAAGCGGATATACCATGATGTGTTAGTATATTTCAGATAACTCATAATATGCTACGACAAATGCACATCCCGGTACCGGTATATTACCATGGAATCAGTACACAGACAATAGGGAATGTTATGATCCCCTGAACACTGAGTCACCCAACTGGGCTAAAATTCCATACTAGCACTTCTTGACCTCAAAATATTTACGAACTGTGTGTGACATTCTTGGTAAGTAATAAAAATATCGACATTTGATTTCATCCCTGCCATCTCCACATGAAATGGGGTTGAATGTAATGGCCTTTTTCTAATTCTACAGTATGGAGCAGCTATTTTAAATCCAACCTCATCCCAACAGCTCCAAACACTAGAAAGCAGAAACACTCATTTCTCCAGTCATCTAAAGTCACACAGATCAGAAGACAATACGAAGGAAGTATACAGGGCATCACTATAGAATGTTACAAATTAGAAATTAATCCCTGCCTGTTCTGGTGTACCGGTAGATCATGATCTAGAGCAGGTAGACGCCTTTTTACCTGCAGTGACGCAAGGCTATGAATCACAATCAATTTTGACTTGTTTGACCCTTCTATTTTGTAACATACCACAGTGATTGAAAAAATACAATTTCTGGGCAAGGCTTTCAAAGAGTGCTAAATGCCAAGTGTGTATGACATTGTCAAAAATGCAACAATATGGCACTAACACCTTATGAAATGGCTCACCCTGGCCCCATGCTGGCTAATCACCAGCTCAAATCTTTTTCTAAAATATAAATATTTAGAGAATCTTCATATCACACGATTAACGAGATCAGTTTTCTCGTCGCGCTTTCTTCTTTTTCTTCTGTGGTTTTGCCTCGATCCAATCTTCAGCTGAAAAAGGAAAAAATGTTTCAATAGATTCTGTGTTCTGTCTTTAAAGTCATAACCTTTGAGAGCCAACTCACACAAGAAACTCTTGCATGAAGCAGCCCCCCCCACCCACCACCAATAACCAGCATCTAATATGCGATGACCTACCTCCAATTTCATCAAAAGTGACAGGAGGAGATGAGCTGGCCTGAGGTGTGGACGCTTCCTCAGTTTTGGAATTTGACGTTGCGTCACTCTCTGACAAATTACTAACACGGGCAGCACCTGGGGAGACGAACAAGAGTTGATCAGCATTCACACTCCTGTTCCTTTCTTCAAAGGTCAGTCAGCGCTTTTGAAGTTTCAAATTTTCAGTGGAATAGGCAAAACGGCAGAAAGAAGGGGTGTAATTGGGAAGAAGTCCACCAAGTTGCAAGGTCACAGAGGTCTAGAATCCGTCGAAATGTGACATCAGTTACCTTGAGAGACTGTTTCCTGAACAGTCTTAGGGGAAGAGGAAAGATCTAGAGTGTCACCGGTTGATATGTGGGCAGCTTCTTCCTGATTTGCTGAGGATTTCTCGACAGTATCACCGACATCCTGAAGTGAAGGGAGAAATTAACTGAAATGTGTACATGTGTACTGAACGAAGGAGGTCACTGGAGTCATCTCAAGACAGAGATGCCCTAAGAGGGAGGTCTTCCCAGCAGCCCTGGTTGTCGCTCCACTCCCCTACTCTCTACGATCATCTCTCTCCATGCAGTCAACAATCCAATCAATTATCCTCACCTGTGGAGCCCCCTTTTTCTTTTTCTTGGGACTTTTTTTAGACCGTTTATCTGACGACTTTTCCTCCTCTTTGGCAGTGGAAACTTCTGATGATTTTTTTGACCGTTGAGGCAGAGGTTCTGGCTCCTCTATCGTAGGAGCCTCGGCTACTTTCTCTCTTTTACTCCGTACTTTCCTTGGGCTTCTTTTTGCCGTCTCTTCTGATTTGACGGTAATCTCTGCTTCTTCTGACTCTTTCTGAGGTATCTCAGGTTCAACAGGTGTTTCTTCCTCCACCTGAAAACACAATTCCTGTTACAGCATTTGGACAAAATCTACCAGGGTCTATTCTACTTCCACCAGCGGTCCACAAACTTCCACAGATTCTGGTAAATTGACTTGTCATATTGTGTAGTCAGTAAAGGAACATGTATGCAAACAGTCACTGAGAACTTGTGAAATGACTGGCAACAGCTGAGACATCTACTGGGAAGCATAAACATTACAGTCATATTAATTACACCTACCTGTTCTGGTTCGGGTGTCACCTCCGCAGCTTGTTCTGGTGTGCTGGACACCTCCGTCTCGTTAGCTGTGGAGGGCTCATCAACCACTTTGGCCACCTCCTGTGGAAGATGATGAAGAAGGAAACATGAGAGTGAAGAAAGAACAGCATGAAAAGAACAGACAACCGTTGGTTTGTCTTACAGTTAGATTTTGAGCACAGTAATTGGCCATCACAGATTTAGTTGTATTATTCTCAAGTCACCAACTGACCTTCAACGGCTTCTGTTTTCTCTCCTTTCTCTTGCGTTGACCCTTGGGTGACTCGGCAATCACATCATCGCCAGACGACGCTGCTTGTGGGGCTTCCTGTATCTCCTCTGGCTTCATCTCACTGCCAGACTCTTGGTCCAGGAGGTCGTATTTCGATATGTCATCTTGCTGCTCCTTATTGCGACGTTTCTTCTCCTTCTTGGAGATGGCGGTCGTCCACCCGTCCACTGAAAAGGAAAACGTCGAGTCACGAACTGAAATTGATCTAAGAGGTCACATTCAGGAGAACAGACATCTGGCTTTTCAAAGGTCAGGGCAGCACAGGTGTTCTCCATTGAATTATTCTCTTTGCTATCAGAGCATCTAAAGATGTCTGTCTCAGTATCATTGATCAATAGTCAGAATCACAATCACATAGCAGTTGGAGAGAGCCACCTACCTTTTAAATCAAGGAAGGATCTGATATCAGTTACCGGTATGAACAGCATGACCTAAGAAGGCAGGCATAAGGCTGTACCACATTACAACTCTGTCTACACAGATAATACTATGCCAGCCATATTAGAATTCAACTCTCAACTCAACTTTCATGTGTGCGAGGCACAGCTGTCTGGCCCTGCTTCGGGCCATTTCAAGAGCTTTAGAGGGGTTAAAAGCATAGGATGGTGCAACACATCCATATGCTCAAGTCTCATGATGCCCGTGTAAATCTACCCCAGTCATGCCAGAGCCAGCTGACACAATTCGGACAAAGTGTGTGGTGTGTACATGTAGGACTAGGAGGCTTGAATCAAATCAATGTTATATGCAGATTGACAGCTGCTCCTAATGGTAATTCAAGGCCTGGTATCCCATACACTTTGTTGATTTTGAATACAGCTGCACGTTCATATCACTTATGCACACAAAAATCAATCACCCGGTCAAATATCTTTACAGTTTTACACACTACATAATGCCTGTCTAAACAGGACCAGCCTGAGGTGTATCACTCTGTACAGTTAATAATGGGCAGGAAAGTCAAGCTAAAAACCTCATCCTCCCACAGCAGGGCTTTGGTCTCACTCCTCTTCAGACACTCGCAGTGAGTGGATGAAGAGGAGCGAGGTAAAAACCCCTGCTGTGGGAGAATGAACAACCTTTACTGCAACTCCCGAGTACAAAATGTTGAGATATTTTATAAAACATTAGAGATATTGTGAGATTCATTAAATGTCTCACCTTGATGACTAGTAATAGTAGTACCCCATCACTTTCACAGGTTACCGAATTCCTTGTAAAGTAAATTTCATTTTCTTTTTCTATAATCATCCTTATTACAGAATTATCAAACCGGAGACATAAAGTAAGCAGCTTACCATCTTCTTCAGGTGGTGTTTCCTTGACGACCCCGTCCTGTTTTGCTGTAGCTGGTTTAGGGCTGACAGTGGCAGATTTCTTCGACTGAAACACAGGTAAGAAGACAAAAAGACTAAGACTCACTTTTCTATCAGAATCACGGCAGAAACAGTGGCCTCAGGCCCCACATAGCGGGTGGAAACTTCCTCACTGGGTAATTTCAAAGTTGGTGTTAACACGGTGTTTACAATGCATTAAAGCATTGTAAACACCGTGTTAACACCAAATCACCCAATATCAATAAATCAACTCATCAAATAAGATTGTTATTTTCAATACCCAGCAAAAGCAAAATTACCAACACAGTATTATTTTCATCTAGCTGATGGAAACACAGCCAAATGAGCCTCATACTACCGGTAATCTTTCCGCACACGCCATAGAAAGATGAAGAACTTACCCTCAGCCTTGCCTGGAGGGCCTCCTCCGGTTTACTCGACACTGCTTTACCACTTGATAATGACTTGGAAGCAGAAACCTGTTGCTTAGCAACCGGCGCTACGGCATTACTGATACTTGGGATATGCCCATTGGTTTGCGCTTTCTGAAAAATAAGAGTAAGGAAACGTGAGACTTCTTGAGATAATGCACTCTGTGGTAATTACTGTAATGTAGCATGAGAAGGCTGCAGCATATAACCATAGCAAGGATTCATCTCCATGAAGCCATCGAATGAGTCATCATTGATACTCTTTATTGTGTGGTAACATGCTAGCCTGACACTGTGACCAACGAATAAAAAGGATGCTTTTCATATCCACAATGAAACTAGCTGAAAAAGAACACTGCAAAATGTAACATGTAGGAAGCTGTTGTCACATCAGACATGTCAGAGTGCAGAGCCTGTCATAACAGACACACATACTGCAGTCAACAGAAGTGAGTTGGTACAGGCAGACTGCAACACGTCACGACAGCTTATCAAATAAACGTTGCCTCATTACACGAGCGACAGCAGTATGGTCAACACAGGTCAAGGAAATTCTCTGCATGCAAAGCTGATCGCTCTTGATCAGAATTTCTCATTCCTTCTACAAAGAGCAGGGATAAAGAGCTTATTACACAAGGGAGACTACAGAGAACATTCCTTAAGTGCCAGAGAACATCACACCTGAATAACTGATGATGACCACTAGATGTTCAAAGCCATCTTTTCTTGTGTAACAGTAACACATACTCAGAGCAAGCTTTTTTTTCTCCCTGGACATGCCAAGAATGCCAACAAGAACCAATGAGAGATAAGACATTGCAAAGTAGACACAGACCCAAAATCAAGGAAGTTAAACAGAGTCACTGAATGGCATTATATGCGTCAAGCCACAGGCAAATAGTATTGGTACCGTACAATGTATGCTGGGAACATTATCCAAGAAAGTGCTTCAGTCATACTCATGACTCTAAAGCCAAGGCCTCTATACACTGAATGACAAAAGTCGAAATCAGTCGCTACAATTGTCTGTTCCAAAATACTTTTTGTGGAAACGTTTCATATAATGTTAAATTCTTCTGACACTTTTGTGGAGCATTTCAACATGTCGCCAGATCAAGTGTTGTCGAACTGACCATAATATAGTGACTAATTTCGACTTTTGTCATTCAGTGTATACAGGCCTTAAGATAATGTATTTTACAACCTTTTCAACACGGGGTTTACATCAATGGACAAAACACTGGCATTACTGGAGCGAACTTAGGATCTCCCACTTTGTTGGTAGGGTCTTTAATTCCTATTTATATATTGGATGGAATATCATGAAATTGCCCCATTGTTACCAGCTAGGCCTAATCATGTATTGATTCTTGTTATCAGATTCAGAAGGTTGATATGTCGATGAAAAATGATAAAGTGAGTCTGCCTTGTCCTTTTTTTGTTTTTATTGGGCCTATTTTTACCAGCTGTTTTCTGGAGTTCGTCATTCAATAACATGATATACCGGTATTATTACTGCCTCCTACGCATAATCTGACTGCCACTGAATTACATGAATGATGACATTTACTGAAAGAAAAACCTCATACAACACTAAAGTCATTTGTCCATCTGTACTGGCATCGGCACACATCATTGTTGTCACACACATGATCAAAACCGGCATCAATCTATCATGTGAGTAAAGTGTAGGCCTAGTACAGTTCAGATCACTAGGCTATAGTTTTTTTTCTTTAGGCTATACAATGATTGAGGAACCTGCAGCAGAACTAACATGCTAAAACTGCTAAACTGTGTGGCGCACACGCGGAGACTGACTAGTGAGCAGTGGTCATCATGCCATTGGTGGTTGTGACTTGTACTTTTTTACGACGTCTCGTCCGTGATGCAGTGCAACACAGGCGTCGTGATATTTTGCTGTGTTTTAAGTGTTCTCGGACCGCGTCAGCCGTCATTGGCATTGCAGTCACTCTCAGTCAGTCGGTGAGTCGGTGACTGTCCTGGCCCCTGCCCTGTCATATATTGTGCGGGTTCCTCATTACAATAGGCCTACTCTATCACTCCAAAAGAGTGCAGCACCTGACGGGGTGGTGTCATCATGATCATGACGTCCCGTACGTCATTTCATGATGTCTTGACGTGAGACAAAAAAATCAAATTGTTTCCCCGACGTTGCTGGAAACAACTGGATTTTTTTGTCACATCAATAGCGTTCAGAAATGACGTCCGGGACGACATGACGTTGCCCCCCGTCAGGTGCTGCACTCTTTTGGAATCATAGAGTCTACTGTCAAGAACGTAGGCCTAGGCCTACCGTACATGTAACAACACAGGACTGACACGACAGATGATGATACACTACAGGGATGGTAGAAGATGCAAGTGATTCAAACCTTTGCCTTCCTCCGTTTGAGACGTTTTTCCTCATCGAAATCAAAACTCGGTGGTTGCACTGACGACTTGAACCCGAATGCAAAGACAAGTACGGCACACAGGACCACTCCAAAGACTGGTACAGCAAAGTGTGGATTGACCACCTCCGCTAGTTCCATTTTCAACATCAACTTTGATTCTATATCGTCATTAAAGGGTTGGAAATTGCCACCATAAGGTACAAAATCTCCCTAGAACTTGAGTTTCATGTGCTGACGTCGCAGTCGGTGATTGCGTCAACACATCTTGCTGCTTGACCTAATTTTTGCGTTAGACTGATCCTACACCCTTGTACGAGGTTCATCACCTCACCGCTAGGGTTAAATACTGAGATTGGTGATGCCTGATTTTCCAACGCGCTGATTGGTCGACAGAACACAATCAGTGGTTTCAACCAATCAACGCATTTTTCGTCTGTAGGTCAGGCGGAGTCCAGTCGCAGAGATGAGAACCAGTCAAACTACACACGAATTGCCGACGTAAGGGGAAAATTTTCTATTCGAATTCTAAAGTTCAAACTCAAATCCTCAAATTATCTTTTCGTTGTACAACTTAAGATTGCAGTTTCATTGAGGATTTTATTGAAGTATATATTCAATTCAGTATTTGATCCTAGTTAGATTGGCAACAAATAAAAAATGAATCAAGTATTGTCAGTGTCACGATTGTTGTAAGCGACGGGCACTTGCTTCGAAAGCGTTCAGTTTCCCTACAAACTCCGCCAAACGATGGCTTTTCAGGCACCGAGTCCTGGCCAAGGTGATGCTAAGGACCTCTAAGAGCATACTAACTTACAAACTATATCCAGCCCACCTCCTTAATTGATAGAATCTCGGAGTTGGAAGGATTTTTCGTTCAAACCCAGCTCATAGCAGACAATAAAATAAGCACATACATTGTTTGTGCATCTCCTCCCCGCAAAGATCAGTTCTTGCTCTCGACTGATTAAGTGTTTTATAGAACAGGCTGTGTATTTTCATCAAGTGGTTGATATGTTGCCATCAGATGAACTAAGTTCAATATTTCACATTTTCAGGGCAGCAGAATAAGAAACTTCTTGAAGAACTTGAACAAAGAAAGAAACAGCTTCGTATGCAGTCACAGCCTGGGAACAATAGGTTTGTACTCATATTGCAGTTTCATAGAGATGTGATCTGTTGGCAAGGCTGTTTTAAATTCAATTATATTTCAGACCACTGAATTTCCATAGTTGACAAAATCCAACATGTAGGCCTAGTATAAAATACCCGTGACTTGTGATGTGATTCCTCCTTGCTGTACCTAATAGAATTATGAAAATTCTTAACAAAAAATGAAAAACCTCATTCCTAATGTCAAGTTTATGGTAAGTTTGTAACAAGAAGGTGCCATTGTTTGTGACTGTATGATAAATCTTCTCTTTTTCAGTCCAACAAATTCTCCTACAGTAAACCCTTCATCACCAGTTCCTGTAGCAGTAGTAGGTATAAATGGTTGGAATGTCATCAAAATCTACAGCCTCACCTGAAATAATGACCCATGGTAACACCTACAAAAATGGTTCTTGAGCCCTGGCTTGCCTGTGCCAGGAGTTAATTATATTCCTGGTTCTGAATAACCATATTCTTCTTTTATTGCAGCAAGGAAGTGTATCTGACTCTCACATGACACCAGCTCAAAGAACTGCCTTACAGGTGAGCCTGCTGACTTTTCATCTAATGATTATATTTACCTTGATTTTTGTATCCATGTGTAGAAGTCACTGGGAGTTTTCTTCTTTTTACTAGTTTTAGCTAGTATGAAGTTTGTGAAATCAGTCAAATGTGGCAGTAGATGTTGATATATCCCTAACCAGAACAAGTAGAATGCAATGAAACTGATATGGTGTTGATGTCCCTTTCAGCATGCCCATGCAAACTCGGTCGGCTACTTCATCACCCAGGACTCTTCCTTTGGAAACCTCATATTGCCAGTGTTACCAAGATTTGACAAATGACAAGAAGTTTGTCGGATACGTCGACCTGTGTTGTTTTATTTGTCAGTGGTGCTATCATGTCTTTAGTCATTCAATAAGAAGAGATAAAGCATCTTTAGACCATGTCCAGGACTTGTGAGATGTGAAGTCATGATGCTGCGGCCCTATTTCACATGGTTTTCCATGAAGTGGCCTCAGGTATATGAAGCTGTCAAAGAAGGACAAGATGCTTCCTTCCTGCTGCAAGGACTCCAAGTTCTTTTGAATCATGTTTGCTTGAACAGGTCCTGGTGAAGTTCATCTGTCTATGAGTTTGAGTATCAAGACACCCGATTATGGCATAAAAAGTGGAATCAGTCCCTGCCTAAGAACATTTTTCTTTGTATGTATTGTCAGCCTATCAAATTCATGCTCTGTTGATGATCCATCAATACCCAAAGTCTGTCCAGTTTAAAGGTCATGTGACGCAACCATTGAACACTTAAATTATTGTGGTCTAACTGGTGGTGACATTTGAATTATTTGCACAGATTGAACTGATTATATTGAACATGGAGTCAAACTTGTGAAGATCAATCATGAAATAGATTTAAACATGTCCAAGTGATTTCATATAGCTTGTAACTTTTGTTACCTTGTAATAAAGTGATATTATTTGTCATATACTGTTCTAATTCCTCATAATTAGGCACTGTTTATGAAATTAAGTCATCAGTCTCGCACTCCAACCATTTTGGAGTCCGTCAGTCACTGACACCCGACATCTTGA
>NMRB01000560.1:237865-260239 GCA_002633025.1 Notospermus geniculatus
CAAACTCCTCCACAGTGCCGTAATGCTTCATTACGACACTGCCCCCAGGTCCGGACTATTTCAGCGGAGGATCCTTTATTCCAATACATGCCGACTGGAATGGAAATGTTTCATGGGCACGTACACCAAACGTTTCGTCAACCTACTTTTATCTGATTGGTTGACCGTTTGGGTTATGTATAGAACAGGACCCAGGCTCATGCGATGCAGCCGGAAAATCGAGGAAAATCACTTCTTTTCGATGATCATGCGCGAAAATAGTTCCATCGTGATTTCTTTGTTGTGACTAACTATCATCGCTATCAGTTCAAAAACTTGAGTGGGTGGTTACAAAACATGCAGCTGTTTATTGATTTTGACTTTATTCAGGAGATTTTTTGCGGGGAAGGGAAATAATATCGCATGCTCGATTTTGCAAAGCACTAAGGCACCTGGGTGCAGTGTCGTAATTGGAGCATCAGAAAATGCGGAATGCGACGGCACTGCGGAGGAGTTTGACCCCTCAAATCAGCTTTGGATTTAATGCATTATTTTGATTGGTTGACGGGAAACCGTCAAGCCATGAAGTGAAGAAGGGCAGACAACCTTATTGGCTGTTTAGGCCTTGTTCCGCAACGCCTGGCCACCAACGGCGAGCCGATTGCACAACCATAAGCAAGACGCGTGAATTAGGCAATTATGGGACGGATGAAACGCCGTCAGGGTATGTGCGCTCGTATAGCTCAGCTGGTAGAGCATCAGGCTTTTAACCTGAGGGTCCAGGGTTCGAGCCCCTGTGCGAGTGTCTCTATTTTTTTCAACTTTTAAAGAAACTTTTTGTAAATGAAGTTTTGAGTTGAGATATCAATAGGATATGACCGAGCATTATTGGTTCTACTTTGGGGCAAATAATGTACAGATAGGAGGAAACCGGAGCGTCCATAGAAAGCCTGCGCTCTCACTTTGAATCGCCCTTTCTTACTTTAGGAGAATGCGGTTGGGTCCTGGGGATCGAACCCTGAATTTCACCGGTCACAGATGCCGATGTTTGTAACTCTAACTTGGGGAAGTCATTGACGTCTCATCTGAGGAAATATTATAGGGTGTTGGTGAAATTCTTGAAAATTAATAATTGCAATCGGGTTTATCTTACGAGAATTGGACGATGGGACGCAGCATCGGAAGGGATTAAGCATTTCGTCCCTTGTAAGAAGATTCCCGACATGCTATCGATACTACAACTTACTTATGATATCTGATTCGGGTGAAAAGGTCTCTGCAATGACCCTGTGACCCTGATGAGGAATGACCGGTCAGACGCCCCCAGACAAGAGTCCTCCTGCCTGATGGATGATTTGAATGACGTGTTGTCCATTCGAGGTTTCAACAATGAGGGACAATGAAATGGTCACCTCCCCTTTCTCTCTACACCCTTATGTGACCCAGTGTCCCGAAATGGACCACATCTGACCCCTGTCTTAGGAATATGGGGTTTCAAACACCCCAAGGAATACGGCAGAATTAGCACGTTCAGTAGGGCAGGGATTCAGTGATTTGTCCTCTCGAAGAGTTGTGAGTGGTTCTGGCGGTGAAGACGTCCCGGCGTGCATGCAGTGGTGGTCCTTTAATGTCCCCATTAGAGAAGTCATTCGTAAAGGCATTGGTTTGGTAAATCCTAGGAACGCCTTCCAGGCCACCATCCAGGAGGACTTGTATTCCAGTCACATCGGTCTTGTGCATTGGCTCACATGACAGACACTTTGTCGACGTCATCTTTGCCGCAACTTCGGAGAAGTCCGAAAATTGTCGACGACAGTAGTCGGCAGTGGCAGCCGTCGACGTAAATGAATGCCTCCTTCGCATTTCGATTGGGGAGAGTTCATACGGCCTAGCATTTTTTTGCATGACCCAAGAAAAAGCGCCAACGAAATGTCTCATTACTGTGGCGGTAGTTTTCTTGACGGAGGCTTCAGTTTTACTGGCGCGAAATTCGGATCAAGTTAGGCGCAGCTCCAAAACGTTGACTTACGTTTCGCAGAATCGGCCCTGCATCCTCTCACAACAACAGGTGTTGATTCGTTCCCCGATCCACGCTGATCAAGCTTTGAAATACATTTCAAGTACGTTCGATCCATTATGCTCTGGGATTGTAACATGCGGGCAATATTTACATAGCGAATTAAATTTCAGGCTCTGTCTAGCATATTTTAAATGATAATAGTTATAATATGTGTATGTGCGGAGGGATAGGCCGCTCTCTATCGATACGGAGGTTACATATCCTCGGCGCTGCAACTGGTGCAACTGCTTCGCTGTACAAAACCACGTGCTCGAAAAGACGTAGATACGGACCCACGTGCTTGTGAGGTAGAGACGTAGACGACGTCCAGATCCACGTGCTTGTGAGGTAGAGACGTAGACGACGTCCAGACCCACGTGCTTGTGAGGTAGAGACGTAGACGACGTCCAGATCCACGTGCTTGTGAGGTAGAGACGTAGACGACGTCCAGATCCACGCGCTTGTGAGGTAGATACGTAGACGACGTCCAGATCCACGTGCTGGTGAGGTAGAGACGTAGACGACGTCCAAATCCACGTGCTTGTGAGGTACAGAGATGTCGACTTAGAGAAACGTATTTTTGGAGGTGAAGACACACGACGTGATCGACGTGGTTGGAAGGGTGAGACGTCTAGAGGGCACCACACAATATTTAAGTCCCAGAATTGAGGAGACATCTATAGATACATGAAAACGCCGCGAGCTGTTGCTTTTATTAGTTTACGGTAGAACTACACATTCTGCTTTACTCTTCATATTTTCTTCATAAAGAAACAATCTGACAGGAACGTCACCGAATGGCACGAGTTAATGCTATGCAAGACAATGTGTCTTACCTCCATCGGCCATTTTTTCTCTTCTAACAAGCTACATGGAGCTCCTTGACTTTTTCACTCGATGAAAACCCAAAGCAGCAGATGTGACTGGCATTTTAAGCATGCTTCACATTGATTTAACATGCAGGGCGTTTGTGTGTATTGTTAGAGCATGAGTCGGTGTGTAACACTTGGTCTATAGGCCCGAATGAGTCACTGCATCTGGGGGACGTGGGAAACCTACACGCAGAAACTGGCGAAGTAATTAGCAATAATTAAGCAAATGATGACACCAACCTCGTTCCCATGCTCCTTCTCGAGCCCGAGAAGAAACGACAAGCGACCACTGTGGGCTATGCAGGCTCCGTTGATAACTTTAGACGAGGTTGGACCTGACCTGGCATGTGACGGGAGGACCCAGCCTGGGTGTGCGCTACATTCATCCATAAATATTATTCATATGTGATAGAAAAAATTAGAATTTTGTTGAATGGAAAAATTCCCAAGCAATGACAACTAGAATAGGAGTGTCCGATGACATTTTACTTTTTGCAGAGTGGAAAATGGTACTCCAAGCTTGCACAATGGGGTCGACTTAGGCCTACATAGGCCTTCTCTCATTTTGGTTTTTGACACATCCGGTATTACAAGTGTCACCCTACGGCGCGGGTTCCTTCGGATTCTGGTCTGTCCGGTCCTGGGCTGGTATTCATAAACATACTTAAGTCAAAGTGTGGTACTTATCTTTTGTGTTGAACAAAGGATAAGTGTCATACTTAGACTTAAGTAGTTTTATGAATATGGGGCAGGGGAAGTTGACAGATCATGGCGATCTGTCAACAGTGGGTTGTAGCCTAACTGTCATATCATATTCATAACCCGGCAAGTCCCCGTATTTTGGTCACTTATCAGGACCTTTGCCCTTTAATCTTATTTGACATGTCTCCCCTTACATCCTCAATGAAAACCTCTCCAAATTGGTCCTTTATCTCGGCGAGTTACATGGACAATCTCGTTCGTTCGAAATGTCACCAGTTCAAGGACTGCGGGCTTCCGCACGTCAGATAGAAATTTTAGTGTCGCAGACAGCTAATAGATGGCCGGTGTAGCAGTGGAGGAAGTTCGTGGTTATTAATAGGCCTACTTCTCGGGGTTGAAGGAATTGCATCACGAGTTGAATGTGGGCCTACTTAGATACAGACCAATATAAAATGCATCACGAGTGACAATCGTTTGTGAAAGATTTTTTATCGGAGTCTGGAGTGGAGATCGTCGTCGTGATCAGTCACACATACGGCAACCTCATCATGCAGCATTTCTGCTTCCTGGTACATGATCACGAGCTGTCATGTGAGATTTTGCTTTTTTATTCGGAAAAATAAACGAACGAATCCATGGAATCAGATTCCATGGATCAACCAGAAAATGAAAGTATCGCCCATGAACGTGGGAATGAGTTGGCTCATGTCGATAAAATTCGCCATAGTCGTGCAACTGATTCCGTAGTGTAGTGGTTATCACATCTGCCTAACACGCAGAAGGTCCCCGGTTCGAGACCGGGCGGAATCAATTTTTTCTTCTCTGCGAATATAATTGTCCAGCAACGCTGAACCTTTTTTTATCTTCGTTTACTAGGTTGGTGCCCATTTCAGGTATTAAATCATCTTTTTAGGGGGAATTGGAGGAGTTCCATCGTGCGTGCAGACGTCGCCTACGCAGCCGGAATGCGATGAGGACCAGTTTGCTTCGGTTCTATTGTGAAGGCCATTGTTACCAAAATGATTAGATCTCAAATTTCCCGGTTCCTGACCTGACCATTGATCACTGCAGGGTCACACTATTCTCTGCACTACTCCAGAATCCAAATTCAAAAGCGGAAGGAGGTCGTTGGCCAACTTTCCGGGAAATGGAAGAAAGCATAATAACTGAGGGCAGGTCTTGGTGGATTCTAGTGCGCAGTTTTATGAGCCGGTCATGCTTGTGCTTTGAAATGAAACACGAAAACATGGCGATGATAGCAGACGTCAGAATGAGGAAGTGAATGGAACAAAAAGATCCTGGGAAAAAATCAAGAAACTGGAACGTACGTGCGTGAGAATCTCTTGATGACGTCATTACAGACTGTGCAGACGTCTGGAGGCTGGCTGTAGCCAAGACAGGGCTGTATCCATCCTATCAAAGTTCTACGGCGATCTAGACCACGCCTACTGAAGTCACTACTGAAGTGCTGTGTCTAACTTTTCTTCATTCAACTGCGTGAGGGCCTCGGCGTATACCACAAGGTGGCGCTATAAGCGGCGTGAGCCAATCACATCCTGACATTTTGATCACGTGATGCAGTCTATCACTGACTGTGACAACTAAAAGCATTACTGTATCCGCCAAACAACTCAAGACAAGAAAAGAGAAGATTTTAGTACATATTATTATATTACATGTTTATTTACAAAAGTATACTTCGTAAATTTTCCAGAATAAATTTAAAATGTCAAAATTTCAGCTCGATTTTAAATGCAGCGTTCTATTTTTATAAGGACTCCAATATCCAGCCTGCAGAACACCCCAGTCATCTACTATATTCTGTACAGACACTATCTGGGCCGTAAATACGGTGACAATAACCCCCTAATCTGCGGTACACAGTTCTATAGAAAAAATCAAATAAGGATACATTGCCACACATGCACACCGTGCACTATACAAGGTTACTACAGTGGGTCTATACAAAAACCTATAAAAATACTAACAAAAATGACACACACACACACCAATAAAATTTGGCTAATAAATTCCTTTTCTGACAATCAAAATTAGAAACAAACAAAAAAGATACAAAATTGTTAGATCCGCTATACTTTCCTTTCCAAATCATTAGGGCAAATATATTTCATTCGTCATAATGGCTGACATTCAGAAAAGCTAGCAAATGCTTTTACTTCAGGATTTGTAATACATTTACATTCGACCTCGCTGTGCAAATCTTAAGTAAAAGCATTTGCTAACTTTTATGAATACCAGTCATTTTGACCAGTTTAATCTATTCACATTAAATCATTTCGGAGCAATTATCCTACAACAAAGACACACTCGGAACATCATCTTTTGATATGAAATTGACAAATGTTTTAAAATATCTACATTTTCGTCCTGAATTTGACACAGACCCTGAATTATCAACATTTCACACCGCACTAACCTGGGAAATTAATTCAAAACTCATTCAATCCTGCCTGTGTATCAATGGCAGTGTGGCACAGCTTGGAGGAATTATTCCGCCAAGGGCACAGTAATGTTTTGCGTTTCGACTTAGAAATATTCGTTGAGCAAACTTTAGTGTACGATGCCCCCACCAGAGGGCTCTGCGAGGAAGCGGTAAATGTCCACAGGGCGTTTCAAAAAACATATGCCTCAAACACTAACCATTGCTGGGAGGACATCCTGATGAGATTCACAAAATCGGTCTGCAAGGATTGGGACGGCAGAAGAGGCCTTTGGAAGAATGACCCAGGATACTGCGACCAGAAAGACACAATGTGGCCTAATCTCCTATGTACCAATCAAAGGACGGTAGTCTTTGCATCACGAGCAATGGTTCACTTCAACCGACTGATTCCGCATACGAAAACTCAACCGCATGCCCCATCACGGAAAGAGCCGAGCACTCCCGACAGAAAACCGAACACGACAGCAGCATGAGATCCGACCCTCTTCAGGGTCACTCGAAGAATTCACCAGCAAACCAAGCGCAAAGCACAAAGGTATTGGGAACAAAAATAAACAATGAAAAACCGTGTTAAATATTCAGACATTCGTATTCAAATGAGGGGACTATCAACAAATGAATAAAAAACGTCTGAAGGGCAAATTCAGACGGTCGTTCCTTTGAAAGGGATTTGAAAATATGGGACACGGAGGAAGCTACACAAATACACGCTGTATCACGTAAATTTCGAGAGCTGTCAAAACCTATTCAAATGAGTTCTGTCAAATGTGCTTCTGTCAAAATGCCCAGCAACACATTTTAACTAGGGAGGTTGCCTCCCTGTTTTGACAGTCTTCAAGTCCTCAGCGTTGGGTGTTTGCTGCGCCAACAGATGTCAAAATAAAGACAGGACATAACGAATTGAGACTTTTTGACACCCAGAATACTCGGTCCTTCTTTCATACTTGGCGTGATCAGGTCACGCGGAGGTACTGAATCACGTGGTGTTTTGAGAGCAATTAGCAAGAAATTAGGGCAGTTGATAAAACAAACGATAGCAAAGGCAACACTGCTGAGTCAGTGTTGTTCCACCGAGCTCGGGGGCAAACTTCGGGTGTAAACACAAGACCAACGTCCTCCAAGAAATGCAAGTGAACAACGTCCAAACCAAACACGCAAAAAGATACGAGAATTGGAGAGATGTACGAAGAGAAAAAACGCTCATGTCACAGAAACATGACAACGCTTTTCTATGAAAGCTTACAAGCCCGGACGGGAAAATAGTCTCAAATCCTTCGGTTTCGTGATGTCGCCATGCATTGGTTGTTTTGAATATAAAAGGACAAGACAGCAGATTTGGCAGGTCTTGTCCGAACACGTGATTCACAAAGTCTGATAATCAGACAACCGTAAATATTGGTATTCGGCGATATGGCGAATACCATATCGCAATGCAATATGATTTTTAAAGTAAATGCAATATCAATACCAAATCTCTGCTCTCTGTACGCAAGATTTGGTAACAATCATAAAAACCCGATACCCAAGAATATGGTTACAAACTCCTAAGTATTTTAATCCTTGATCGGCAGACGTGTAACAGCGCCAGGATGATGACAGCTGAGTTATTTTCGACCATGAGCTGATTGTCACCTCAGTGAACTGTCGAGACTTTGGACAGTGGGATTTTCTGATTTTCTTTCACCTCATGGCTTTATGTCAACACCAGGGGTGAGGTAACACCACCACAAAAGTACAAATGACAAAGCGGTGGGGGACCTGTTTTCCCCCGAAAAAAGGCGTCCTGAGTTGACCAAACCAAAGAGTTATAATCAAAGGAGTTTTCGTCAAATATAAGTTGTAAACAACATAACCGATAATGGCCGATTATTTCATTAGACCCTCAACCACTTGTTGCGCAATCAATGACGTCGGTCATTGGCTGTTGCTGACCACGTGACCAGTAAGGCGGTTATAAGTTTGACAGTTCGAATTTGACAACCGTTACGGAATTTGACAGGTGGAATGGTGTAGGTTGAACTGTCAAAGGAATTCCCAGAAACACAACACAGTCGGGGAAATTTTTATCTCATGTCAAATATGGCAATCACAAAAGGATGGGGGATAAAAACTAACAAAATAATACGCGAGATAGCTCGGGTTTTTAAATTTGTGGAATTTCCCACTGGTGCGGCCGGGTGGGGGTCAGTGACGCCTACCATCCTGCCCAGGGACAATAGCCCCCCAGTATCCGCTTCACTGCCTCTCAACTGTCAAGCCCTGGTGACAGAACTCGCCATGACATCCTTCGTTGACATTTGACAATAAGAAGAGTCAACACATTGACTAAATGGCAGGAGAACTTATCACCAATTGCATTTACTTTAAAAACCGTTTGCAGCTTGGTGTTTCCATGCCCTGGAGAAATGGTAATGGGTATAGTTGACTTTCAAAGCGTAAACACTTTCACAAGGAAAACGTCTCTGCTCCAACTACATTGACGAACTGAGGAATATGCAGACCACGATTGTTTTTTTGAGCCGAACAGAATTTCATATCCATTCCCTTCTCGGTCATGGCTGGTATTCATAAAAGTTAGTAAATGTCTTTTCTGGTTTTTCCAACTGAAAAGTGCCTGAGGAAGACCCCGGTTGGGGTCGAAAATTTGCGAAATTGTGGAAGCTGACTTTATCATGTTATTATCATCCGTTGTGTCGACTGTTGTGCGTTCTCTTTCTTTGGCTTTCGAGGTCCAATGTAAATGTACTACAAAACTTGAAGGAAAAGCATTTGCTTTAATGCTAGCTTTTATGAATATCAGCCATTGGACCAGGGGTGCTGAATTGTCAAAGCCGCAAATGACAGAACAGAGGAAGAGCACAATATTTCAAAAGGGAAAAACCACGTGCTGGCCCGTTTTCAAAGAATGGCTATTAATATCATACCATGCAGCAACTGACTTGATGACATGGTGATGAAATGCCAGGATGTCATCATAATGGTAGTCTTAATTGCCAGAACATATCGGCCTTTGTCTATAGATTGCTGGCTACATGTAATGATAATGACAATTTGTGACAGCAAAATGCTCCCCTATACGACCTCTATATTTGAAAATAAACTTCATGGAACATTGTGAGAAGATGTCCCACGACCGAGTTAGACCCGCCGCTTGATTGCTTTGGCAGTAATGACCTAATAGCACCAAAATGGACATGATGGGACATGATGAGACATAAAATGAATTGAAATGAGGCGAGGACAATGTGGTAAGAGGAGGGATTTGAATCCAGCGGCAATAATTCTCTTAGTAACTCGGAGACAGACTGTGGCAGTATTCGCGCCGCTTATAACAAAGAAAGAGAAAGTGGGTCACAAACGTCATTGAAGACGAACTGTCAAAAAACGATTGGAAAGGACGGAAAGAAAGCAGTTGGTGTGAGTAAAAAAGACGGCAAGACAGGTTTGGGCGTCTTTAGAGTCGAAGTGATGAAGATGAGCATATGAGGAACTGGCTAACGCTTGCTGTGAAGCCTGTACTTTTTTGAAATGTCACAAAATAGCTACAGGTGACAGGTTGACCTCTGGCTGAGTGCATCTGGTTCAGTGTTGAATGCATTCTCCTTGTGTATTCAGGCATGGCTCCGAGCATGTACGCACAGGTGAATTGTGTCCAACATCCATGCATTATACCCAAACAAAGAACATTCATTTACCAGAGATTCTCCAAAAGGAAACGTGAACTGTTCTGTGCACGTACTGGTACAGTCCAAAAGTTAAAATACGGGGCCCTAACTTTAATGAAATACACCAACAAAAGGGTATTCAATGGGAATTGCCAGGAGGAGTCAACTGAACGGTGCACTTGTTCGACCAGAGGCTGATCTATCCTGTTGGTCTAGAAAGCCATTTACGGGGGTTCAACGCATTGTCTGATTTCAAATCTACCGTAGACATGCAGAAATCTTGTGACAATGCTGGTGATTTTGTTGGGGATGTGATATACTGCTGCATCCTGAGATAGAAGGACTTGCAATCCTATACATAGAGAACAAAGGAACCAGGTCATGACAGAAACCAGGCTCCCGAATGGGACATGACACTAGTCAACAAGGGGCGAACTGACAGAGACCTTGGCAACCCCAAAATGTCATCGAGGGTTGACTGTCAAAATACGGATGCTGCATGATGACAATGTTATCCTGGAGATAAGCGTTTTAAAATGTGGCAATAAACTATCGGGACAGTCTCCCAACAGACCAACAAAACCCCTCTTGCAAATTATTGCTCTTTCGAACTGTCAACTCTAATTATAGCGAAAAACCTCGGCAACCTTTATTGCACAAGAGCTGCTTATGAAAGACCTTTTTTGTCAAGTGACGTATCGTGTCTGGACAAGAGACGGATCTTCTCCTAATGAAGATCTGAAGGACAATAGAGGAGCGAATTTGAGCGTCTTTTTCGATCAGGGTGACAAGCCCATGCCTGGTATTTGACACTGACAGTTGTAATTCATTCTGGATATAGAACATTCTGATTAACATATAAATATCAAACACGCATAGTACACTTTAGTATCAGACCTACTTAAGACCTATTGTATTGTGATAGCTTTAACCCAGTATCAGTTGGCGGGAAATGATAGCAAGCATTTTGACACCATTTCATTTATGTACACACCGTGGAGCTGGCCAAGGGTTCGAAGGACAACACTGAACAAAGTCAATGAATGCCAAANATTCAAATGATTCAAAGTTGCACCAAATGACATGGGGGATGGTCAGAATTGAAAATGCAATACAGTGAAAAAGTCAAGCCCCAATTATGTCAGCCTAGGTACCAATTATCTTGAAAATAAATGTCGCATTTCTCTGCAATTAGGCACCAACATCAACCAAGAACATACATGTACAATACATTGATTCACAATATATCGAGTCTTTCATTTCGTTTCGAACCGGTTCTCCTCGTTTCGCTATTTTGGAGTTGCCAGTGTGCACCTACATGTATCAGCAATCCCAAACGTTCAGTGAGGATGCTCAGAGGCTGGACGTATAGAATGACTCAATTATAACAGTCATTATGAGTATCATAATGTTTTCACATAGCTACATCACACCAGAGACTATCATCATCTACATGAGCTCAACGGAGAATCTGGCACGATGAACCGCGAAGGCGTTGTTCGGGAACAGGACGTATAGCCTGAGTCATGATGACTGCATGAAGCATGTCAGTCGTATTTACCATCAGTCAATTTATAACGCAATCGTACGGCACTTGTCGGCGAGTTTAGAATTGCTGTGTCACGAATTTCATCAGAGTATGATGTCAAGGCTAAAGTGAACCGGTTTACCCTGGAAATCGCCAGACAAAGGCAGAGTTCTAGGTCATAATCGAGACGGATTAGCCTACAGTACGTTGACCAAATTGCTTCACGGCTAGGATTACAGTCAATGGCTAGCTGTATAGTATGTATATTCTTGGAGGAATTATACTGACATAATTCCTCCAAGGTATATTGTTCGCAGTCAACAAGGTTCTGCTATTAAAGTAGGCTACACGTCTCAGAGTTGGCGCGAATATAGAACGTACAAAGGCGAGCTCGACCATGTGAGTGCTGACCATGTGGAACGTTCGGGAGAGAGGTAGGCTATTAACCGGTTGAGTTTTGACATCCAGGCTGCATATTTACTCACACGAGTTCCTTGGCTTTTTGGTTCATGGATGGCCGCAAGAAAATTAAACAAACGAAAAACACAAATAAAGTGGATCTCACGCAACCAACCGTCCCCCATGTCATGTCATTAGATGTACTACAGTACCACTCAAACCTCTATACTAGATACGGCCCTTGAGCAAAAACACTAAACAGACAAACCGTGCAGTTAGTTTTCAGAACTATTGACGAGAACCCCCCAGGAATGCACAGCTTATCCGGAACGCGAAATAAACCTGCCAACCAGGGACAATTACACTTTAATAGGAAGACCCTGATGACAATAGCATTGCCAGGGGCAAGGGTACACCCTTTTCAGTGAGCTGTCAACGATTGTGCATAGCTAGGGTCCGACCCATGAATGATGAGTCTGGCAAAAAGAACGTTTCAGAGGTCAAAAAATTCATTTCTTTTTCTGACGCAACACGCTGCTTTCATCACCACTTGTGGCAATGACACGCAAGTTGGCTAAATTTGGAAAATGACAACATGTCACACATGTTGTGACATAGGTTTATTCACGGCCAACTCACGCTGACTGTACAATTAATGTCATCTTATTTAAGACACAGATACGTGCGCCGTAATCCGATTGGTCAGGATTGTTTATCAGTTACCATGGAGATGACAGCATCTGCATGTTCGATGTAGCATCTTTGTCTCTGTGCACATGAATCGATTATTGATTGGCATTGATTGCTCATGGCATGGAACAGGAATCAATAGACTGGAGGCTGACGTGGGTTTCATATGAACACAAACCTGCACAAAACTCAACAGGTAACAAACTTGGTATTCCTTTGTCAAGGTGTGATACTGACACATCGACATAAATTGTTCAATATTAGCCAGAAGACTTGAAAAAGGGCGGGCTAGGTGACTAAATGTTTGCTAGGCTGGGTTCCGTGTCCGATCCCCGCCAGCGTTGAGTATATTTACACGAGGTTTAAGTATGGTTCTCGTTTTGGTTGGCGATGAATGGTGAAAATGATGGACATGGATTCAAGTCCTAGCAGGCTTGCACGTGTTGCATGTGTTGTTGTTGTACTCGCTTTTCAGTTTCCAATATTTCAAGCTGTCTCATTGCTACGTCCACGAGAATATTGAATGAACTGAACACAGAGTCCCGACTTGAAGAGTTTGAGGATGGAGGACTTGGCGGTGGAGACGGAGCCTTGTCTGAGGAGAACTGAGGAGGTGATATCCGGCCGGAATCGAGGGAGGATGGCGATGGAGGGGAATTGCTGTCCTGACTGTAGTCACTTGAGTAGGAACCAGTCTCAGAGTAGTCGCTGATGTAGTCACTGGCACTAGAGGTCGCTGATTGGAAGAAATCCAGACGGTCGGGGAAAAACTGATCGTCACCAGATTCGGATGACAATGTCCGTATCCGTTTGATAGAGCTGGGTTTCCGCATGGGCTGTGGTTGCTTGTGTTTACGTGTGATGGTGAACTGAAGAGGATCCTGTCCCTCTCTCTTTATTATCTCTGGTAGTATCCTCCTCCGTGCGTTTATAAACCAGTTACAGACTTGTAGGACCGTTAGGTTGGCTTTCGAGGCAAGTGCAAGCTTCTCCTGGTCGTTCGGGTAGGCGTTGTAGCGATGGTCGAAGAGCCAGTTTTTCAGGACCTTGACAGATTCCTTGGGGAGGTTCCCACGGCGTTTCTTGGCATTTTGATCACTGCCGTCGAAATCTCGGCTCTGTTCGTCTGAACTCTCGCAATCCGAGCCGAACCACATACCGTTCTTGGACGATTTCTCACGAACTGAAAATAGACAAGAAGAACCTTGGTGTAAATGAAGTGCTAGTGGAACCTGGCGTGATGGCGACTTCTTTGGATAAGGTATTCCATCATCCATATCTGCCTCTAAGTCTGTCCGAGGAAGGGGCGGCAACTGACGACTTTTAAAATACTCAGAAGAGGAACCGGGTAGGCCTAGGCCTTGTTCTCAACTGTCAGCATAAAACATGTAAGTCTGTCATAAACATTGTATAACGTTACAGCATCGTTCTTACTACGTCGTCCCAACGTCTGATTGCGAAATACAATGTTGCAAACTGAAGGACGTCTGCCAAGTCTGGTTGAACAAGATTGGCATTTCGCCCACCATACCGCATGGCTCCCGCACATGCGCATGAGAGCGCAACAGATTATTCCTTCTGTCAGATGGTGACATGATCATTCAATGACAGCGCTGGGCAATCATTTCATAAAATATTGAAATTCGGATATAACAAAGTGCAATTCGCCACGGGCAATTTCACCTCCTGTTACGCGTTGTATCTAATAGCCATTGTCTTTGGAAAGCTGATCCTGGCAGCGAGGGATAACCCTGGCATGGTACGAGAATACAATGTCAGAACAGGAGAGAGAACTGCACGCATGGCATTCTTCCCGCCAGCTCAAAAGAAGTAGACGATCATGGATTCTATATTTACAGTTTCCTTGTCTACACTTGTGGAGAAAGTTCACCCTAACCTGAGTGAAGAATCCCACACTTTTAAGGTCGAGAATACACATAGAAAGTGGTGAAGTTTGCACTTAGGCAGGTTTTACCTGATTGGGAGTAATAGCTCGTTGCTGAGCCAGGATTATGTTGATGATAGATGATGTTCAGGCTGGGGAACGAGTTCACGCTCCAGAACTGCATAACAAGGAGGTGAATGAATTCCCACGCCATCCGAGACTGATAACCCGAACCCCCAAATCAACAGAACGAGCACCGAAATACCCCTGCTGTTGTTTTTCGAGCACCGTACCTAAATCAACCCTCGCCTTCAGTGAAGGACAATGACAAGGTCACGTCACCCATTTGACAGAACAGAACAGAAGCCATGATTAGCACGTGGTGCTGCCAGACTAGGCCTATGACAGACGAACAAACGCCAACTCGTGGTAACCCGACCTTTCTTGGTGTATATAGCAAATTGAAATAATGACAGACGGCAATTAGCAAGGTCGGCAGTAAGTCATTTTGAAATTTATGCCCAACGTCGGGAAAACTAGGCCAGCAACGACGACCGATTCTGACAGTTTTGCATGCACTTATCAATTCATGGCCATGAGCCACGATTCAAAATCAACAACTTGACATTTAGGTCTTATAAACAGTTTCACCAGTTATGAAAAACAACGTTCCCACCGACGTTCACAATGATTTTGCCCGAAAATTTCAAACGCCAGACGGTTAAGTCCCGTGAAGAGAAAAATTGAAAATGTGGCAGTATGGCGGCGTGACAGCATGGCAGTCGAACATGTGCTCGAGGCCGATTGATAACGCCAGCCAGCCGGCCGGCCAGAACACGTTTCAAGTCGGCTTGAAACCGAACCATTATTCAAGTTTTATGGTGTGTCCGGGTCACCACTCAATGCCTTGCTGCTCTACGACAATTTTAGATCCTTCATGAACTCAGAAACTGACTCACAGAAGGTGATTACTGAGTAGGGTAGTCAGTATTCACGCCTGGGCCCACAAGTACAGTCTTTGTCGTGAGTCAGTGAAATCTGACACATGGCAGGCATGGCGGAGCACGAGGCCGCCTGGCAAACCCTGCAGTTTTAGTACGAAAAGGTAAAACATCATGAAGATCAAATACCGAAATACAAAATAAATATCACCTAGATATTTCCTATCCAAAATTCGGGAAGGAATGCGAGTTCACTTTGGTCGGTCGAGCACATGGCCCTTGCAATATGGCGGCGCACATGGCGAAATGTCAAACATATTTCACGAGGAATACACGGCTACCTACCTCTTTTCGACCGCATTATCACTGGTGAAGGTTGATACATCATGAATCTCGTCTGTTTCTTCAAATATCCAAGAAAATAATCACGATAAATCCGACTTTTGAGGAGAAAGAGGAAAATTCGACAACGCAGCAATCAATCAGTAGTGGCGTGACTCGCCACGGCGAAGTATTACACTGACAGCTGAAGAGGCCACGTGGATCGGGGGAATTAGAGGGCAGGTCGAGTCCATTTAGAAAGGGGTGCAAGCCAGGCGGCGATCAGCGGCCAGGGTGTTTTTAAAGTGGCAGTTTGTTTTTAAATCGGAAAATACGCACTCAAATGAAATATTCAGTACTTAGAGTACATAGACAACGTCGGTATAACTCAAAGTTCGCACTTTGGGTTATTTAAGCCAACTGTCACATTTTGACGTTTACCCGTGGTTTCATTCGATTTGGGAGCGCTTGGCATATTCCAAATTGACCAATCAGATGGCAGCTTTGTAGACGAGTACTATTACGACTGGAATATGAATATAAAATGCGGGTCGTGGAAAACAGGGCCATGTGAATTACATTGACAGCTGCAAATAATCACACTTGATTCTTACAATTTTTAATTTCATTTCAGTTTGTGAGACAATTCATACCCGAAATTGTTAATTTGACAATTTCCGATTGAAGGGACCTCAAGGAAAGGTGACGTATAAAAATAGCACATCGCCCAGTTACTGTGGACCCCAAAGAACCCCATTCCATTGTGTCACTCCACTCATTATAATGCATTTGTACGTAAAACCTGCCCCAGATAAATGGTCTAGTATCAACTTGTTAAAGATACGCGCCATAGTTCAAGATAAAGAAGATAAATTCCATAGAAGATATCTTTTGGATGCGTCCATGCTTGCTATTTGGGAAAATAGGTAGTCATATTTTATCTGTGTGGAGTTGGTGTGTTATCTCCATTGTGTGCTCTCAGCTTGAGCCCCATCAATCTCCGGCTCCTCTCTTGTATGTTCAACAGTTGAGTGTTGCTGAAGGTAAAACCGGTGAAGAGATGGTAAACGGAGAAGCTATTAGTAACGCCGAGTCCTAGAGCAACATCACGTGTAGGACAACTACACTGATTGCATTCAATATTGAGGTCTAGTTATGGTGAAAACATAACAGAAACAAAGAAAGTAATACTGGAAGTGTCATACTGTACAGTGATTCTACATTCCTGCATTTGTAGCCAGTGCAAGGTTCAGGAATATGCTGGTTCACGTTTCTTTATAGTAGCGTAATGATATAACGATACATTGTCTGGAAATTAATTACGACACAGACAGTCGGTGATGTCATATCGAGGCCAGTGTAACATTTGACTTTGACAGCTGAACCGCTGTCACGAAGTTGATTCTGATATACATGTATGTTCATATTTGCAGAATAGCGTACAGCCCACATCACAAGAGACATTGACGGACAAAATCACGACAGGCGCACCACCTGGCGGCCGAGAAGTAGGGCAGGAGGAAACCGGAGACTATCAGCAATCTGGTGGTGCGATGACGTGATAGAACACCCCAGCGACGGGTTTCAGGGGTAGGCCTACTCTGACAGTTGTCCCTAGGAAGAGGAGGCCAAGAACCCGATAGGGAACAAAATATTCAATATGTGGACAAGTTTGATCAGGGTTATCGTACCGCCGCCAAACTCGGCATGATGGTTATGTTACAGAACCATCATGGGAATCTGCGACGCGCTGTCCTCCTTCGGAGCAATTACAAAACCATTATTTTGAATATATGATTGATTGTCAATTTTGACATTGCAATCACGACAGCCTGGTTTTGACAGTTCGGCTGACGTTTCATCAACTCACATCTCAATTGTCCAAGCCAAGCACACAATGGCGTCGACCCACAGTTGTGCACACATGCGAGGACCAGGAGAGTGTTTCGAACTCAGGACGTGAAAAGGGAGCGAAACAGCTTGGATTGTCCCATAACACTTTAAAACCCCGCCATTGTCCCACTCACTGCAGCTGTGGCATGGTTTTTAGCCTAATCAGCTAATCAGTATAGCGTGTAGAATGGGTCACACTGCGTTTCCAAATTAGTGACACAATACCTCATTTGACAGTTGCCACCATGTTTTGTTTATTGCAGCTCATGCGGTTGGCGACTTCTGGTGGGGAGATGGGGTTGATCGCCCCACTCTTCCGTCAACAGGCGTCTTTGNCACTATTTCATGCACTACAGGGAGGTATGGCCTCCGCCCTTTCTTCAACTCTTCTGTGCACCTGAAAAAAAGGGGTCCCTGTCCCTGCGATCTAGATGAACACGACTGCATACTTCACCATTCGTCACCAGCTCCACCAGCCTGATCGACTCTTCACAATGACAATATTCGATCATCGCTGAATACATCTCTGGGTGGAGCTGCATCTTCTGCTCAGCTGATTGTAAACATATTGATGTTACACCAGCGTGATGCAAGGTCACACTCCGCCGGCTATTGTCTTCATCCGCCTGGTACCTGCTACGTCTATCGATCCGAGACCCCTTCATCGCCTGCTAATTAACAAACCCTTAATTCAAAATTAATCCGGGTAAGGGATTATTATTACATCGTGCTTATTGTTCTGATTGGTTCTGCGGGTGGTTGCTTTCTGTTCAAAATGAAATCAGCCATAGAAATATCAGTGGAATTGACTAATTAATACGGGCTTCTATTACATCATCATATTGTTTCCTTTCAAAGAAGTCCGCACTGGTGAAATGTTCAGAAGCAACCCTTTTTGTTGTGCAACATCATTGTTGTGCAAATTATGTGCCTTCATCTTGTTGATTTCAAGTTCCCCGACTCGATCACGGAGAGCCTTTGTTTTCATCGATTACCATGACAATACAAAATGGCCGCTCAGTGGCAGGCACGCGGCTTCAGGACGTTTGAAGGGCGTGTAATTAAGGACCCCGCGTACGATGAACCACTTGTGCAGCCAATTGAGGACAGAATCATACCACAGGGAGCTCAATCTTTTATTTTCTAAATTACAAAATGCATGAGAAGAATGGTATAAGCTCTTGTAAAAGTCTGAAGGGACGTGTCGCGTCTGTCAACATCCATTGTGGCACCCCTCAATGCTCTCTATCAGGTGTGATAGGAAAACCTGTCCCCAGAGGAAAGTGTCCAGGGAAGAAGTGATCTAAAAAGATTCACTTCGTGAGATTTTAATTTGGACAAGCCTGGTGGCGTTAAGGTTCACGTAGTGAAATAATCGAAAAAAATATCGCAATTGAGTCACATGGGGCACCATTTTAGAAATTCTGAACTTCTAATACCCGACATGGTCCTAAGGATAGTTCATTGCTTTGCCACCAGGGAAGTTATGGCACTACGCGTAGAATCCAGGCAGTGCTGTATCCAGGAGGCGATTACCTGCACTCGACGACCGGTAGCCTGCTTTGTTCACCCACGTGGTGATGATCGACTCATTATTCACAGGGGAGGCAGGCAAGGCGGGTTGATTTCTAGTTATTANGGTCGTCTAGGACAGAACGAGAGAACTGCATGGACTGCCCCCTGCCTGGCGGACCACCCTTGGATTGGACTTAGCTTACTCCTCCAAGGACCACCAAAACAAACTAAAACTGGCCCTGTCACCATCGACACGGAAGCATTATTTGGACAATGAACAGGTGAAACCGGAAGAAGCCACTGACAGCAAGCACTGAAGCCCCCTTTCCGCCAAGTCAATGGCTTCAACAGGGATTCGAACCCACAATCAACTCCGATCCATGCTGATCTCAATAACAAGCAATGACCCTATCCCACTCTGACTCTGCCACCCCGGGGACTCGTGCATCCCTGTGCAGATGTCACAAAGAAACAGCGACTGTTCATTATCGAGTCGTTTTAAAGTGGAGTTTGCCCCACAAAAAAATGACGCAGAACAAAACGCAGCGACGTATTCTACTGGAATGGCTTCTCTCCCAACCAGGACACACCCAAACGCGTCCATACTTCAGAAACCCAAGCAATAATTGTTAAAAGAAGAAGCATGAAGCCAATACTGAACCCATTTTTTTATAGAAGACAACCGCTTCAGCATCCATCACTCGCATTGTTCTGATTGAGCGCAAAACAAAGCGACACACATCAAGTGGATGTCTTCAAATCGCTAAGTCATTCTCCACCGATGGAGGCAATTAAATCTTCATTTGACATGTTTGATCAGGGGGAAACTGATGTTTTCCTCGGGATATCGGTGGGCAAATAGGAAGAATATCCTTATCTGAGCTGGTTAAACACAAAAGCTAGCGGGGTAAGACTCCTCAGTTGACATGGTGTTAGGACAACTGGGCTATTCCCTGGGAAGTCCAACAGTTGGTAAAGTTCCTGAAAGAAGATTGATAATTTGGATGTTTAAACATGGAGAACATGTGAAACCAACGACTTGAAAGAGTTGGGCTTTTAGTTCGTATGATAAGGGTGTAGTCCGGTGAATTGGACAGCAAACACCTGTTGATATACATTCTGGGACCCCTTTCTGCGGGTGGTGGCGGCGGAGCTGCGTGTGTGTGTGGTGGTGGTGGTGTTGGTGGGGCATTTGGTTCGTCCCTGGTAGAACAACGACACTCCTTTTTAGTTCCAAATAAAATACTGACCACCGAGATGGAACTTTGCTACAGCTGGAACTTTAACTAATCCAATTTTTTGTCTGCTTTTTCTAGATTTATTTTAACACGGCCTTTCCACCAGTGTTCCCTGGTCGTTGTCAAGTGTACAACTGATTCTCAGTGAGGTTTTTTGCATGTCTAAAAAGCAGTGGTTTTACAGAAATACAGTGTTTTTACAAAAATACAGTGAATAATGATACTATTGTGGAATTATGAAATTATTACTATTGTGGAACTTTGTCCAGTTTTTAATACAAAGCGTCCGTGGCCACACACATTATCATTGACGGCATTCCCTTTTTGCCCTTATCTTCCTCCCTCTTGGCGTCAGGGGGTGCCGCTAAGGGGTGTAAACCACAATCTCCAGGGATTACAATTAAGGGACAAAACCAGGAACCTGTAATCAAGACTACATGGGCCATGTTGGGGAAGGACATAAATTCCACCATTCAGATGAGAGAATAAGCTCTTATATAAAGTCTCATTCTGTTATTGCTTTTATGAGGGATATGGGGGTATGGGACCCTGTGGTATCAATTAGGGACGAACTTTCCCGCCCTTATTCAGTTGGGTGAGGCTTGGAGGAATTCCTCCAAGGGCGAGAAGATGCGGTGTAGCAATCAGCATTCCCCACTGAAGGACGCGGGGACAAAACATCAGCTTTGCCCTCCTTGTTTTTGGTTGAGATGAGACTAGACGAATCCTCCCTACAAGCAATTATTTTGTAATGTGCGAGTGATTACATTAGGGGAGTTTAGAAATCAAACGATAAACGTAAACTTTACGACAACGTTATTTTTTGTACTACACATTAACCAGATTTTATATTGCATTTTCGGCACAAAAATAACGTTGCCGTCAACGTTTACGTTTATCGTTTGATTTCTAAATCTCCCTATAAAGAGAAAAGAAGACAAATTGTGGTAAAAGGCGCCGGATAAGACTGCAGAAACCTGTCGCTGAGACGTTACATCAAGTTACATTTTGTCATCGTACTCGTGGGTTCCAGAGGGACAGAACAGGGTAACTGGTGACAGCAAACAAATTATTAATAGGAAAATCGTGAGGATAATTACCTTTCATTAGCACAACAGCTGTTAGGGGTTAAATACATGTGTGATGGTTGGTGTATGCATGTGGGTTTTTTGTGTTGAAAGGAGACCAGGACATGCATCACCAGAGCCAATCTTTGATTCCCAATCCGGATAAACAAGCACCAAAGCACGAAACAGCTGATTCCGTAGTGTAGTGGTTATCACGTCCGCCTCACACGCGGAAGGTCCCCGGTTCGAGCCCGGGCGGAATCACTTTTTTTCGTCTTCTAACGTTCTGAATACATACATGTGGTTTTCGAAACATCAGCTTTCTTATTTCAACCAATATTTTGAATTTGATGATACGTCAACGGTGCCACATGAACAGATCAGCACAAATTCGGAGAAATAAGACGATGTCACTATAGTGGTCTTAAAACACATTCGACAGCCAACCCCGGGCCCCCCGTCCTGATCTCACATTTAGGGAGAATGGAAGGCGGTTGCTGGGCAGCCTTCAGCCCAACAATATATGCACAGACCCCACAGCTTTGGAAAAGGCAAAAGGCTGCTTCATTTAGTGTTCACGACATGACGAAAAGAGCAAAGTATTCCGCCAGGGAGACACCCTTGACATATCGCTATTTGGACTGGGTAGCCTACTCAACCCCCGGGGACCCAAACTCATCTTTCAGCATGTTGCAGCGCAGAGAAGCCGTTGGTGTCGCTGGATGTGTTGAAGCAAAATGGCGGGTTTCCCAGTGCATGTACCCATGTAATGAGGGACACTAAGCAGGGCGAAGTGAGGACGCGTTGGCCTTTTTATAGGAGAAACGACCAGGACACGCATCATTGGATCTTTGGTTCTAATCCAGCTAAACAACAAGTTCTTGACGAAACAACTGATTCCGTAGTGTAGTGGTTATCACGTCCGCCTTACACGCGGAAGGTCCTCGGTTCGAACCCGGGCGGAATCACTTTTTTTCGTCAGCAAGAACTTTCGACACAAAACAACTTCATTGAATAGAACTTTAAGGGCGAGCCAACGTTTGCAATTTTTGAAACGTGGCCAGGCGTTGTAAATAAAAGATGTCAAAATGCCATAAAAGTACAAGATATATGACGGAAATGAAGGCACCTGCGGGGTCTATAAGTCAAAAGGAAT
>NMRB01000560.1:268092-315549 GCA_002633025.1 Notospermus geniculatus
TACAGTCAAAGAATTTCAGGGCTCATCTCAAAGTTCATGGGACAGACAAACGCGGAGATCGGGTGGAAGGGGGGGGGGTTGTTTGGGGTCAGAGAGTGGACTCTCCAAAACTGTGTTCTGACAACATGCCAAGATGAGGTTAAATTCATTAACAATGAAAGCAGGGTTAAGAAAATCATCATATTTATTGATCAGTACTGTGGAAGTCACACTCAAATCAATTCATTCAATGTATTGTTTGAAAAAGATCATAATTCTATTTTGAAGACAAAAGCATATTTTTTCAGTTGACTGCGTCTATTCTCATCCATAATCAGCTCCACCAATTGTAATGAATCATCACAAGAAATGAAGTTATCTACAACTTCCCAGGATACAGTAAAGTCCTGCCCATCAGGGCACCTCCATAATCAGGGATGAATAACCTTGATGGCCTCTGGTTTTCTCAGTTTTTGCAAAACTCTGACATTTGACTCACAGACTGACTTCTCCAGCAAATTGCCCGTTTCAATTCCAGGCAGAAAACTCAGGTCCCGTTGCTGGAACTACTTACCGGTACATTGAATACAATAATATAACACCCAAGTCAGTCTGTCTGATGGGAGACCATCATAATTTGAAACCTTATATTAAACAGTACAAAACTGTATCTGCAAACATGCACATACGGTAATATATCCTCTGTTACTGTCTTCCATTTTATTGAAAGTGGTCATCCTAAGTGTTGATGTCCATAACACAATGTGTGCCCACGCCAGAAACATAGGATGAATAAACTTCAGCTGACATGGCAGTGTTTCGACACCATTGATATTTTAATACGGAATTTCATAACGTGTTCATGCTCCTTCCATGAATATCATTGTTCTTAGACAGACACCAAAGAAATTTCACTCAACAGACACACAAATGGTCCAGAATTTCAATCGTCTATCACTTATCCATGGAAAACAGCACTCTCTGTCACCGCTAGACCTGTAGTTTAGAAACAGATACAGTTTATCTATACAAGAATATTTGTATAACATCCTTGACCTCAGTGACTCCTCATTCAGAGGAATTTTATCATAGTGAAGACAGTAGAGACACCAAGTGTTGATTGAAAGAACTGCAGATAACTCCTCTGACTCAAGGTGTTCCGTCTAACAAGACCAAACTGACTGTGCAGAGAAGTGAACTACCTGAACTAATACACGTGTGACTCCTGACAAATCAGCCATGAAGTGAAATGAATCTTGCACAGATGTCTAGCCAAACAAGTATGGGAATGAGTGGAGTGTGTTTTATGATGGCAGCTGGTACCACTATCAAACTAAACACACATATCATTCATTAACCCTTCAAAAGCTAGCACGCTTAAGGGAACGTTGCAAAAATTGACCTAAAATTCATAGAAATACGAGCACAACAAGATAAAGTTGAGGCAAGATCCATGAGTTACTTGTGGATCTTGCCTCAACCTTTGGCCATATGTTTTGATGAAATCTGTCCCAGTGGACGGCAAAATAGTGCTGCCACCTGCCAGAAGACACGGCACTTACCTTTCACCCAAATGGGCTTCATGCTGCTGTTTCTACGAGTGTGTTGACGGTATCTTTACCAGCCCACCGTGACTCCTCAAGTGCTTCGAACAGATCCTGGAATGTCAAGTGATACGACGTTTGATTCAATAGAAATGACCTCGCACAAAACCAGATAAAAATGCCACCCATTTCAGAGCTTTCAATACAACTTGCAAGCAATTACCACCAAGAGAGAAACATGCTGCCTTCTTCACTCAACACTTGCAAACTTTGTTCTATTTTTATGAAGGATGAAGCAATGGGGAGAATACTGGGAATAAGGTACAAGACAGTCACAATGAAAGCTACTTACATCACACTCTTCAATGTATTTTTCATTTTCCTCATCAATATCGAATTCTTCATCAGGATCTGAAATAAACAAGACGCTTTCAAAATCAACTTCATCATATCATGGATTCTATCATTTGCAATTATTGTACAAAAATACACTACAGGGAAATAATGCCATGCATAAGAAATGCATATTCAAATTGCCATAACACAAACAGACAACAGTCCAGAATGAACAACAAGGTGAAGAGAATGACGTGAAAAAGACATGATTTGAGAAGAACTTTTATTTGAACAGTTTCACAGCAAAACTGACCACTGACTGACTTCAACACTGAAATAGCCTACAACACGGATGGGTCAGAGGTTAAAACACTGCCGTCTTGTGCGTTTGATACTGGAGGTCCCAGCTTGATCCCTGGCTCTTTTCAATTTCTGTTGTTCAGAGAAGACTGAAAACTGTGGCCAGCTGTTCCTGAGTGTCTACTCAAAGTGAGGGGAGAAGTGTAATCTTGTGAATCCAAAAGCAGACAACAAAATTACTTAATACTAGCATACTGATGTCAAAACCTAACAACATGTGACTTGTTGATGACAAAAGCATGAACACAGGGGAAGAAATGGCTGATTTTCAAGGTGAATATATATACGGCCCAAGACCTACCTTCTAAAACTTCCAAGTCATCGTAAGCCTGGCCATTGTCTTGTCCTTCCATGTCTGCCCCAGAGCCATCCTGGTTGCCATAGTTACCATAAAACTGTTGATGGCCAGACTGGTTGTAATAATTTTGGTACTGTTGATTGTACTGGTACTGGTTGTATTGGTTGTAATATTGGTCATAATTACCACCGCCACCGCCTCCGCCTCCCTTACCTCCTTGGAAGGGCGGTCTGAAATAGAGAAAATGTTTTGTAGACAACCAGATAAGCACAGGTTGTAGTTTAAGAGGTGATTTGGGGTTTGTCTCCGACACTTACCGCTTGGGCGTGGCAAGACTGACTCTGAGAGGTTTCTTCCCAACACCAGTCTCATGCTGCATCTCAAGCAAAGCTCTATGTTGGTCAACTTCGTCACTGAATCGGACAAATCCATAACATTTGCTGCGCCCGCCGCCATCCAAGACTACCTTGGCTGTACGGCAGGAGGGGTATCTCTTGAATGCATTGAATAAGGTGTAGTCATCCACATCTTCAGACAGGTCACCAATGAAGAGAGAATATTCTGGTCTGGAAGGAAATGGAACAATAGGTAATGAACTCAGCTTCTGGTGGGCGACTGACATGGATGATATCAATTTCGTATTATTACCGGTAGTTTCCCTCAGAAATATTCAAGTTCAGGGTTTGATGTCCCATATGAACGGCCACCCTTTATTTGGTGATTCAAGTTGGGCACATTGATGTATTTTTCAGTGCACATGCACCTGTGAAATCAGTCATGTCAGACAACTCACTGTAACAAGTGTTCCTTCCCATAGCTGGCGTGATTCAGCTTGAATCTTTTAGGCTGGAAATAAAGCTTAAAATTAACTGCTGGGAACATAGAATAGAAAGAAACTCAGCACTGCCAAATGCATTCAGATTCCAATCACACTCCTTGAAAATCTAATTGTTCAAATTAGAATCTCACTATGATGAGGTAAAAATCATACCGGTGCTGTGCCAGGGACAACTTTCCCATTCAGCCGCAACATCGCCCTCTGTGCTGCTTCATTGTTTTTGAATTCCACAAAGCAATAGCCCTGTGGAAACCTGGAACACAAAATGCCATCATCATTCATTATGATATTGTAGTCTACTGCCATCTACTTTTACCAAATCATTCACCACTAGCCCATGTTGTAGTTCCAAACTCTACACATCAACAGACATTTTTCAAGGATACGAGTGATGGTCTTCAGTATATTGACCAGATAGATACAAAGCAACATCATCAGTATGATATGGTGTTTTACCCGGTTTGTCTGTTCCTTATCAGTTTAACATTGGTCACCATCTCCTGCAGTTCACTGAATGCATGGATGATGAAGTTCTCATCCATGTAGGGCTCAAGCTGGAATGAAGAAAGAAGGAAAACATTACAATCTTTTATTTTGGTTCCATTCTCAGGAACAAATTTAGAATCCCCGATCAGTGCCCCCCAAAAGGTCCCCGATTGACGGAATAAGCCGCATCGATGATCCAACAAAAATAGGATTTCCATTGTGTGCCATTGCCGGTGGGTGGGGGAGTAGCTACGCCTACCTACGTCGTCACTTCCGATCGGGGATTCTAAAGTTTAGATCCGAAGAGCATAAAACAACTGTCATTACACTATTTCTGCTGTGTCTGGTCATCAATGAGCCTTGTGTTGAGCGTAAAAGATCCATACCTGCCATGCCTGTACATTTGTCGTGCACAGTGCACAGTGCACGCACCTACATTTCAGGCGAGGAGGGCCAGGACGACGAGAAGACTAATCGTTCGACTTTGAATTTTACAGATGATCATTCCATACTTACATCACCCATCCATAATGTGCTATAACTAGTCATTTTAGATTTCTTCCACAGACTGAAATAAACCCGCAAATCAAGGTGAAATTATTGAAGAAAGAGAGGAAAATCGTCACAAAATCGAGACGAACGCCACCATGCCAATCGTCGTCGATAGTAAACTGTGCGGACTGAATCCACGTTTGCCGCGGATGTGCCTCTGAAGACAGTGCGATTCGGTTTTGTCTCCAAGCAATTTAGGAGAGTGTAAACGGACTGGGCGGGTCAGTACAGTTATCAAAGGGACATTTAAAATGACTCCGGATTTTGGCAAGGGCTGATTTCAGCCGCCAGCCGGATCACCGCCGGGCCGGCAAACCGACGGCCAGACATTACAATACAATACAATACAATTCATGGATTATACGAAGTCAAGAATGAGACATAACTAAAATACTTCATCATTTAGGCTACTTATTTATTCAAAAATAACGTTAGCCTTTAGGATAACAAAAATAATCTCAGGTTACAGACAAAAGTCAATCTCGGCAGCGAGACAAGAAATGCTTCTTCTTGGGCCGCCATTTGGAGGGAGCGGCGGCTCCAGAGCGTTCGTAAAATCAATCTTCCTCCGTCCAAGGTAAAATCAATCTTCCTCCAAGGTAAAATCGAATAGTCTTCAGGATAAAAAACCAGCCAGCTGGCTCTGCCTCTCCATGGCGTCAATCCGTCAGTAATTTTATGGTGCCTGCCAACCTGTGTTACGCGGGTTCATTGGCACACGGATTTGGTCCGATTCAGGTCCGTAAAAAATAGCTCAAATGGACTTTTGCGTTCTAGTATCCGGAAAACTAGGGGCAAACGGACTGGAAAGTTGAAACGGGCCGGATCTGTGCGCCAATGAACCCCGCTTTACTGGTCAACTCAGTTAAAACTCTTTCTGATTGTAGTCTCATATCAGCAGAACCTGAAAAATGTATCGCAAGTAATGATTTCTCAAAAGAGCGAAATACGGTGACAGTGAGCAGGATGTGATGTGCGATGATTTCTGATGACACGCAGGAGGAGACCGGTAAGTTCTCTGAACGCCGAAATCGCCGACTGCTGGCTATGTGGCAGCTGCAACACAACAAAGCCTAGCGCAAATTTCCGTCAAAACTCAATGAGTTAGGGCTGTTTTCAAAGTCGACTGCCCCAACGCTGTCGACTCGTCATTCGGCCGGGTCAGTCGATTTTAACAGACACCCCTAACGCATCGTGTTTTGTCGCGAATGTAGTCCAGTAAATTTAGGAATTAATGTGGCTTTACGCTGGTGTGGGGTGGAATCCCATTAACTCACCCGCATGTCCGCCTGCAATGGTCCTTGGTGAAGTTGTAGAGACCGTTGCGAGTGAGACATCCGTTCAGTTTTTTCCAAATGTTGCAAGCATAGGCGCTGCCACTGTCGTAACAAACTGGAAGGTAAGTTATGTCCAAAGATTGAAGTCGTACCCCCAAGAAAGCGCGTGTGATACAAAGGTTTATGAGGGTGGGGGCATCCGCCAAATGCTTCAACGAGTGACACCGGACGCCCTCCCGTCCGGTTGATCCGAATCAGTTGGAGATTTGAGCCAATACTAACAAGATTGATGTTCTCAGGCGTTTTCCCATCAGATGAGATGAAACAAATGTGTCAACAGAGAAATATACGACCAAAATCCCGTTTTTGAAAGCTTCAGGGAAATACTGGTCAGAATAAACAAGTGAGCGGTAGTGATTACCGAGAGACGTCTCTGTGGGTGCGGGTTGGTCGCCCGCGCACTGGACGTATGGACAACAGCCAGGGAAAGTCAAGGAGCTGTTGGTGACGATCTCACAGTTCGCCGTGTCTGGCAACTCATGCTCGGGAACGACTTTCCGACACCTGCGAAAAAAACATTTTATCAGTAAATTGAGAGCAAAGTTTCAGTGGAACATAAAATAAACGCGGACCGGAAAAATAACGGAGTATGGTTGAGGTGACGTCTGGTTTTATCCAGGGATCCCTGTGCCAATCTTCCCTGGACAGGCTCTGCTACTATCTGACACTGGCGAAGACGGACGGACGGCTACTAGGCTATAACTTACCGGACGTCGGTGCGACAAGGACCTATGCCATAAGTTATATTGCCATATTATTCGACTAACAACGACTAACAACTGGCTGGATGACTTGAACTTACTCGTGTTTGATAATGTAATATCCACTTGTCGCTTCAAAACAGACGTATTTGGAACAGCCCCTGTACCAAACATGGAGATGGCTTCCACAACTCTTGACTGAAGGAAAATGACAAAACAATCTCAGCGAATCAGCAAAAAGAGATTAATATGAATTGACAGACTGAATGGATTAAAGTTTCAGATTGTAAAGTTCCAGCCTGAAGAAGACCCCGCTTGGGGTCGAAAATTTGCAAATATTCTGGAAATTGACTTTATATACTTTATCATTTTGTGTGTCGATTTTTGTGAATGGAAGTCAATATTACTTCATACTCACGCGCTTTCGACTTTGATAGCACCGTTCCGCCGGATCCAACCTCAGCCTGATATAAACAACAAGCAAAGAGGACAACTCCGAACACAAAAAATCGTGTCAGTCCCATTTTAATGCCAATATTTTGGGTTTACTCCATGATAAACAAATTGGCCCTTATGCTAGGCCCAATACAGGTAAATAATCTATGTGCGTTGTGGGTTGTGATCAATAATTGATCGGTTATTGCAAAAGCTTCCAAAGTACAAGTCTCGCTCATTATGAATGGTATTTTAAATGCCTTTTGCAATACAACAATTGTTACCGAAGATTAGCGTTGAGCAGGAGTAGTATAAAACGGAGTCGCAAAACTTATACCTGTACTGTCGCGTTTGACCAAGTTAGGCCGATTACGTGATAGGGACAATGACGTCATGCCTAGTTGAAGATGTAAACAGAAAATGGTTCGTTCCAAATCCCCAAAACAACATAAACATGGGACAGGATTTGAAGGGTTCCTGCATGGTGCAGTAGCCCGGGGGTGGGCCGTGGATAGGGGGTATGTGTCTGACAGAGCGGAACTGCCAGGGATCACGCGCAAAATTCAAACAATGTGTGTCAGATTGATTGTTTTTGTAACCGTGGGATTCCGCGCTCCGTCAGGGTCCCTGTCGCATCGAAGCTCGTCTCTGGGTCCACTTCACTTCAAAGTATTCCGCTTTTGAAGCACGATCCTATCTCTGTCTTCTACGTAAGGGGAGTGCAGATCCTGAAAAGACAGACAGGTAGTAAACATGCGCAGAACGGGACACAGGGCAAAGGGGCCTCGCGACTTTTCCCTAAAAGTCTGCTACGGGCGGTACTCTCGGGGAAACCACCGGTGCACCCGACTTACCCACACTTGCGGCGACAATGGTCCCTGGTGAAGTTGTACAAACTACTCGTCGTGAGGCAGCCTTTAAGTTTCTTCCAAACTTTGCAGGCGAAGGGCGAGGCACTGTCGAAGCACTCTGAAACGAAGACATAGTGGTGAAGACAGTGCCACGCTTGTCATTAGGAAATAGGGAGTTTTCGCAAAGCCCCCGAAACCCCAACGCGGACGCCAAACCCATTGTTCGTTGCCACGAAAGAACACCGAACAATAGGATAGACGTTCGCGTTGCCGTTTCGGGGGCTTTGCGAAAACTCTATGTTTCAGATGCTTACTTTGAATCGGAGCAGGAGAAATCATCTGTTTCCCGGGACATTGGACGGCGGGACAGCAGTTCGGGAACGCAGCAGAGGTGTTGGCTGCAATCTGACAGTTCACAGGATCCGGCATTTCGTACTCGGCTATTGGACGGCAACTGAAAATTTGGACAAAGGTTTGAAGATGACCGTCTGGGAGGCCACTTGAGGCTTGCTAGCACAGGCCAGTTGATATGGACAAGATGAAGATGACTGATTCAGCCTCAATCGAAGTCTCGTCTTCGAAACAAGTGCGCTGTATGTCGCCCCGTCACCTCGCTGCGAGACGTTTTTTTGCGGCTGTTGTGATTATAGGGAGTTTTCGCAAAGCCCCTGAAACGCCAACGCGAACGTCTGTCCTTTTGTTCGGTGCTCTCTTCGTGGCATCGAACAATAGGTTTGGCGTTTCGGTGGCTTTGCGAAAACTCCCTATTAATAATTAGCTTCGAGCCCCAAAAGGTTTGAACCGTCATAATCTGTCCAGTACTTACGAGTGCCTTACGACGTAGTCTCCACTTTTCGCTTTAAAACAGGCAGACTTGAGGCAACCTGAAAACCACGTGCGACCGTGGACGCCACAGTCTTTGACTGAAAATGGAGGAAGACCAAAAGTGGACTGGTTGTGGGACACGGACACGGCTTGCTGGGACAATCCTTCTGTTCACACCACAGTAATGATGAGAACTCCGAATGTTTCTCTAGGCTGCCTTCATGCGTTGACATCTTCGTACGGCACCGCCCACCACTTGAGGCAAGGGAGGGCGGCTTCAGTAGACTTAGGGGCTAAAACCAACTGACAGGACCCGGGAATGCATCTGATTCTTCTTACCTGATTTGAATTTGGTGATAACTGTCCCTCCATCTCCTATACCAGCGGAGTAGAGAAACCAAGCAAATACAACAGCTACATCCACGACAAAGACAATGCGTCCCATTTTAATGCACTCCTGTCAGCTTTCCAAGAGATCATCAGTGAATATGGTAAACAGTGGTGAAGTCTATAGCTATACCATCAAAACTAACCGCGGGGAACATATCGACAGATCTCAATTTGTATTGTTTTTCTTGGAGAAGATTGAGATCACGACCTAAAGGGGACAACCTCAAGAGGTCGTGTCATGGATGATAAGCAGAGATGCTCGTCTGGTTCTCTGTCCTTTCCCTACACTAAAAATTCCACCCACATAGGGGTGGAAGACATAACCAGTCATGATCACGAGCCCTCGGCAGGACTGGGTGGTGTTGCTCAAGGAAAACTGTAAGAATGCATTAGAATGTGGGATATCTCTGAGGCACAGCAAAAATAAACTGATGCCTTCTTCTTTCTTCATTATTTATTTACATTTGTCATAGCAATTTGCATGTTACCATGGTTACAATACCAACTAGAAGAGCACAGGACAGAAGAGCAAACTGGCACAGAGACAAGCTGGAGGAGACCTACTCCAACCAAGAAATGGTAAAAGTCAATATCAATCACCTAATGACCTTAAGTACACAGACGTCATTGGTGAGAATACAGAGGTTTTGCGCTCAACTTACGGTGAAGTCAAATCCTGTGATCATCACCAAAATTTCTACCCCTGGCGATCCTTTACTGTCGTGCACATTCCCCCCTTAGGTAGCCTAAATATTGGTGTTAAGAATGCCCTTGTATATCTGGCGTTAACACCATATTTAAAGTGACCTACATTACAAATGCTTATCTAAGGACCGTCAGCATTATTTCAGCACAAAATCTCCTCTAGTGGAAACCTCTGCAAGGAAGACACCTCTAAGCATTGGCTTATTCGAAGAGTGCCCTTCTTACAGAAATTCTACAGTATTTACATGTGATATGAAAAGAGAAATTCTTTCATTTTCAGCACCACTAGAACAGAGAACACAAAACAGAGATTTACTGCAACACGCCAATGGAACAGGAAGCATCCAAGATGAGCGGCTTGGAAAAAAAGAATCCCCACTGAAGCCCAGTTTAATAGAGAGGGTGGGGAAGGGAAATGTCACGTAGGTCAAACACTGTGGCCTTCCTGCTTGTGTAGGAAGCTTAATGGAGTAGAGTAGAGGAGCGGACTTTAGGATGGAAATAAATAAATTCCTTCAAAATGAAAATCATATCCTTGCGAAACCAAATTACATCGACTGATGCATATATACATACAAACTCAGTGATAATTTTGAACACAACGAAAAATACACCAAATACTGTTTAAAGCATAACAGAAATTACTGATACTGATCACAGAACTATGTACAGGAACTTAAAAGTAAATCCAAAATAAGGGATCTTATGCAATAACCAGATACTTCCAGGGGTTCTGACACTATTAGAGTACCGGTATACCAAGTAGAGAGAAACAAATGGCAGGGGATCTCACTTCTGTGGGACTAGTGGACAAGCAAGTTGATCGGGGTCATCTCCAATTACATACTGAACGATGAGAGCACAAGGTAGAAGCTGGTCAAAAATGGTCTCTATCAATATGAGTGACGACCCCGTAGTCACATCACTGAAGCCAAAGCAATCCCTCACAATACTACTGAAAGACATATTAACCCAGTACTGCCTGATTACCAGAGGTGAAACACTAAATGCATGGACTCACACAGATCAGTTTGAAGGAGATTACTACAGTGATCATTTGAATGGCACTAAAGTTAATTGATGCAAGGAGAAATCAGTGGCGACTCCGAAAACCATCACTGCAAAACTCTGACCATCATGAAGGTCCGGGGTTCTCAGCGCTAGTCCACTTTGACACTCCCCACAAAGATTTGTCTGCAGGGAACAACATTGGCCCAGCAGAGAATCTTCTCTTGCATCAAGTGATCCTCAGTGTTCCACTCAACACACCAGTTGAACATGGATGCCATGACATACAGAGTTATGTACATTGACATTATATACAATACGGTAGCATCTTATTGGTCAGTTTCTTCATATCAGCATCCATGTTTCCGACACACACACACACAAACCATTAAATCACTCACTCAGAACACAGGGCAGACATTTAGTATGCACAGCTATCATCAAAGTCAGCTTGCTATCAAACTGATAAAATATATGAAAATGGCTTCATGATTCTTTAGTCTTGACTGACAACTAAGGAACTTCCCCTCAGAAGCAACAAATCACGGTAGATTCAAAACCACAATGTTCTCTTCTACATGATATTAATTACGATTGACGAAACAGAATTTCTTGTACCGAGTGGAACCTGTCTCAGCGGACACCTCAGCTTGGAGGACACCTCTGTGTTAAGGACACCAATTTCAGACCGAAATTGGTTTTCTCTGCTCATCTTGAAGGTGCCCCCTGCTAAAAACAGGTCCCACTGTACTGTACTCTTAGGATTCTATACCCCAGTTAAATTACACAATTTCTGCACACTAAGTTTTCCTTGTGGTTATGTTGCAGAAACACAATTGGCACAGAGTATATAAGGTCCAATACAGTCGTCATGGCAGAAAGCTCCACATTTTTTACACATCACCATAGCTTTGAGGCTACATGGACAATTTGAATTGCCCGAGTCTGACGTTGACGTTGGCAGTGTGACGATGCTCCCCGATGGTAGCAACTGAGGGGTCACTCCCACGCCGCTGGCTAGAGACACCGAATCCGCTTTAACCACTTGGTATCCACTCCCGTCAGGTCGTAGCTTCAGTGTCGCAGTGGCAGGGATTTGCACAGTTTGAACGTGAGGGGTCAACTGCCCCGAAGACTTGGTAGCAATTTTGATAAGCTGGGATGCCGATATACCCAATGAATTAGCAATGTCCGTTTTGATTGTCGAAGGTGCAGTGGCGGTAAGAACGACTTTGTCGTTCTCCTTGTTCATTTCAGGGATGGGAGATGTACTCCCGTTGAGGCTGAATGAACGAATCAGACCATCAGCCTTGGTCTCCTCAACCGGAGGCGGCGCACTAGCGGCCCTCGGCGGGCCAATACCGTTAGTCTGAGGCGGTACACTAGATGACCGCGCTGGTCCGACACTCGCCGGTGGAGTCTTTATCGTCCTCGACTTTGGATTACTATTTTTTAGGATCGTACACGATAAAAAATGACTCGGTTTCACAGTGTTCGCATTCTTATTTGTGTTGATACTGCTCGTGTTGATCATCTTGACATGATTTGGTTGAGTCTCCGCGGAAGTCGTAGCAGCGATAGCTTGTTTCGCTGGCTGCAATAACGCGCATAAGTTACTGTTACTCGATGGCGATGTTGTGACCAGAATCAGTTTACTTGTGGAAGGAAGCATTCCCATTCCCGAAAGAAGTTGACTTTGGATGCTCTGTGCCACAGCATTTGAAATACCGGTACTTGTCAGTGGCTGTTGAGTGATACCTGCATCCTGAACTGATGTCTTGACGGATGTTGCAGGGACCACAATCAGTTGTCTCAGCTGAGTTGCCGGGGATATGGTCGGTGAGGGTCTCGCCAATGGTGAACTCGGTGGCTGAGGTCTTGCTTGACTTGCCGGCGAACTTGGTGGTGCTGGTCTTGCGAGAATCACTGGGGAACTTGGCGGAGCTGGTCCAGCCGGGGAAGTGGGTGCTACAGATTTAATCTGCATGACTGACGAAGTGGAGGTAGGTGCTGTACTGATCACTTGAGGCATCGGAGACGCTGATGAAACTCCCTGTGCAACGTAAACAGTCTTCATGACTGCGGTTGGCTGAGACACTGTGACAGCCTTAGAGACATTTACAGCAGAAGTCGTGGAGGTTGTCACTGAAGACGCAGCACTGGGAGAACGAATGCGTAAGATTGTTGGTCGAGACGTCTGAATTGCCTGGAGATTCACTGACTGGGCAAGTGTTAGAGCTGGAACTGTAGTAACTGAAGGTGGTTGCGATGGCGCCGACATGACTGGTGAAGGTATATTCCGTACAACTTGTATTTGTTGGGAGACAGGAAGATGACTCCTTGGGGACACAGCAGGAGAAGGGGGAGACTTGATCTGTATGACTGATGGCGGGGAAGTCGGCTGTACAAACGGACTCAGCGGAGACGTTACACTTTGTGAAGTTACGACAGCCATCGTCGCTGCTGATGCAGGTTGTACTGGTTCTGTAATAACATTTTTAACTTCTGATGCAGCACCACGACCGTCAGAATTTGGCTCGGACTTGTTCAGTTTGGACGCCATGTTACCAGAATTGATGCTCTTCTCAATCATAGCTTGGCATATTTGATACGAACGTTGCAGGTTTATACCCGACTTATTCTGACCAGACTGAATAATGTTCGGCACATGACGCTGTTTATCCTCACTACTGCCACCTATCGATGCACGTGCTAATAACTTAGCTTTAGTCTGTGCTTTAATTTGAGCTAGAGTCCTAGTCTGACCAGTTTGTCCCCGTGCGGCAGCAGTCTGCGCTTTCCTTTCCGCGGTCTGGGCCTTGATCTGAGCCAGGGTTTTAGCACGGTGAAACTTCACCTGTGACTGCACCTTATTTGGAACGATTCTTTGCTGTGTGACAGGCTTTAATCGTTTTGTCGGGATAATTGTGTCTGTTTTCACATCTAGAGGCCTTTTTAATGATTCTAACAGTAAACTATTTTTGGTCACAGATCCTGGTTCACTTTTCATAGTGTTTGGCAGTGATAGAGAAATATTTGATAATCCTGCAGTCTGTGAGACACTCTTTGACATATCCGTTGAGGAAGCCTCTGTAGCACTTGACGTTTGTTTGATCAGAGAAGATAAGTGAGGAGAGTGTATCTTCAGTGGGGAGGTAGTCTTTGGTGGCGTGGATGGTAGCACTGTTGAAAGCACAGAAGATGCTGGCACTGGGATAGAATCCGTGGAAGCAGACCTAGAAGAGGGAACAGGAATACAAGTAAGACAAAACTCAACTGGAATGCCAACTTACCGGTAAACTGGACTGTCTTGTTTCACATTGCCCAAGACCCTCATCTGATATTTCATAATGCGGTTGCATTTGACCCCCACAAAATCATTATCTCACAGTAAAGTGCATTTCACAATTCCTTGGGGTTTCTTTATTTTTTGATTTCCTATCTACAACTTAGTGAAGTAGAAAATGAGAGATACTGGTTCACTCTACATAGCAGCTCATGAGTTAGTATCACAGGGTATGAGCGTAACAGCATACTTACTTCTGACCCCACACTGGCTCAAAATGTTTCACCTGAAACAGAGAACATAAAGTTGGATGATTTGTTTTGTACCACTGGGAATTACAACCCGATGTCCTCCCTCAGGGAATACATGGTAAGGGTAAGGCCACCTCTCCCATATCAGTGAGGTGCATAAAGCAACCCCAACCCAAGATTTAGTTCACAAAGTGGAGCATGCATACAACCAATACCATATAAATACTCACCTTCCACGGATCGAGTCTGGCTTGTTCCTTTTCTTCCTCCTGTTTAATCCTAATCTGGTTTTCAGGAGTGAACTCACCTGAAACAAGTTCAAAGTCCAATGTAATGATACAGATGACCCACATGTAAACAATGTAAATGGTTGCTTCCGCCTTCGGTGAAGTTCATTATAATGTCATCATTGCAGTTCAAAGGCATCTTCGATAATCGAAGCGTGATCTGCTCACCACTCCGTTATATCCCATATCACCCTTCGAGAAATTGACCTGTCTGCGACGGATCCGCTGCCTCGAGAAGAGGAGGCCAATCAGAACCAGTGTTGTAAAATTTCCACGTAGTATGAATAGTGGTAACCGAAGCCCCTGCCGAAGACCCGATATAAAATGCAATCTGATTGGTCGACCGGTTAACAGTTGGCATCGTGCCAAGATACGCCGTGGACCGGTCTATTTCTCGAAGGGTAGATGTGCGATGTAACGCAGTGGTTAGCAGATCAGCCTTCGATTATCGAAGATGTTCAAAGGAGACCTACATCCTGTCATTTCCCAGTAAACTTACCATCCGCCAGCCTTTGCTTCCACTCATTACAGGCTTTCGTGAAGAATTCATTATTCAAAGCAGAAGGATTTAACCTGCGAAGAAAATAAGGGAATAGCCAATCACTCCTGTTGTTAAAACGATTTTCAAAGCTTTGAAAAAGCACCTACTAGAGTACCTTCAAGTCAGTACCTTCAATTCCATAATCAATAACTATTATTGGATGATTGAGCCGAAACTCACCTTAAAGATTTATCAGCACAGACTATCCTATCACACTCAGGAAGAAGCTGGATAAGGCTGTACTGGTATGATGAAGGTAACCCAAGGAAATTGTGCTTAGTCAGCAGCGCCTGCAAAAGGAGAGAAGTTGATGATAAGCATGGCATATTTTGCTCCCATGGTTAGTCCCAAACTACTTCACATTATTACCCCAGACTCTCCAGAAACCTTTCAGGGGAACTCAAGGAGCAGTTCATTCAATGCATTACTTGATCCACTGAGACCAGTGCATTGTGAACACCAAGAGGTGACTCAGCTGGGAATCAAAACTATGGCCAGTATTCTAGAAGCCTCCTTAACTCTAAGGTTCACTTTAAGCTTTTGTATTCTGCCCTGCACACAATAGCTAAAGGTAAACCTTAGAGTTAAGGAAGCTTCTAGAATACGGCCCAATGACTTCTCAGTCTCAAGTCCAACACTCAGCCACTGTGCCACAGAATGAATTGTGAGTTCGAAGTCCTTTGTGTCCCTTACCCTGAGGTTTATATTGACAAGTATGGAATCAGGAGTCTCCAAGTCTATGCATCCTTCTTTAGTTTGAGCAATTTGAGCAGCAGTGCTGAGTTTCTTGTGAGTTCTTTTCCTAGGCTTCCACTGAGGAATTGAAGAGAGTAATTCCTTAAATGTCGGCTTATGACTATAAGATGCGGTATTTGTCCTCAGGCAAGGCCTTTGTCTTTTGTCTGATGAGGAATTCATGCTACTGTAGTCAAAATCTGAAAGAGGGAAAACACATTGTTATCAGATTATTATAAACTAACACACCGTGATAGAAGTGTCTGAGATTATGGAAGACGCCCTGAGAGGTTCTAATTGATATCATTGAGGTCTGAATTCAAGTAAGTGGCAGGGAAGGAACACTTATATTACCTTGTTTACTTTCTTTTGGTTGAGGTATCTGCTTTATTGTCAGCTTTGGTATCTTAGGCACCACCTTGGCTTTCTTTCTCCGTTTATGTTGCCATATACAATGTTTGCGATTACGTTTGCTTGTCCTGGTGGGCTTTGCTGGAGGTACAGCTGATTGTACCAGCTGAGAAACAGTCTCAACCGGAGGTTCTTCCTTGTCTTCTTGGGGGAGGTCAGCAGCAGGTGATGGTGGAATGTCGTCTGGCAGCTTGACAAATATCACTGAAACATGATGAGTAAGAAGACTGAATGCCTGTTCTGCACACTGGCCAACCTGACAGAGTAGAACAGGTTCGAGACTGCATTGCAAGTCGGTTCAGAATAGCAACTCACAAGAACTACGCCAGCATCTTCATTTCAACAGGTGCAACTGCTGGTTCCATCCAATGTACACTGATTGCAACAGCATTCCGAGATTAACATGTCCTCTTCCTGAAAGAAAAACTACTCACAGAACCCAGCTTGGTCTTACCCTTTTCATTTTTAAGATCTCTCAATGGACGATCTTGTAAATCTACGAGCTCTCCCTCTCCGTCAACTGTGACATCCAAATTACGGTCATCTTCCATTTCATGGACAACTCCGCCATCAGGAATCGAACTCTTGAAAATAAAGAACAACAAAATTCCCAAATCCACTATGCAGGTACATTGTACAGAAAACTTGAGCCTGTATTCTAGAAGCCTCCTTTAACTCAAAGGTCCACTTTAAGCTTTTGTATTCTGCCCTGCAAACAATAGCTAAAGGTAAACCTTAGAGATAAGGAAGCTTCTAGAATACGGCCCTTAGACATGCAGGGGGAGTGATGAACTTTTCATCGACATTGATCTCTTCCAAGGTTGTAGGATTGCCTCCAGCAGAACCACCACCGTTTTCACCTGATTTCACCTTCATTTGTGTATCTCTGTCCCACCAGGAGTGTGTAGCGCAGAAGCTAATGCAGAATACCTTTCCATCCAAAAGCAAAACAAACTCATCTAGTCCACTCACCATTAAGCCATAAGCACCAAGCCTCCCTAGAACTTTATAGAAGGTACAATCTGAGCCCTTAGCATTGGCATGAAGGACAGTATCCAACAAGTCTAATGGTACAGTACCACTGGAAAGATGGAACGAAAAGACAATGTTTTGTTACCTAGTACATCAGCAATGAGTAAATGGAATGGGTTTCGAGCAAAAAGAAATTGTGCTGCAAGACTAACCAGACACCGACTAGTGGAGCTACTTGCATTGGACATTGAAACTATGCTAAGGTTTTACGAGCATTTTCCATCAATTTTGTTGATGCAATCTGCAAATGACCACAAAAAAGAAAGAAGACCTCATCTCATTCCTGATTTCATCTCACCTGATGTCTTTGTCATTCTGAATAGTCAAGAGAATTTCATTGTGGTCAAGAGCTTTTTGGGGAGTTTGCTCCAAAACCTAGAAAAAAATCATAAAAAATCTACAAAATCTGTGGCACTGCTGTGCTGTATGAAGATGACGTGCACGTGTAGAAAACAACACAGGAACTAAGATAACTCTGTTTGAAATAATGAAATAATCTAAAATAACACAGAAATAACAAATAACCTAGGCCTAAGTGTCATTTGTCTGAGCATGACTTCGTTGCAACGGCACGATCTTCACGAGGATTTCAAGAGTACCATGGCGTAGAGGCCTCGGCCTATTCAATTCTTTGGTCTCCTACTATATTTGGCTCTTTGGCATCATATGGTAAGTAACACTGATCGCGGAACGCTCGCTAGCCTACCCTACCGACTAACGGCATCTCCCGGCCTGACATAGCCAGCCAGCGCTTTCAGTGTACCGGACTGGCGGTAGGCCTCGCTAGGCCTTAGACCTATGCCGTAAGACGGTGTTGCTTTCTACACATCCCGTGCAGGGCGGTCCAGCGATGAGCGACAGCGTCCTTGCGGCTTGCCTTGGCTGGGGCCCAAACCTTGGCCCTCCCTGGCCTTGGCCTTGGCCTAGCCTGCATGTACCCTTGAGGAATTGATTAAAATACCGGAGTCCAAATACACAAATACACAGGACTTTTCATTCTGATTGGGAAACAAACATGGACTCATCTTGATCTCATGATGGAAACTGTCTGAAAAGTGAAGGCTCAAAATTTTTTTGTTGTTTTGTGCACCACAAAAAATACAGGCGAAAATGCTCACAGTTTTCGCCGCTTCAGCCAACTTTCTATACTTCTTCTTGATAAAGTTCTTGTCTTTATTATTCTCCATATTCATGGGACAGTGTTCAATGAGAAATTATTCTGATAATACCAGAATAAAGCCCCAATTTTGAACCCTTTCTTCGTGAAAAATCAACAATTCCACGATCAGATCGCCATTTTGTTAAAGTCACGTGACCACACTTCGGGCGATCTCGGCATCTACTTCGGTAATTTCCGTGCGTGGAAACGACGATGGCGTCAAAATGGTGGACGGTGATGTTTCCAAAATAATCTAGGCATCTGAGGTGTTTTTCCTGTCGTTACGTCGTCGTGTATACAATATTTTGCCAAATTAAATGTTCAATCAAAAGCTCAATATGTTGAGAAACGACAGAGTTAATGTTTTTGAGTTTGGTTCTTCTTGTTGTAGTAAATTTGACAACTTATTCTTTTGTGATAGGCTTCCCCTTGGCCTGGCCTGGGTGGGAGGGATTGGGTTGGCTTGGGTTGCATGGTTGGGAACAACGTCATCATGTCATGCGTCGTCGTCATCAATCATCATCCATGCATCACTGCCTCAGGCTGAAGTCAAGTCAGTGTTGGCGAGGCCAGCGCTCATGCTTTTTCCTGGGCCTCCATTTGACGACGTCATCATCATCATCATAGACCTAGGCCTAGGCCTATGACTATCAAATATCAAAAAAATTGGCACGGGAGCTACGGTACCGGTAAATGTTGGGACGGGCGGTGATGATAATTTAAAGCCCCACAATATTGAATTTTACGATATTTTCAAAAAGTTAGGAGAGTGCACATAGAGGTCCCATAGCCTCGTGAAGGTCCCCAAAATGCTTGCCTGATACGCACTTCACAGAATCAAGGCCTAGTTTTCAGCACGCATTGGAAAAACTGCAGGGAGAGCTCTAATGTATTCTGACAGAGCGTAGTACATTCTACACTACGCTGACGTCGTGACGTCGTGCGAGAATCGCGGCGATGATTTGCGTTTTTCACATTCAATACAGTGGGGCTTTAATGTTGAATGGTCTAATAATCCTTCTTTTCACTTTTCAGAAGAAGATGTAGGCCTGAATGCAAGAAATTCAGTATCTGTGGATCGGGAAATAACTGCTCTTACAAAATGGCCACTTCAAAGGTTGTGAGACTAGAGGATGTCTTCTCCCTTGAGGATGGCATTGCAGGGAAGTTTGATCATGGGGACAATCAGTTGCTTAGCCCTGATCTTGATGGAGAACACCAATATCACGCTCAGCCATCAGGTTAGTGATGACTTTGGGGACAATGTTGTCTCTGATTCTGCCCATTCTGCCTAAACATTGATATAGTAAAGTGCATACCAACTCTCATGTAGGCCCTACTAACGAATTAAATGATTTGTCTGTGCTATGTTGGCTTCGTGAAATTACTGGAAAATTCGATTGATAATGAATGAGAAAGAGATCTTGATTCACCTTTCTCCATCCTTTCAGAGAGTAGCCGACAAAGTACGAAATGTCTCACTCTTATTACGACCAGATACAGTTGAATCTTTGCAAGGGGAAGCTGCTGGTAAGAAGCTCTTATTACATCATCCTTATATTTGTTTCTGTTACTACAATCATAAGAAAAACTCTAGTCTTAGCTAGGATAGTGATTCTTTGTGAAATATCTCTGTGGTGCTCAACATTTTGATACTTAATAACTACTTGGCGATGCTTTGCTTGTGTTTCAGATATTCTCCGCCCTCTGCCTGAGGGATGGCCAAGACTTCCTGAGCTATCCAACCAAAGAGAGTACACCAAAGTCATGTTAACATTCGTCAATAAAGCTTCATCTCACCTTGAGTTGCTGCAGAACATCATTGATGAGTGGTTTGATGTCCAGGTTGCGAGCCGTAGCACTACTAGGGCATCTAACTTGGCATCTGCAAAAGGTGTGTATAGCTACTGGTCATAAGACATTGATGGGTGATTCAGCGTGAAGCGAGAGAAAACCAGAAAAATGAGAGAAAACACATATAGTATTGAAGAGAGTTGCCCTGTCCCTCGCAAGAAGAACTGGCACAACTGGGATTCAAAAACCTCTGACTGAAATGACTGGTGGAATGCCATTCTGATGGCTGTCTCCATAGGAGAACTCATTGACAAGAACGATATTTGCTGATTTTTCAAAGTCATGAGATCCTATTTTTGCAGGGCGTGAGACCAGTGAATTTGAAAGAAAGCAGCTACGTTTCACAACAAGTTCAGAAAGTACCATCACTACTTTGAGAGTTGATGGCATTGGTGGGAAAGCTGATCGTGGCAAGTATTGGAGATCTTTTACATTCTAATTTAAAATGGTCAAGACAGATATGTAGTAGTGCATTGATAATGCTCTAATTGACCTGGTGATATTACTCCTAATGTGAACCTACTGCTGTATTGTGCATAATAGACTAAATGCAAGAGTACAAACTTCAGATGTCAAATCCGCCCAAAGGGCTGCTGAACTCGATATTCCATATCTTGGTGCTGAGGAGGTCTTGGATGAGGTGGTGACATTGCTTGGCAAACTAGAGACAGACCGCCTGGATGCAATGATTCATCACAAACAACAGGAACGCATAGTGAAGAAGCTTGGTGCTAAGAGAGACGAAAAATTGCTGAATACAGGATGGCTGAACTACCAAAAGCTGTACAAAGAGGTAAGAAAAAATGTCCACATGTATATGTACATGTATCTGCTGAGTTGTAAGTCTCTATTTGGGGGAGACGAAGTGGCTGAAATGAAGCTGCTGACCCTTTCATTGCTTCCTACCCAGCTACTTGTACAATAACAATTAAACCTTCCTGGCAATCCAGGTTGTCAGCAAGTACCGATTTCTTCTTACAGAACATGAGGCATGTTCAAGAGACATTTATGAACTGCAGTGGCATGTATCTTATCGCGGAAGAGCTGAGGACAGAATCACAAACAAGATGGAAATTGCTGATGCACTGAACAAAAAGCTAAAGGATGATGTAGCCTTTGTTAGTCGTCACTGGTGAGTACATGTATTATGAAAAACTTGTTCATAACTGTCAGTTTCAGCGAATGATTGGTTGGTGTCACACTATATTAGAGTTAACGCATATTCTCCTAAGTTCCCATTCGCTGCAATTCAGGGACTTAATTTAATACTGTTGCTAAGTCACGTTAAAAGATGCATCCTCCCCTTTCAGTCCCCTTGTTGAAGAGAAACTGGACCTTGAAAAACAAGCCATGGAACGCATCCAGACTGCTCAGACAGAGGTAAGGAATAAGGATACACATGTATTGCATCTGGTTAATACTGATAACATGAAGGTGTCATTTTGAGAGTGACAGTGACCCACTCTGCTTAAGACAAGACTGAATTACCCCTTTGCTAATTCAGTGGTTTTCCAAGGTTTGGACCCTTCGTTTTTGTGGCATTGGATTCCTATTCTTTTTGTTCTTGTATAAGAGTCGCTGTTCTATTTTCACCTAGACGACTGACGAGTTGAATCTGACCTTAGAGCGGTGTGAACGAGTGGAAAAGAAATCAGACGATGCTCATACCAAAGCCAGCAATGAGAGAGCGAAGATGAAGAAAGAGATTGAGGATATTACAGCAGAGCTAAATGATGAAACAATCCTGAGCCTAAATACGAGGAAGGGGAATATAATCACGACAGCTGGTCCTATTACACACGTTATACACACTACCTTGATATTTATCTTTCACGGCCTATCGTAGTTTTACCTGACAGGAACACAGCAATAATCCTTGAGAGAATGTAAGAAAGATCTCTAGACAGGTAGATAGATGGAAGAAGCTGGCAAGCTCTGTGTTTTGCAAGCGCAAGGTGTTTATATATTCTGAGTGATTGCATCAGCCATATCGTTGGTGGCTGTAATGTTGCTTTTTTCAACTATTGCCCCACTCAAAGCAACGTTGTAAGTCACTTTCAAGCAGGGGATTCCCATTACGGCCTTTTCTTATTGCCGGGCGTAAGGAGGCTGATGAAATCAGATGTAACTTGTAGCAAGCCCTTACGTCAGATTCTATTCTTAGGTGCTTTAACAAGGGAGGATTGTACTCGGGTTTTTCCCAGTTGCTACAGGTGAAACTTGAGGTGAATGAGCGTGAATTCTAAACATAGAATCTAGGTAACCGTTATTTTTAGCGCTAAAGTCGCATAATTACATTAATTTCTCAGGTACGGGAAATGCTCCTGAGACGCTTACTGTACATTTTATTATGATAATGTCAGAAAAGTACTATATGTTATGATCCTATCATTAACACGGTGTGAACCGTACAATACTACACTCTTGCACTATGAATGCCCCTACCGCCAATCTACCCCACGCTTGGAGAATCATTTTCGTCACCACGCCTTCGGCATAATGTAAAACTGCTTGTCGTGATTCATGCAAAGATAAGGATGGCTCGTAAATATAGACCACTTTATGACTCGTTTAATGGTGGCGAACAAAAATGTGCAATATATCTATATCTTTGATTGCACATCCTTGTCTACCTTTCATAATTATATTGGCAGTCACAATGTGGCCTTTACATCTAGATAGCATGCATACAGTAAAATAGGTTTATTTATTGTGGATAATATTTTTTGTTTTCTATGCTGTCCTCATCACGGTTCAACATGTAATCTATATGACGTCTTCTTCGTATCTTGTCAAGTACCGGTAGCTGTTTTATAACGTACGGCTTGTTCTGTTGTTTTGATGAATCTATTGGTTGGCGTTATCGTCTTCTTCTGTCGCGTAGTATACTATTAGCTGTTTATTATGGTACTTGCACTTTCGCGAATGTATAAGTGGCTTACATTCGCACCTCCCTGGGGGCCATGGAAAAGAAAAGCCGGACCGGGGTCGATGGGGGGAGGGAAGACTTCTGGAAGATGGTGTGGAGGACAGCGTCTGGAAAAAAGGAAAAGAATATAGACTTCTAACAAGTGGGTGGGAAACCGGGAGGGGAGTCCCATCGCTAATAATAGAGGGTAGAGAAATACCCTTGTAAACAATCCGACGTAAATATAATGGTTACATATGTCATGGCGCACCCAACAGAGTGGTGCGTAGTACGCATTAACTGTTTTTGTAATTTTTTTGTATTGGATATGTGCCGAATATAAGTTGATAATATTAACAGGTCAAATAGAAACATAGTAAATTAACTGCTCTAAGGTAACACACAAATGATAATAAGTAAGAAGGAGATAAGCGTAGCAAAAGTAATCAGAACCGTAGTATTATTGATGTAAGCGGATTAGACGTATAGAGCTTATCATAAATAGTAACATTGAGACATAATTGCAGCTACAGCCATATTGTAGTTTTTGAAAGAAACAGTAACAGGCTTGTTAGGCAGGCGGTGCGTTAGTACAAGGAAGGTAGATAAGAATGGAATATGTAAAAGCGCTGCCCTGAACGCGGCATAATTAGGGGATAGGGGGGTATGGGTGTGGAGAAGGAGGCGTACCAAACGATCCAAAACGAGGAAGTTAAGGGTCGGGACGACCTGAAAATAGTAGTAAAAAAACGATAAGAGTGACATGAAGATAGAAAAGAAGAGGGGAGGAACCTAAGAAAAGGATTAAGAGGACAAGAAAAGCGATATAACTTAATCGAAGAGTTCAGGAGAGGAATCGGAAGGGTCCGAGCCGGCGAACTCCTGCACGAAGGCCGCTGCCAACTCAGGGTCAAACTCGTCATTCGCAGAGTCCGACGAGTCGAGCGAATCCGACTCCGGTTCCTGAAACGGAGCTATCAAGGGGGAAGGAGAAGGAGGAGGATTTTCTGCACGGCAGAGGGGGCAACCACCAAAAAAGGTTAGAGTATACGGCTGCATGCATGCGGTGTGACATAAATGGTTGCAAAAAACAATGCCGGTAATATCGGGGTTAGTATAAGCACGGTAGGGGAAGCTAACAGTAGTCGGGAGGGGTTGGTTGCAAAAGGGGCAAAAGGCATTACGCGGGGTTTCATACCATTCCTGGCGGGTTTGGTGCATGCAGTTACTAAGGTAGGAATGAAGTGTATCACTGTCGTAGGCGTCTATGAGGTCAGAGGAATAAGCATCGTAGGCGGCAGCGACACGGTCAAGGGCATATTCGGTTAAAGGGTGCGTACGGGGAAAGAACGCAAAGAGTTGACGGATAAGGTAGGAGGAGCCAGCCGGTATAGGGAAAGAACAAAGGAGGTCGATAAAATGGCGTGAATCGGCCAAGAAAGCAATCCGTAACGCGTCAACAACAGGGTCATGCAGGGTACGGGTCCCACGAAAAAGGGGTTCTAAGGCTAAGGAGTGCATCATGATGTCAGTAGGCATAAAATGGAAATGAAAAATGGCAGTAAAGAGGTTAACCAAGTCATTGTAATGGATGAAGGCCTCCCAGGTGGGGGGAAGGGTCACTTCGACACCGGGGGAGAGAGTACGAGTGATCTGGGCTAGAAGTGCAGGGAAAACAAGAAAAAGATAAAGAAGTTGCTGCTGTGTCGCAGCCCATTGATGGAAGAGGTCCGGGGTCCGCCCGGACAGAATACGCACCACTACCTGTAATTAAAGAAACACATCGAATCAGCACAGAATTCAGGGCTAATTTAAAGAGGCAGAGGAGTTATCGGGCGATTAAGTGTGGAACGTCTGGCCGTGGACGGTGAAACGGTAGAGGACAGTGGCTCCAAATGTGATTCAATATCATCAGAAGGTATAGGCGATAAATCACCGATAGGCATCTCGGGTTCACATAGAGAAGATGGTGAAGGTGGAAGTGGGGTCGAGGTCGAAGGAGTCGGTGGCAAGGGGTCTAGGACTGAGCGGGGCATATCATATGGTGGTGAGGGCAGAAGTGCCGCTGGTGGTCGTGAGGGGCCCATTTGTAAATATATATGTTCTGATGGGCGACGGGTAGGTCCCTGTGAGGCCACCCGTGCAGGTGATGTAGGTCGGATTTCTGGCTCAACTCGTGCAGATGAAGTAGGAAGTAGAGGGATTTGTGCATAAGGTGTGCGGGAATCGTCTCGGTCCGATTCTGAGTCACGTCGAGGTGGCAACTGTGGGATATTAGTCAATCTGATATTGTTCAACGGGATATAAATGTCCTGTATACGTACATAAGACTGACAAGATCGAAGGCGATCAATAATAGGTTGGACACGAGAAAGATGACTCAAGGAAATTCGAGAATTAGTCGGTGGGAGAAGACCAAGTGTCATCATATCCTGACGTGTGGTAAAGCTCCAGGAGAAATTAACCTGAGCGGCGTGGCATGACAATCGTTCAATATTCACTTCATTGGGTAGGATTTGAGACAAAACAGCACGGTATTGCAGGCTATGCTGCAAAGGTATTTCAAACAGGTAGACCATACAACCAGTGGACCAATCTTCAGCAATTAGTTCCAGGTAGACTGGGACCTTGCGATCTATGTAACGCACTGAATGAACGGTTCGGCGTGCCTTGATACAGCAAATTAAGCGCTTCATAATAGCGTACAACACCGCACAAATAACAATGGCCAAAATAAGGTGTTGGGAAGTGAAAACTGCTTTCTGGGAAGCGGGAGTGCTGAACGTAATGGGATCTTTATCTAAACCAAATTTATGCAGGAAGGTTTTCGTATCCATTGGTGGTTGAAAAAGGGATGTAAGTGATGAAGTAGGAGAGGTATCAGGGATATTATTATCAACAATAGATGCAGCAACATCACGTCTTAACATTAATAGGGCGGCTGATATCATACGTACTTTATATAACAAATAAAGAATTGCCAAAACAGCCAATATTTCCAGGGCATAGAACACCAAACTTAAAATAGAACCATACCACGGTGCAGGAGTGTGAACAGGTACGGCATCAGCTTTATCCAATAGATAGTCGACCTTGGAGGCATAAGCTTGGGAATTGGCCTTTGTTTTCTTGGCCAAATGCTTAAAATTCATACTAAAACGATGCTGATTTGCAACCGATTTGTTAAGTGTGGCTTCCGCTACCTTCAACTCCGGTACATTGTACTGAGGTTTATATGGCAGCGTAGAATCTGCTAAAAGGTTCTTGACCGCAGGGTCATCGCTAAACGCGTGAAGAACAGGTAGGTTAAGGGTATGATGGATGACAGGATCTGCAGTATGTGTACAATCGCTCAATTTAGGCGGGATAAAAATACCGTCTCCCTGTAGTGAACAACCGCATGATATATGATAGAAAAACAACTTTCCAATATGTAAAGTGGTAATCTTTCCATTATCGCAGACCATCTTAAAGGAAGGGTCCCTTGCAGAGATTAAAAACTTGCCTGATCCCAAGTCTAACGCAAATGACTGAACACCATCAGGTTCATAAGAAAAGGAACATAATTTCATAGCCAACGGCACATCGTTTGTAAACACTGCATAGGAACAGGTAGGATTCTCGGTGGATCGAAACACCGGTGTAGTTTTACACACTAATACGTCTTGTCCAGTACAACCACTCATTTGTTCAGTCGAAAGTTCAATGAAGAAGCGCTGGTCATCGCTCATGCCAACATAAGGTGCCAGATTAGTGATTTTGGTGCTATTATCAATAGTGTTATTCAGTGGTGTAGGAAAAACATAAGATTTATAGACTTTAAAATTTGTTTCCAAGGATTTAATAGGTACCTTTACATTGATATACAAAATCCGTCCCTTCTGGGAAAATAGAATATTTTCCTGTGTATAATAATATGCAACGTCGTTGTGAGCGAGGGCAAAAGATGGATGGTGTTTTTGCAGTAGTAAGCTAATAGAGTGGATCATAGTTTGAACCTGGTCAAGGGGTACTATCTGGACTGCCAATCGTCCCTGAAGCAGAGTTTGTACACCTACTACCCAATCATTTGCCAACTGCAGGAGTTGTGCTTCAGCGGATTGATCTTCGGCTAGATTACGTACTACGGCCAATAATGCCGATAACTCCGCCGTTAGTTTTGAGATGTTATACTGCGTTGCATAGTCGTCTTTAAAGAGCATAGTAATCATTTTATAATTTGCCCTTGTTGCCTTAGTCAGAGATTTAAAACGTTGATCGGTAATATTAGCAAGGGTAATAAGTTGGTGACTGAGTTTAACGGTTCTTTGATTCAAATATTTCTCGGCCGAAATGACATCAGATAGCTTAGTATTTAAGGCATCCATTTCTTCTTGGGAGGGTATGCCAAGTAACGAACTGACCCAATTACCTACAAATTTGGGGAGTACGCTCCTTTTGGTTCGTGTAGTATTAAAACCGCGCTTAGCCCGAGTGGCACTATCGTTAATAAGGGATGCATCGGTAACATAAAGTCTGGCTGGGATTAAACGTCTCAGAGTGGTGATCTTATCGGATATCGCATTGATGGCATGACGCCGGCGATCATTAATAGCTTGTATGATCTGAGAATATTGTTGACATTGATGTGGGTCTAACCAAGAAATCTTAAGACAGTTAGGTAGTGGGAGAAACTTCTGATATGCACTAAATTGAGGATATTTAAATTGGAACACATAATTGAAAGTGGAGTGTCCCGCATTGATCATACCCTTGTGTTGAAAATAACAGCCTAAATTTTGGCGCATAATAGTGGCATGATGCGCAACGGTTGCACTCATAGCCCCAGAGGTCATTAAGATAAAGAGAAGGATAAAGAAATGCCGCCCTACCTTTGGAGTCCCTTTCTTGGGTTTCTCCATGTACTGTTCCGCCAGTTGTAGATGCTCCATGGCTGAAGTAAAAGTAAAAGAAATAAGGGTGTGGCCAGAATCAGGTCGGTCAGATAATTACACCAGAAATAAAATCGGATGCACTTCCGCGAAAAATAGGAAAGTTAATGTCCTTAAACACCAAAAAGAAGTTATGTCCGTATCGTAAGAACAGAAAATGGGATGAATACCTACTATAATATAGAAGTAAGAATGAATTTACAATAACGGTCAAAGACGACAGAAGAGCTACGATTTCGTAAAACACTCAAACACATTTATAAAACTCTCAAGTCGCGATGCTGAGCAGAGTGGAATTTGTTGAGAAATCGGAGGGGTGTAGTTTTTATACTCATCCTAGTGCCTGTAAGACTCCATAAGAGGGGTATCCATGAAACACCGCTTCTAAGTGGTTGTTGGTGATCGCATACGCTTACGAATCCGTTTCTTCTTGGAGGCAAAATATTCCCGTATGAAAGGCCTAGTATCTGGGTGTATATTGTGTTCTGGTTCCCAAGTAATTTCATCATTCGCCCAGAGTATCTTAAACTTTCGATAGCCTTTTTTGGTGCCCCGATGGGCCAAGATATCTTTGAGTTCGTACACGTCTTCCCATTCGTCAGTATCCAGCAAGTGGTCGGAATTGCTGACCTGAGCAGTATTTTCTGGAGGTTGGGTGGAACGTTGTTGCGGCACAGGCAATTCATCATTCCTGTCACTAGCTTCAGCCGATTCCATTTCACCTTGAACAGAAAAACTACGATGTACAAAGGGCTTAAGATTTTTTGCAGCCGTTGGTGCACTGAGGCGTAAGCCATTTAACGTTTTCAAGATATAAGTATCTTTGCCAATTCTCTTATAAATCTTGTATGGTCCTTTATAAAAGTGACAAAACTTCTTGGTTTGGCCGACTGACGTTTGAGGTGTATATTTATATACTAATTGTCCGATATAAAATTCAACGGGGCGAGCCTTCAGGTCTTTTCGATGTTTTAAGTCAGTTTGGTATTGTTTTAGATTTTCTGAAATAACTTTCTCTATAAGTTGATGATTCTGCACCACCTGTTTAGTATAATCAACAGGATTCTTTACGATGTGTATATTTGGCAAGTGAGTCTTGTCAATGATGTTACGTGGCACTCGACCGTAAACCACCGTATGCGGGGAAATACCTAAAGTCGAGGCAGAGGGAGATGTGTTAATTGCGTAAATGCATCCCTGTAATATACTAGAATCCCAATTATCATGTTTTGGAGAGATATAGTGACTAAGCGTCTTAGCAATTTCTTTAATCATCCTCTCCGCTTGACCGTTCCTATTCTGTGAATAGGGCGGTGTGAACGACAACTTAACATTTAAAAGACGTGCCAATTGCTTATATAGCTGAGAAGTAAACGCTGAACCCCTATCGCTGACAATATATCGTGGCGTATCATGGCGGAAAATCACGCTTTGAAGCAATGCCTCGGCGGCACATAGTGCAGATGCTGAGGGAACTGCTTGTGCCTCAATATATTTGGAGAAGGCATCGACCATTACTATTATGTAACGATTCTTTTGTGTAGTTAATCTTAACGGGCCGAGATAATCGACATGAATCCTTGTGAAACATCCCGTGGGTACGGGTAGGGGATGTAACTTTGGAGTCACTGGGTGAGATGGAGGATTTCGCCCAGCACACTTCTCGCAGCTTGCAACATAATGCTTGACCTGAGCGTATAATTGTGGCCAGTAATATTTTTCAGATATAGCCAAAAATAAAGCATTAGTTCCTATATGTCCGGATCCGAGATTATCATGATAGGCTGACAGAATTTGTAACCTATGCGGCTCAGGTACATACAGTTGCTGGATTGCGCCCAGGGGATATTTTATTTTCTTTCGTCTAGGCACTGAAATATGGTATAGTAAATCATGGTCGCTCAACAGGTACCAATCAGAATTTATAACAATTTGTCTTGCTAACTTATCGTCTGTGGGTAATTCTTGTGATTGGAGATAATCAATGACTCCTTTCGCAAACGGATCATTTCTTTGTAATTGACGAAGGTCATCAAGGCTTTCAGGTGTGAGGTCGTCATAGTCATAACGATTGACGTGGAAACCTTGGCCTACTGAAGGAGATTGACCTGTTTTCTCAGGGCCATCCGTCAGATGCTCCGATCCATCAGTGTCTACTGGCTCTAACACTTGTTCTACTTGTTGTTGTATGTCAATATGACAAACGAGTGCTAATTCTTGATTTGATAAATATGTTACTGATGAGAGAGTGGATTGTACCTGCTGAGGGTTGGTCTCAAAGGTATTAAGCATGTTGACAGGTGGTATTACTTCACAAGTTTCCGGTTCGGCAATGTCCTCCATTTCATCCTGATACATTCGCGACAATGCATCAGCATTTGCAATTTTACAGGCCGGTCTATATTGTATAGTCATTGGACGGGATGCGAGTTGCATTGCCCACCTTTGGAGTCTACCATTAGTATAATGGTTGTTAAGCGATTGGATGAACTTGAGAGCTTGATGGTCAGTCACCACAGTAACGTGATGTCCATCGATGAGGTCATGGAAATAACTGAAACCAAAAATGATAGCCAAAATTTCGCGTTCAGAGATCGAATATTTTCGTTCTGTAGGATTTAAGCGCCTAGATGCATAGCAAACCGGCTGGTCCACTCCATCTTTACCTTTCATCGACAATACTGCTCCCAAACCTGTGTTTGAGGCATCAGTGGTTAAGTACAAGCTCTTTGAGTAATCTAGGTTGGGTAGGAAGACTGGTGGGGTGGTCAGAGCACTTTTCAAGGCATCGAAACTGTCTTGTTGTTCCTCCTTCCAAATAAAATCGGCGTTTTTTCTAGTCAGTTCAACAAGCGGACCACTAATATGAGCAAATCCTTTGATAAACTTGCGATAATATGAGCACAGGCCAAGAAAACTTCTCACTTGTTTAGGTGTTTTGGGCTGTTTGAATTTCTTGATAACGTCGGTCTTTCCTGGACTGGGGCTGAGTCCCTGATCACTGATGATGTGACCGAGATACTCAAGTTTTTGTCTGGCTAACTGACATTTACTAGACTTTGCCCGCACATTTGCCTGGATCATAACATCCAATACTTCTTTCAATTTAAGCTTGTGTGATTCATAATCTGGTGACATGAAAATAATATCATCAACATAGGCAAACACCGTGGTTCCAAGACCCACCTCTCTAAAGATGGTATTAACCAGACACTGGTAGCTAGCTGGGGAAGTAACCAACCCGAAAGGAAGATAGTTATATTCAAAGTTACCGATTGGTGTCTGAAAACATGTATATTGTTTCGATGTCTCTTCCAACGGTATAGTGTGAAATCCACTCAGCATATCCAGACTCGTAAAGTACTTGGCCGAGGACTGCGTTATTGAATGATAAATTTGTGTAATATCGGGAGGAGCATATTTAGTATCTCTATTGCGTACCCGTTGATTAAGTATTCTATAGTCGACCACCAGACGTGTGGTTTTATCTTTCTTACCTACAACCAGACAGTTGGAACAGTAATTACTAGTACTATGCGAAATTAATCCCCTATTTAGTAAATCTTTAACATGTTTTATGATTTCTTGACGTTGCCAAGCTGACGTTTTAAAAGGTTTTTGACGAAAGGGGGTATAATCGTCTAACTCGATTTTATGGTAGACTAGAGTAGTTGTAGTGAGTTCAGTGGGATCATTGGCAAAAGCCTTGCGGTATTCTTTAAGTATTTCCATAACCTCCTTGCTTTGCTCGTCCGTCAAACACGACTCTTTTAAAGATATTGCCGGATACTCGTTCGAATTATATTGTTCGGGTACGATCGGCGGTTTCCAATTCAACTCGGGGAATAGTTCCCTATCAGTTTCTTCTGGATCGGTCTCGTATTGTTGAAACATTCTTTCCAACGTTATGGGTTCAGTTCCCGTAGCATTAAGGTTAATAATATCGGTTTCTGAATCGGAAGTGGTCTGGACTCCGGCTATAGTTAGGAACTCAGACTGCACTAATTGACCTTTGAGACTTTCCCCATTTTCTTTCTCATCATTATCTTCGGGCTGCATAACAACCACTGCTAGTTGCATTCCAGGATAAAACATTGCCGTGAATTTTGACAAGTTTGCCAGTGATGCGCGTATCTTGCTATCACCACTGACAGGTAACATTAATTTCTGGAGCGGTACAAAGCATTTTCTTTGACGGATAACCTTGGCAGGGGACAGAACAACCGCAGGTCGGGTAAATACAGTTGTGGTCGGCATGTCGAACTGCACCTGCTGTTGTCTACCAGGTTCTAAAATTACTGAATGAGATAAGGCCAAGCTACAGATTGCTAAATCTTCATCAGATGAGGACAGTGGGACAGGTTCTCCATTCTTAACTACGAGGCAATTTCTGTCGAAATCAAGTAAACATGATGTATGGGTCATAAAATCTAATCCTAGTATCATAGCAACTGTCATTTGGTCACAAACGTAAAACGGAAACTTAACGTCAACAGATCCTACGGTAAAGGGCACGACCAAAATACCTTCAAGCGTCAGGGTTTCACCGCTGACTGATGTAGCCTGTGTATACTGGCCATCGGTAATGTTTTTAGTAAAATAAAAGGGGTCAAAACATTTTAAGAGAGACTTCTTAATAAGAGAAACTGATGCTCCTGAGTCGCAGAGGGCCATGCACTTAACACCAAACAGTGTTATTCTCGCGAAGTTTCCCTTGTCAGTTGCTTCATGCAGAATTAGCGGTCTTTGTCTGTCTAACGATTGGTCAAACGTGCGCCTAAAATGCAACAGATTCAAATCCTCCATATCACTAGTCGCGCCAGCCACAGGATCTAATACCTGTGAAGCAGGATCGTCGGGTGTTGGTTGGTGTTGCTGAGCAGGTGTGTTTGAGGGGCCAGGTATTTCACCTGTCTGATCGGGAGATTGTTTATTCTCATCAGTGGTCTCCGATTCGGGGGAGGCAGGGCGAGCAAACACGGTTTCGATAGATTTCAGAGGAATAGGGTTTCCGTTCTGAAAAGCAAATTGCAGTGTCTCCCAACTTAGGGTGGCCTTATTTGCCTCTAAAATGTCGCAGCCAAATATAAGGTCAGTAGGAAGGGATTCAGCGATAAAAAAATCGTGTTCAATAGTGACACCCTCAAATCGTAGTTTTATTGGGAATGCCCCGAGTAAAGGCATCAAGTTCCCTGTTGCTGATGTAAGTTTAATATCAGGTTCTGGTAAGGTGGAAATGTCCAGATCTGGCTTCAATTTTTGAATTATTCTTTTATCTACAAGGCTGACCGCTCCACCGGAGTCTATCATAACCGATATCTTAAGTCCACCAATTGCTAAAGCGATTACATTCTGTTCCGATGTCTCAGTAAGATTATAAGAGTATTTGGCCTGAATAAATGAATCGGTCATTTTAGTATCTCTAGCTCGTTGTGTTTCCTCGGGATTAGCAACAGGTATATTTATTTGTGACTTTTGTTGTATTAACTTATCATTACCTGGTGAATTACCACCGCCAAGAGTATTTAGCTGAGGTGTTTGTTTTTCCTGCTCTGCGATTGACTGATGAGCCTCATTAACATTCTGACAGGTTGTAGAGGTATCACTTAGCGGGGTATTTCGAGTAAATGATGTAGTAAATAATGTTGTCTGTGGGTCTCGTGACTTTGTTGGGTAGGAGGGGAAAGGTTTATCGGCAGGCTGAGTCGATTCATTAGTGACAGGACTGTTCACGGTATTCGGTGAGGAAGGATGAGTAGTAGGATGCGCAGACGTATGTGATAAGCGGGGCTCTGTGGCCGTAAGTAATAACGAACATGGCTCTGTGGCCGTAGGCAATATCGAACATGGCTCTGTGGCCGTAGGCAATATCGAACATGGCTCTGTGGCCGTAGACAATAACGAACATGGCTCTGTGGCCGTAGGCAATATCGAACATGGCTCTGTGGCCGTAGGCAATGTCGAACATATAGTAGAAGAAGGTAATGAATGATATAATGAATGGTTGTGAACAATACTGTCAGAATTGAGCGACTCAGAATGCGTGTCAGTCTTAACGTTACATGTTGACATATTAGGTTTTGGTAGAACCATGGCCGTAAGGCCATCATTCCCCGTCGGCTGACGAAACGAAAAAGAAGCATTTTCGGGCGAGGGAGGGGAAGGGAGTGAGGAGGTGAAAGAAGCAGATAAGGAGTGGAGGGTTAACGGGACAGGTGAGTGGTTAATGTGGCTAGGGATAGGAGGCGCAGGTAGAGAAGTAGACGAAAAATGACTTACCTGAGGAGCCTGTGGAAACGGATACGAAGAAACATAGTCGAGGTCGAAATCGAGGTCCGAGGTGAATGCGAAAGGGTCATCATGGTGAGGGGGCGAACAGGAGTGCTCGGACCTTAGTGCGCTCCCGCCCCCGTGGCGTTTCCCGACGGAGCCGTGGCAGGCTGGGAATTAGGGGGAGGCATAGGTGCACCGGTCAATACACGACAGCGTTCCGTAGAATGGGATCCGACGCCATGAATATTGCAGTAAAACGAGCGAGATGGGCCGGTAGGCGGTCGGCGCGTAGGATTCCGCTGCCAACAATTCGAAACGTCATGGCCAGGCTTCCCACAAAAGGCACATGGGGAACGGGAAGAACCCCCGTTCGACGGCCGAGCCGAATAGGCCATCTGCTGGCTAAGAGAATTCAGTCCCTCCAAAAGTTGTTTAAAGCATTCCAAGTTTTGTTCCTGGGCCTTGAGAAATTCCGATGTAGAAACAAAATCCTGGCGCTTATGTAGGGAAGTATTGGCAGCCTCCATAACCGGGGCAACCACCGGCGGCGCGGCAGCGTGCGCATCAATGTCGTTACATGCTTCTTCATTACGGGCATAAGCAATAGCATTTTCCAAGGTAAGCGGCCGCAGCCGCATCACTGCAGAACGTAGTGTAGTATTAAGACCTTTGACGAACAAAATGCGACGTTCCTCAGGGGGAATACGCAAACGAACACAGGCGGACTGAAACCGATTAACGTAGTCGTCTAGAGACTGAAAAGGACCCTGGCGAATATCGTAAAAACGCATCTGTTGGACATAAAGAGCAGCGCCATTATTAAAACGCTGCATAAAAAGTTCGCGGAGAGCATCGAAGTCAGGATCCTCGCGGACCTCTGGATCCAATTCCCGAAACCATTGGTAGGCGGGTCCCTGTAACCACATACAAAACTTTTGGGACCACTGAAGCGGCGGTACACGACTATAAACCATCCAATCCTGGAATTTATCTATAAAACAGGCCGGGTCCTCGGAGGTACTACCCGAGAACGTAGGGGGCCGAATCGTATTGGACATAGCGTTAGCGTTATTAATAGCAAGGTCAGCGACGTCACGCTGCAAATTTTCAAGCTGATGAACTACGGCATCCATGATGAAATAGACCCAGATTTCTGATCAACACAAAGGGTTCTCCACCATGTACGGGTCTTGAAGAAAAGTGTTCTCCGTGTACGGGCGTGAATGGAATAATATGGGGGTCGTTGGTGGTGATCTGGGGGGGACTCCACGCACTTTTAACCTACAACTACGGGATCTTCTTGGTACGTCAGGGTAGTTTCGGTAACAACGTACAGGCGGCAATACCTGTACGGGACGCTTGTAAATAGGGATCGTATCAAGGTTCCGAGATTGCTGCTATGCTTTCCTCGTAAGCAAATAACGTTGTCGTACCTGATAAGGGGACCGTCTCAACAGCAGATTACTCACGATCTGTTAAAACAGTTGCGATAGGTATCCTCCTAGTAGCGTTTCTCCGAATCACCTGTTCAATAACCGAGTGAGTGACGGAGAGTCCTGACAGCAAAATAGTGTTAGTTCGTGCAAAGACAAAGTGGTTTCTGAGATGGAATAACCGGGATACTCACGAATAACTGGGAAATCCTTGTAGTTTGGGACTGCTCTGGGGGAGCACTAGCTTGGCAGGTCTGAGGTCTCGCGGGTTATCTTACCACGATCAGAAACCACGTGGAGTGTTGTTAAAGCCTATCTAACTTCACACACAATAACGAAGAGACGAATGGAATTTCCGTTTTTGTCCTTGAATTGGATCTTTTAGAAGTTTAATGATGAAACAATCCTGAGCCTAAATACGAGGAAGGGGAATATAATCACGACAGCTGGTCCTATTACACACGTTATACACACTACCTTGATTTTTATCTTTGACGGCCTATCGTAGTTTTACCTGACAGGAACACAGCAATAATCCTTGAGAGAATGTAAGCAAGATCTCTAGACAGGTAGATAGATGGAAGAAGCTGTGTTTTGCAAGCGCAAGGTGTTTATATATTCTGAGTGATTGCATCAGCCATATCGTTGATGGCTGTAATGTTGCTTTTTTTCAACTATTGCCCCACTCAAAGCAACGTTGTAAGTCACTTTCAAGCAGGGGATTCCCATTACGGCCTTTTCTTATTGCCGGGCGTAAGGAGGCTGATGAAATCAGATGTAACTTGTAGCAAGCTCTTACGACAGATTCTATTCTTAGGTGCTTTAACAAAGGAGGATTGCACTCGGGTTTTTCCCAGTTGCTACAGGTGAAACTTGAGGTGAATGAGCGTGAATTCTAAACATAGAATCTAGGTAAGCGTTATTTTTAGGAGCAAAGTGGGCTAATTACATTATCTTTTCAGGTACGAGGGAATGCACCTAGTGCGTCATTAAAGATTATACAATGATAATATTGGAAAAGTAGTACATATCATAACTTTATCATTAACACGGTGCAAACCGTACATCCCTCGCGGCCAGAAAAACATTACTCCTGTAATGATTATAATAATGGGCCTATATATTATATTTATATTAACTGCTTGTCGTGATTCATGCAAAGCTAAGGATGGCTCGTAAATATAGACCACTTTATGACTCGTTTAATGGTGGCGAACAAATATGTGCAATATATCTATATCTTTGATTGCACATCCTTGTCTACCTTTCTTAATTATATTGGCAGTCACAATGTGGCCTTTACATCTAGATAGCATGCATACAGTAAAATAGGTTTATTTATTGTGGATAATATTTTTTGTTTTCTATGCTGTCCTCTTCACGGTTCAACATGTAATCTATATGACGTCTTCTTCGTATCTTGTCAAGTACCGGTAGCTGCTTTATAACGTGCGGCTTGTTGTGTTGTTTTGATGAATCTATTGGTTGGCGTTATCGTCTTCTTCTGTCGCGTAGTATACTATTAGCTGTTTATTATGGTACTTGCACTTTCGCGAATGTATAAGTGGCTTACATTCGCACCTCCCTGGGGGCCATGGAAAAGAAAATCCGGACCGGGGTCGATGGGGGGAGGGAAGACGTCTGGAAGATGGTGTGGAGGACAGCGTCTGGAAAAAAGGAAAAGAATATAGACTTCTAGTAAGTGGGTGGGAAACCGGGAGGGGAGTCCCATTGCTAAGAATAAAGGGTAGAGAAATACCCTTGTAAACAATCCGACGTAAATATAATGGTTACATATGTTATGGCGCACCCAACAGAGTGGTGCGTAGAACGCATGAACTGTTTTTGTAATTTTTTTGTATTGGATATTTGCCGAATATAATTTGATAATATTAACAGGTCAAATAGAAACATAGTAAATTAACTGCTCTAAGGTAACACACAAATGATAATAAGTAAGAAGGATATAAGCGTAGCAAAAGTAATCAGAACCGTAGTAGTATTGATGTAAGCGGTTTAGACGTATATAGCTTATCATAAATAGTAACATTGATACATAATGGCAGATACAGCCACGCATTGTAGTATTCGAAATAAACAGTAACAGGCTTAAGAAGCACATCGAATCAGCACAGCATTCAGGGCTAATTTAAAGAGGCAGAGGAGTTATCGGGCGATTAAGTGTGGAACGTCTGGCCGTGGACGGCGAAACGGTAGAGGACGGTGGCTCCAAATGTGATTCAATATCATCAGAAGGTATAGGCGATAAATCACCGATAGGCATCTCGGGTTCACATAGAGAAGATGGTGGAGGTGGAAGTGGGGTCGAGGTCGAAGGAGTCGGTGGCAAGGGGTCTAGGACTGAGCGGGGCATATCATATGGTGGTGAGGGCAGAAGTGCCGCTGGTAGTTGTGAGGGGCCCATTTGTAAATATATATGTTCTGATGGGCGACGGGTAGGTCCCTGTGAGGCCACCCGTGCAGGTGATGTAGGTCGGATTTCTGGCTCAACCCGTGCAGATGAAGTAGGAAGTAGAGGGATTTGTGCATAAGGTGTGCGGGAATCGTCTCGGTCCGGTTCCGAGTCACGTCGAGGTGGCAACTGTGGGATATTAGTCAATCTGATATTGTTCAACGGGATATAAATGTCCTGTATACGTACATAAGACTGACAAGATCGAAGGCGATCAATAATAGGTTGGACACGAGAAAGATGACTCAAGGAAATTCGAGAATTAGTCGGTGGGAGAAGACCAAGTGTCATCATATCCTGACGTGTGGTAAAGCTCCAGGAGAAATTAACCTGAGCGGCGTGGCATGACAATCGTTCAATATTCACTTCATTGGGTAGGATTTGAGACAAAACAGCACGGTATTGCAGGCTATGCTGCAAAGGTATTTCAAACAGGTAGACCATACAACCAGTGGACCAATCTTCAGCAATTAGTTCCAGGTAGACTGGGACCTTGCGATCTATGTAACGCACTGAATGAACGGTTCGGCGTGCCTTGATACAGCAAATTAAGCGCTTCATAATAGCGTACAACACCGCACAAATAACAATGGCCAAAATAAGGTGTTGGGAAGTGAAAACTGCTTTCTGGGAAGCGGGAGTGCTGAACGTAATGGGATCTTTATCTAAACCAAATTTATGCAGGAAGGTTTTCGTATCCATTGGTGGTTGAAAAAGGGATGTAAGTGATGAAGTAGGAGAGGTATCAGGGATATTATTATCAACAATAGATGCAGCAACATCACGTCTTAACATTAATAGGGCGGCTGATATCATACGTACTTTATATAACAAATAANATGACGTTCTTATTAGAAGGTCACAGATATAATACTTACGAAGAAAATGGCATCAACTTGGACGTTCCGAACTGGGTACTGTCACCGGCCGGGGCCATGACTCATCTGACCCAATTTCCAGCGTCCCGAGAGACGAGTTCAACGCGGGTCAAGGTCTATTTTCATTAATAAATTATAGATCGGCGCTTCTTCTATAACATATTCCAGTTAAAACAACGCGCAATAGTTGTTTTTGGTAAAAAAGACGAATAACCATTCCGAACTGGGTACTGCAACGTTACGGTATGTGTGGTTGTAAAGGTTGATAAACAATTCCTACAGTGAGACGTCAGAACTAGCCTGTCAAATCTTCAGATTACTTTTGTATCATTACAGATCCAGGTTTGGATTACTGGTGACAAATCCAAAATATGTTTCACCGCAGGCGACCGAACCCACAAGCGGGTGGTTAATTTGCCAGGGAAGTCGGGAATGAATGTGACATTCGCTGTTGTTCCTCTTCAGGTTTGTGAATTCTCAACTAACTGCTTTCCTTGAGATCAGCGTCCGTCGACCTATGTGCTGCTCTGACATGTTTTCTTATAGGCCTACACCAAGAGCAATATTTCTCATAGCCTGAAGATTGTACATCAGGCGCCATATTCATCATCCTCCCAAAGCAGTGGTTTTTACCTCGCTCCTCTTCATCCGCTCACACAAACCCCTGCCGAAATTCGCCGGAATCCGTGGAGTATCAAAGCCATTCCAGCAAATGTTCATCCCCACCATCTCATCCCAAGTTGGCCGCTGATTGATACACATGAACTACGCAGGTTTGAACAAAGCTGACCCAGGTCAACATGAAATTACTCCCTCGGCGTATCTGTTTGGCGACGTGTGGCCTGAGAATGATATACATTCTGTGCGATGAATGTAGGGTAGGCTGAACTCAACTTAGATTGAATCCAGCGGTGTAAATAGGTTAATTGTCGGCCTGGGTCACGTAAACAATGTCAGCTGCTTGGCTGTGAATATTACAAGGGCCGTTATACATGTATACGTGTAACTGATCTCTAGTTAGGGTGAGGTGGGGAAGCTGGGGTACTTCAGCACTGTGTTGTGCGCGACACTACGAGACAATTTACGTGTAATTCATGTCATCTTAAGGTGACTCAGAATGGCGTTCGCTGATTGGGCGCATTTTCTCGTGCGCCAAGTAGCCCAGCAAATCAGGCGGATTTCCTCAGGGGTTTGTCTGCGGTGACGAAGGGAGCGAGCAGTAAGAACGCCTGATATTCTCAGGATGCATATTCATAAAACTACTTAAGTCTATAAGTGCGACACTTATCCTTTGTTCAACACAAAAGATAAGTACGTGTATCACATCTAGACTTTAGTAGTTTTATGAATATGGGCCCAGAAGGCCCTTCTCGAAATCTCAGCGTACCATTTGCTTCTCCATTTTCGGCAGGTTGGCGAGCACGAGATAACAGTGAAGGCTTTAACATCCTTTTCTGCTGGCGATGTAACCAGAAAGAAGTTGCTTGTTCGAGTGAGTATAGGCGTCAACCAGGAAGGCTTATTCGTGAGTTTTCGCAAAAACTCGGTTTGGGCCTCCGACAAATTCAGCGAGAATTCACCTACATGTATTCACCTAGGCTTTATTTAAATGGAAGAATCCTCGATTAAAACGCTGCCATAGTCCGACCCGGTGTAACATTTTTCAGTGTTCCCGGCATCTGAGTGTTCCCCTCCTATTGCCTGACGGAATAAGCTGCGATTTGACAACTGGGGACACACGAGAAACGTGTCGATCTATCTGCCATGCGTTTTTTCATTCCATTAGGCGGAAGGTGTAACGATAGTAGCCACCGTGTCCGTAAGATTGAACCCTGAGGGTATCATAGGGGATGCTGGAACTGGAGGCGGTCTCGTTAAGAGTAAGAATTTAAAGCAAATTCCTTGCATTTCTTATGATAATATGAAGGATCAGTTTCCTGGCCGCGCATGATCGGCAAAGTTCGAACAGTGAGCCGTACAGAGTACAGAGTAGAGGAGCGGCGTGGTGTAGTGGTGAGCGAGACGGACTTCTGATCATAAGGTCCCGGGTTCGATTCCCAGTCCTGACCAAGAAAAAAAAACACGCTCGCTTGTGACCTTGAGCAAGTCACTTTGCCTCACTTGCTTCACCCCACCCATGTGTAAAAGGGGTACCTGGCTGGTAGCGATGGTCTATGTGAATGTTAGTCCAAGAGCGCTAAATCGGCTGCCGGGACTGTAATACTCCCCGGGGAGTGGAGAAAGTTAATTGGAACGAACAGACCTATAGCTGGGGGTAATAATGTACAGCGCATTGAGCAGGTCAACTGGAAATGCGCTATATAAGAACTAACATTATTATTATTATTATTATTATTATTATTAGTACGAAATCATAATTGGTACATGTATTTAATGGGTACTGATGATTCTGTTGGTTTCAGGTCATATCGATCGACAAAGGAGGCGTCACAGAATCGAAATTCCGCTTAGGTTCCCTGTAGATGCCGTCCCGGGCACAAAGAAATGCAGAGCTGTGATCTCAGGTATGAGGTACACTTGATGGCAACAAAATTTTCCCGTTGTGGTGGACATGATGGAACGGTAACGTGTGACATGATTCTGCACCTGATGTATCTTTAAGTTGCAATTTTTTTAACAGCACAGTTTACCATTCATTTTTTCCCCAAGGTTCTCCTCTCGGTCAAAAGGTCCCCATGGATGTCGATTTAAACATTGCGGACAAAATCAGACAGCCAGTAGGTGATGGCGAGGGTACAATGATGGCCCTGGGTCCGCTTGTGTACGCAACACGATTTATGATCGACACATATACATTGACTCCTGCCTTGGAACAGACGGCGTACGGGCATATTTCATCTGGTACGAAACGTCTTCGTCAGATTTTTCAGCAAATAAAAGATACATGTACAGGGAATTTTTCTGTGCAAGTGACAAAACCAGTTTATATTGAGATCAGTGGAAAGCCGGAGACAGACTGGCGCGCGTACGCGGCACGTCGTGAAGGCGTGCTGCCAATCAGATTCTTCGGTAGGTATTTCGGGGTATGTTACCGCCTCCCTGATTGGTTGAACGCTTTCCTGACGCGTTGCTCAAGCGCCAGTCTGTCACCGCCTCCTTAGTTGTTTGGTTACATCACGATCAATCGTTTGCAACGCAATCTTAGTTTTTTTTCTAGTAGGGAATTTTATTTAAACATAAAACATGATTTTATTCCAGGATTCCGACGTGAACTATCGTATAAATATCCGGATGGTTCCTATTCAGCCAATGGGCTGTCGTCGTTGCCTGCAAGTGCATGGTAGGTTGATAACTGAACGACCCGTAAACTTTACTTGACAATTACAATGAAATGGTCCATGGACCATGTGCTCACTCGTTGACACATGTAGTGTAATGACAGAGAGAGGATGAGCGAACATCTGGGGCAAGTCATTCCCAAGTTGCAGGACTTGTTTTTGGCCACCTGGAGGCCAAGCTAAGAATCGAATCGGACCGAAACTTGGTTAGGGTTAATGTCCCAGAACAACAGATGACCTGCATATGTTCAAGTGTAGGCCTAGGCCTAGGCATTTGAACTGCATTGCCATCAAAATACCGGTACCACTATTGGGGGGGGGGGGGCATAGGCCCTAGGCCTGGATTGGGCCCATCAAAGTCTTTGACTGATCATGATTGTAACGTTAGGCCTAGGCCTATGAGTTGATGACCTAGGCCTACTAACGTTAGGGCCTAGGCCAAGAAGGTGTCAAAAACCCAAAGCCTAGGGCTAGTCCTACCTGTCCAAACAAAGGCAACATCATCAGATCCCCCTGACACAGCAATCAGCACAGGCCTCAGAGGCCTAATAACAGTCACACAACCAGTGAACATGGTGAACACTGCTAGAACTGAATGTCATTGCTGAGGCCTACCTGTTACCATGGTCACTGTACTGACTGACCCCACCTTGGTCTCTGTGTGTCTGTGGTTCATTGAATAGTCAATAGATGGCTCCATTTGAATTGAAATGGACAAAAAGTGCAATAACTAACTTATTATTCGACGGATCATCACCAAATTTTTATTGTAGGTACATCTAATGCAGATGCATGATATATCATACGGGTTTTCAAGTTGAACGACATTTATCAGTCACACAAGTCAAAGTTGCATTTTCCAAAATGGCTGCCTGGCAGCGGTCTGTGAAGTCCGATCACGCTGAAATTTGCTGTACACATGAAGGCTACAAAGATACATACTTGTTCAAGTTCAGAACATTCTAGCCCCAATAGTTATTGAGCTATGGTCCAATGCTCAATTTCCAAGATAGCCACCTGGTGGCCGTACTTGAAGTCCGATCGGACCGAAATCCGCCACAGACATACAGGGTACCTAGATACATCATCACACCCAATTTGAACAATCCAGGACAAATAGCCACGAAACGTGCCACCCGACAATGAAATTTCGAACTTTGACCTCTGTGACCTTGAAAATTAGGTCAAATCAAAAACCCGGGTGATATGTCGTGTATCCTCATAAGATGTACCCACCATAAAAATTTGGTGATGATCCGATCAACGGTTAAGGCGAAACTGCACTTTAAAGGTTTTCGGTTTATCCCCCCTGGTGGCCAAGCCAGGAATCAGATCGGACCGAAATTGGGTGTCATAGGTCATTTGACCTAGGGGTATATGTGTACCAAGTTTCAGATCAATAGCCCCAGCGGTTACAAAACGTGCCCTGCTAACGGACGACGACGACGACGACGACGACGGACGACGGACACCGCGTGATGGCTATAGCTCACGAGTGAGCTAAAAATGTATGACGACCATTTCAACGCCGTCATGACATGAAACCAAGAATACATAAGTACATAAATACATTGGTACTTATACTTATATATTCTTGATGAAACTCATTTTCCGAATCATGGCGATCTCGTTCGAGCTGCAGTTCCCATGAGCTAGCCATGCGGTTGGGCAACACACCAAGAACGGTATTATACTATACAGGACATGTTTGAGGTTAACTGCTTTTGTCAAGGTGTATTTTGTCAGGCGAGCCAGTTTCCAAAGTGTGGCTGTCCACGCTTAAACTCCCTACGCAGTTGTGTACCGCGCCCCCTTCGGTTTACCCGCTCTCCACAACTGCTTAACTTCGTGAATTTCGCCGCGTTCGGTCAACAGATGGCGCTGAGAGAGTCGACCAATGAGAGCACCGAACAACCGGTAACCAAGCTGGCCTGAGACACTTTTTCATTGGCCGAGCGGTTCGTAGCCATGGTAGCACAAGAACATCCGTTGCCAACGGGCCAAGGAGTCTGAGCAGCGTGCTGATAGGCTGTAAAATTCGCGCCAGGCCCTGACGCCATCTGTTGACCAAACGCGGCGAATTTTACGAAGTAAAGCAGCATTGTCACGACAGGTAGCGCTCCTACCTCGCACTGACCTGTCACCACGCGCGCAACGCGTCATGGGAAATTTTGGGACTACTTGTTGCATTTTCAAGATGGCGGGAATTCCTCTCTTCGGGTTTATAAATTGCAGAATCTCGTCAAATAGGCCTACCTGGGATGTCTCCGTGTGTGGGCATCGCATTATCCGTCATGATTATGACATACATTGTACATAGGCCTATTTTGTGTGAGATATGCTATACATGTCATGTTAGCCACTGGCAGCCAGTTGGTGCGTCGTCACATACGTTTACACTACGTTACAGCACTGTGACAGTTAGCTGCCGGGTGAAAACCCAAATAGCATCCTTTTCTTCTCAACAATGTCATGTGTGTGACAATTTCTCATCAGAAATGACAAATCCGTCAATTATTGGCAAAGTCTGCAAGAAATAAGCCTCATATCGCTATTGTCTTAGGATTTACTTTCGTGGCGTAGTAAATCACGTGATTACCGAGTTGAGGCGGTGATGTGTCCGCGTATTACTTTTTACGCCAAATTCGGCGTGATGCGGCTCGTGCGGACACAGGTTGGTGCTTGCATACCGCCGCCTAGCGCCGACCTGTGAAACACAATGAGTAAAGCAGTTGTAGAGAGCGAGTAAACCGAAGGGGGCGCGACTCACAACTGCGTAGGGAGTTTAGTCCAGGCTATGACTGCTGTGGTTAACCGGCTGCTGCTGCGTCTTTCAATCAGCAAAAAAGGGAAGGTGTAGATTTTTGGATCCGAGGAGTGTTTGTGATCGTGACATGCATTCGGAACTTCCGAAGGCAACTGCTCGTAGACACTCGCATATCCCCTCGGACACAATTCCAAGGCAGCCATCTCTTGAACGCGCAACGATTCCCTTCAGTTTCTGTGGGTTTGGATGCGGTCGCCTCATCATACCTGCAGCACCCTACGCATGAACTAACTAGGCCACACAGAAACGTTGCGTTTTTAGCTCAGCTGACCAAAGGTCAGCGGAGCTAGTCATATGTATACTGAGTGGCGTCCGGATGTGTGTGTGTGTGTGTCTGTCTGTCTGTCTGTGTAGCGTCCGTTAAACTGGCACGTTTCGCAACCGCAAGGCCGAGGGTCATGAAAGTTGGTGGAGGGGTAGGCCAGATCTATATCAATGTACCATTCATGTACCGGAAGAATCACCTGTAGGCCTACATCGGGAACCATTCGACATTTACAATGTCATCTTGTTTTTCAAGAAGTGAAATGGTGGCCATGAAGTGAGCCAACCCTCCCCCTAGTGAAACAAATTACACTTCTTTGGCTTCAAGGTATTTTTGAGACGGTCCATAAGGCCTGGTGTGCCTGCGGCAAAGATCCGTAGCTGAAAGTGTCCTGGGACACTGACTGTTATTATTCTCTTTGAGGTTTGAAAGAGGGAACGGACTCATGAGTCATGAAGTGGCATACTCAGAGTTGCATGGTCAAAATAACCAATTTTTCAATTTTCATTGCATGAAGACCTTGTTTCATCCCGCTGATATCGCTGACAGAATTGTTGAAAAATATTGAGGAATAACAGTTGTCATTATTTGTCATTACATTTGTATTTAGAACTGACAAATCTAATGTAAAAACCATTCGGACCACACACATTTTCGACGTTTTCTCAAGACTTACATGTATTTCGAGATGACTGTTTTAATCATGTCCATCTTTCTTTACTCTTTGCAGAAAAATACCCACGGACCCTCGCATAAGGCATCAATCTTTGCAGAAAAAGGATATCAATGGCTGTTTTACACGTAATCGTCGTCCTGTTGTCTTTTCTATGTTGTCTAGTCTCATCCTTCTACGGTGAGCGTATCTACCGCACAGGTAACTTAACTTCTACAAATTCCTTCTTTTTTTAACTCTTATGATACCGTACTCGCATTTTGGTGAGTGTGGCCTGTATCACACTTCCTCGGACATTCAAACTGACATAGAGTCGTAACCAGTGGACCGATTGATGTTCTCTTTGCATATTTTTTAATGCGAGACCCCCCCCCCTCTGAATACGCGATTTTGCTCTGTTTGAAGAAACCTCGGTAAAATTGCGTTTTACCAGCACTCAGGGACAGCACACCTTAACCACGAGGCCAAATCCCCATCTTAATTCATTGAATATACATTGTACCGGGTCGATGTCACATTTCACAGTATGGTCGTTTGTTGCCTAAAGCGGCCCATACACGATCAATATTATTGCACAATATGGGGCCAACAAAAGGGGCATGTGCTTCTGGCATGATGTCTGGAAGAAAGATTGGCAAGAGTATAGCCCATTTTGGCCCTCATATTGTGCAGTAATGTTGAACGTGTATAAATGGGCGGCTTAAAGCTCGAATAATTGATCATAGTGCCAGTTACCTTAAGGCCTATAGGCCAAGACACGATCAAATTTTTCAACCAATTCATATTCCGGGCTATTGTGGCTTTAACGTATAAACCCGCATGGAAACCTTTATTGAGCATATTCAGAAAATTGCATGAAAAATTGGATCGTGTGTGTACGCCTTTACACAGTCGACCCGCAAAGGTCCTTTTCTACGCCAGATTTATTTTGCGCGCGGAAAATAATAGGCGATCGGGGCCCTCGACAAGGCTCCTCGAGTGCCTCATTCGAGAAATCGGACACCTCGCACAAAAGTGCGTTTATCGAGAAGACCGTTCAAATTCAACCACATAAACCATACATCAGTATTTAGCTAAGACATTGAGCTTTCCATTAGTGTAATTTATTTTGGAATAATGCAAACGAGTGAAGAGAAATCGTTTAAGAAATTTCGTCCTCCGCACAGAATTGGACGTCACTTGGAGTAGAGCGTTGTTAAAAACATCGCCATAACTCCATAAATACTTGCCTGCATAAAACCAGCAAAACTGAATGGATGGAGAAACTATCAATCTCCAATCTGTATTAATTTCATA
>NMRB01000560.1:316450-334723 GCA_002633025.1 Notospermus geniculatus
ATGCGTGCATAAAACCACGCTTCGCATGTGGATTCTTCTATGTTATAACAACCCGAATGACCTAAGCAGAAGTTTCAAAATACTATTCCAAGAAAGTGTACGCACTTTGAAGAACGCCTGTTTTCGAAAACACAAGGTTACCTTTCGATCGATAACTCGGCTAAAACTGAACCGATTTCGATGAAATTTTCGGCAACTTTCGTAGAGAAACACCAATCAACATGTAAACATCACGCCACCTTCAAACGTCTTACTAATCGTGCGTAATTAGTAATTGTTTTATAGCGTCTGCTACGCCTACGTCACTGCCTCGCTTTCGTTCAGTGATTTAGCAGTTAGTACCGCCAAATACCGCGGCTGACACGTCGTGGCGCTGTTCATACCTTTGCGGGTCGACTGTACATGTCATGAACATTATCAATGCAGCTTGGGCATAATCACGCCAGAAGCGGTCAATACCTCATGGCGTGTGAGTGGCATGCCAGGTCAAGCTGGTAACGCCGCAGTCCAACCGAGAGAACTTGACTACAGGCCTAACGAAGAACTGGACGTTGATTTTCATTTGGACATTTTGGACGACATGCCAAATGAGGACTAGATTTTTTTTCATTTTAGGAAGAGAACGGGTTAACCATGATAAAGCTGAACTGCATGAACAAAAAGCCCCCATGCGACGAGCAAGAGAAATGCTAACGCCCTGCAAACACCTCAAACGACGGCTCATAACATGATATACCCCAGGATGCCAGGAGGGCGCCACCTTATTTGTCTTCGAGCTGTCACGGTGTAAACATCATCTGGTGAGCTGCTGCTGAACACTTATTGTGAAAGAAAAAATATTGATCCAGCTGGGAATCGAACCCACGCCCTGTTATCTTTGTTCCACCGTCTTCCCCATTCGGCCACCGAACTTGTTGGTAGGCTTCCCATGTTTTCTCTTATTCGTAATATTATTATGTAAGTGGAAAGCCTACGTCTATGACAAACACAAATCATGTCTTTGTCAGCTGGCTTGTTGGCCGAGTGGATAACGTGGTGGATTACAAATCAGAAGGTCGACGGTTCGAAACCCGTCTAAATGACTTATAATTTTTTCCTTTGAGTAGTGTAAGAGGTATCCGGAGATGTTGACAGCTCTGTTGCCCGAAGACAAATAAGGTGGCGCCCTCCTGGCATCGTTGGGTCTATCATGTTCTGAACCTTCGTGTGAGGTGTTTGCAGGGCGTTAGCATTTCTATGCTAGCTTAGTTGGTTGCCACTTGTGTACATTGGCCTGTAAAAACCGGTGCCCCCCATAAGTCCGACACTTAACAAGTCCGACATCCCAAAAGTTCGAAGTACATTGTATCATAAGTCCGACAATGGAAAAATCACTTTAAAATGTACCACAATTCCGAAGCACCACAAGTCCGACATCCCACAAGTCCGACGTTTAGAGAAAGGTATCATAAGTCCGACGTTCAGAGAAAGGTATCATCCCATAAGTCCGACAAGAAGGGGTTGGGAGTTCGGACTTATGGTACTTCGGACTTGTGGGATGTCGGACTTGTGGTACTTCGGACTTGTGGGATGGAGTTGCTGGACGTCGGACTTGTGAGAAGTCGGACTTGTGGGATGTCGGACTTGTGGGACGTCGGACTTGTGGGATGTCGGACTTGTGGGGGGGGGGGTCGTAAAAACCAGGCAATTCAGTAAGTAAGGCCCATTTAGACGATCATACTCTTGTTAAAATTTTCACCCTACGTTTGGTGATATTCAGAGGGAAATGTTTTATTGATGGGCCTAAACCAGCGTAAAAAAGATACATATATTTACATTTCTGCTGATCTTATCTTGCAATCGAATTAATTTGTGACTTATTTGTATCTTTTCAGAGAAGCCTTCCAATCCTTACAATGTAAAAGACCTCGTCAAAAAAAGGTTTGTAATAAAATGCCATTGGTGTTGTATCTGAATGCACATGAATAAGACATCCAAAAATAGAGCACAGAAGGCGACACACAAAATGATATAATAACCGAAGTCGTCGATTTGGGGAACACTGGCGGATGTTACACCTGTAAGTCTTCCATAATGCATCTGCTTTGGAAGACTTAATTTTATGTCTTCCATAAGCAGCATTTGGAAGACTAGATTTAAAAGTCTAACAAAGTTATGGAAGACTAAATTAGTCTTCCATTTTCCTGAAATGAAGTTTTTTGGAAGATACAATTTTATGTCTTTCATACGCGGTGTTTGGAAGACTAGGTTTTTAGTCTTCCAAGTAGTTACTGCTTATGGAAGACAAAGAGAATGGCCCAACCTCAAGTTTTTGTGGAAGATTTGATTTTATATCTTCCACAAGGATGATGTTGGAAGACTTAATTTAGTCTTCAAAGATGTCTTTGCATGGAAGATGATCAAGTCTTCCAACTACTGCTAGTTCAATCTTTGTGGAAGCCGTACTCAAAATTTCGACACTGTCTTCATTTGGAAGCTGTTTNATCATACTCTTGTTGAAATTTTCACCCTACGTTTGGTGATATTCAGAGGGAAATATTTTATTGATGGGCCTAAACCAGCGTAAAAAAGATACATATATTTACATTTCTGCTGATCTTATCTTGCAATCGAATTAATTTGTGACTTATTTGTATCTTTTCAGAGAAGCCTTCCAATCCTTTCAATGTAAAAGACCTCGTCAAAAAAAGGTTTGTAATAAAATGCCATTGGTGTTGTATCTGAATGCACATGAATAAGACATCCAAAAATAGAGCACAGAAGGCGACACACAAAATGATATAATAACCGAAGTCGTCGATTTGGGGAACACTGCAAACACTGGCGGATGTTACACCTGTACGTCTTCCATAATGCATCTGCTTTGGAAGACTTAATTTCATGTCTTCCATAAGCAGCATTTGGAAGACTAGATTTAAAAGTCTTCCAAAGTTATGGAAGACTAAATAAGTCTTCCATTTTCCTGAAAATGAAGCTTTTTGGCAGATACAATTTTATGTCTTTCATACGCGGTGTTTGGGAGACTAGGTTTTTAGTCTTCCAAGTAGTTACTGCTTATGGAAGACAAAGAGAATGGCCCAACCTCAAGTTTTTGTGGAAGATTTGATTTTATATCTTCCACAAGGATGATGTTGGAAGACTTAATTTAGTCTTCAAAGATGTCTTTGCATGGAAGATGATCAAGTCTTCCAACTACTGCTAGTTCAATCTTTGTGGAAGCCGTACTCAGAATTTCGACACTGTCTTCATTTGGAAGCTGTTTATTGAAGATTTCTTGAAGATTTAGTTGTTCCAAATCCAGCCTTGCGATCTAGTCTTCATTTAGTCTTCAATTTAGTCTTCATTTAAAAGATTTATATGGCTTCATTAAGCACTCAATTTTTGGCAGGGCTGTTACAAACTACGTGCACAAGAAGGCACTTTCTCTCCTTTCTACGCTCGACAGAGAAATCCAACCGAAGCAATTGAGGACTTTACAATCATTCGTATCACTCACACATTCACTCGCAGTAAGAGCTGGACGGAGTGAATCAGATCAACTTTCGAGATCAGGTCCCTCTTGACTACGTCTCGAGTGTTAGATTACCCAAGTTTGCGAATGACATTATTCAGATAAGGGTGGACATTAAATTACATGTAGATTAACATGCAAGCTTGACTCATTAAATCATCGTTTTTCTGGAATTAACACTGAGATGGTTCGTCTTCAGCCCCCCCCCCCTCGGAAAGGACATGCGCTCTGCAGATAACATGGCCTGCAAGATGGAGGAAATTTAAAACTCCCCAGATTTGCATTTCCATTTTCTTCTCGTTGACATTCAGTCTCTCGCTTTGCAGGCAAGAGTGGCAGCTATATGTCCTCACAAGGTAAGACGGAAATGTTGTTACAAACAACTGTTTTGATATGAAAATTACTTGGATAGGCTTCCATTTTCGAAGACGCTACAACCATATAGAGGTTCTTCACGTGACGTCGCACCCTAATTAGCATAGAATTCATAGCAACTGGTGCGGCCATATTGGCCGTCAGTGTCAATGGGGTTTACTGAAAGAAATTAGATTTTAACTGGCAAATTCGCCATGACAAGTAAATCGTGTCATGAATGATGTAACTCGTCAGACTGACTAAAGTATCTCGTCAATATTCAAAGACAAGTTGCGGCGACAAGAATTTTTTAATTTTTAAGAGTGCGCGAGCTGGATAGTGAACACCGTGGAGAATCGTCAGCGCATTAGTCGAGTTTCTCAGGTGGCAGCACTGTGATCCGAGTCGAACATGGCGGCTGTGTCACATATTGAATTGTGTGTTGCCGACTAAAAAGCGAAAGATGGAGAGTTTCGGTCGAGGTGAGCGAGTTGAAGTAAATTCGAGGATGATTTAGTGATAATTTGCAGTAGAACAAGCCGAAATATAGGACTGGTGCTGAAGGAGTGTTGTTTCTTTGTTTGAAGTGGAAATGTTCGTAGTGTTAGGCCGGTTGTTTGATTGACCACAGTGACACTTCCCGTCACTTGAACTTTTCCACTTCAAATGTAAAATCGACTGCGTAATTCCAATTAAGGAAGCTTTAGATTAACAGACGATAAACTGGGGGTCATCCTCGGCATGGTCTAAGTGTGTATACCTTTCATCTTCGGTACATGTACATTTGCTCCCCGCTTTGGAGTCGACATCTTCGACATTTGTGACACAGCCGCCAGGTTCCGACTCGGATCACAGTGCTGCCACCTGAGAAACTCGGCTAATGCGCTGACGATTCTCCACGGTGGTGAAACCTGTTACATGTCAGAGCTTAAGTTATGGCTATATTAATTGTAAGTTGAGAAATAACTCAAATGCGCTCAGCTCAAGTTGGGATAAGCAGAATTTCAGCTTAAAGGTGCTCTAGTTCGAATTGTAAACATTACGGTGTGCCACCTATTGTCAACTTCTGGTACTAACAAATCAGATAAAATCGAATTAAATCTCGCCTTTCACAACTTTTTCTTTGTTTTTGAGCGTAAAATCATATTTCAGTTACAAGAATATTTATCAAGATAGATATAAAAATAGATAACATTTACGTTTTGGTATACACGGTGCTGCCACCTGTCCGAGGAAAAATAACTATTATAATTAACCATGTAAATAAACAAACCGTAATGTTTACAATTCGAACTAGAGCACCTTTAAATTGAAGATCAGCTTAGCTGAAATTAAGATAAAACTTAGCCTAAACTGGTGCATACGGGCCATGTGTAATCCTTGCAATAAGTGGCCGCGGCTGAAACCGAATTCACGCGAGATCATTGATCATGCAGGTTTTTCGAATACCCCAGAAACATTGGTAACACCTGAGTTGACACGTTGTGCTGCCCTCTTTCTCTTCTAGGCTACGACCATGGATTCTGCTTCCTGACAGACAGTGCCTTCGTCAGACGTGCGACTCAAGCAAGGATTGTTGTCTACACCAGAACATTTGTGACAAATCGGCAAAAGTTTGTTATGCTTGTTGGTACGGATATTCCTGCCGCACTTCCGCCGACTGCTGCAAGAGGTACCCGACATGCAAACGAAATACATACGGTTCCGGTGGACGGTGCATCGACATGAAGGCAAGTGACTGAAAATATACCCGGTATTTACATGTATTTTCATGCACAGTGTACACGTAAGAACCGTAAAATGAGGCGGATTCGTTGAATCCTTTCTAATAACCAACTTATTTTATTAAAGTTGAACTGCATGAACAAAAACTTGAAATTCAAGCTGCGGTGGTGGCCAAGAGAAGTACAAACGACAAAAGGACTTTCAAAGTACCTCCAGAACATGAAAGATTACCACCCTATTTTGGCTGAATCAGTTAATGTCGTCCTGGGTACACCTCATTATTACCCAGGATAATCCTGGGTAATCCTTTTTAGCTCAGCTGACCAAAGGTCAGCGGAGCTAGTCATATGTATATTGAGTGGCGTCCGTATGTGTGTCTGTGTGTGTGTCGTCCGTTAAACTGGCACGTTTCGCAACCGCAAGGCCCAGAGTCATGAAAGTTGGTGGAGTCCACACGATCATACATTTGTCCATGAACATCATCACACATTTTTTTTGGGATGTTTTGCATTGGCAAGATGAAACATGCAGCTAAAAATCTGAACATCATCATACATGTTCAGGTTTGTTGGGAAAACAGTCCACACGATCATACATTTTGTCGTGAACATCATCACACAAATTTGAACATCATATACATGTTGGTTGCTGTTCAAGTTTGTTGGGAAAACAGCCTACACAATCAAATATCTGTCCATGAACATCATCACACAAATGTATGATGATGTTTTGAACAAATGTATGATCGTGTAGACAGGCCTTTAGAATAACCAAACTTAAGCGGACCGTAAACGATCAATATTATTGCACAATATGGGGCCAAAAATAGGGGCATGTGCTTCTGCCATTGGGTGGAAGAAAGTTGGCAATAATATCACCCATTTTGGCCCTCATATTGTGCAATAATACTGAACGTGTATGGGCGCCTTTATGCGGCCTATCCACGTGCAATATTATTGCACAATATGAGGATCAAAATGGGCAATATTGGCCAATCTTTCTCCCATCCATTATGCCGGAAGCACATGACACCCATTTTGGGCCCCATACTGTGCAATAATATTGTACCGTGGAAAAACCGCTACGCAATACAGGCCTTGGCTGATTTCCACCGGTAGAAAATGAGGGTTCACACTTTCCAACCAGACATGACTACGCAAAGGTTTATATATTTCGGACACTACATCGAAGTAAAACCATATCTATCGTAAAATTGAAGAAAATCACGAATACTCCACATTCTTTTCTAAAGAGACCAAAAGATCCGATGGGGAGGTGTTAAGCACTGTGCATAGTATCAGTCGTCTTACCGTGTTCCTTGCACTGTCTCAGATCAATGAGGCTGGTGCCTATAGTGACTGTGCATAGTATCAGTCGTCTTACCGTGTTCCTTGCACTGTCTCAGATCAATGAGGCTGGTGCCTATAGTGACTTTCCTGAACTACTTATTTCTTGGTTCAGTAAAGTAGTGAAGCTTGTCCCAAGGTGGTCTCCCAAACTCTACAACAGTGCCGATTTTCTCCACTACGTTACACAAATAGACACTGTCATCGACTAGTCGCCGCCATGTTTGACCGCATCACTCCTCCTAATGGAGTTACCATTAGACGCCTGATCACAATTGGTAGATATTTTTCCATTTAACCTTCCGCTGCACTGCTTTTCAAGATGGTAACCTTCGAACGATACTAGAGGGTGTTGGTTGAACCTCGTCCCAAGACCCTCTAGTGTCAAGATTCGGTGGTCTCCCTCTCAGAAGATGAAGTACAGGACCGTAGGAGCGTTTTTGATTTTTAGCCAATCGGGGGGCCTGAACCCATAAAAAAGCAGAAAGTCACTGTCAAATTAACAAATTTTACGGATTCTGGGGGCGAAAGCCCCCAGCCCCCGCCTCCTATGGCATTAAAGTACGCGCTGCAGTGAACTTTGGACCACCTGGAGGTCGTCATACACGGTCCTGATACCGGTTAACATCACTGGAGGCCATTCTCAAGAAATTTATGCCCAGAGACATCCAAAATGTCTAAATCAATTCGAATAACTTTTTCTGAGCAAGCGCTCTCGCACCGTACAGTATTATTCTCCCGCATCCGTACAGTTCATTTTAAAATTGCCGATTTTCGATGCGTTTTTCTGCAAATTTCTGGGAGATATTGCAGCAGCATGCCTTTTTAGTGTATTCATTCACCTAGGGCTACCATTTTGCCCTTAGCAATGGTATTTATAGCGGTTTGGCACCTCACCTTCGCCACGTGTTGGTCACCGGAACGTTCTCCCGCAGCTGTACGGCAATGTTGATTGTACACCGTGATGCTGTAATCCTTGCAATAAGTGGCCGCGGCTGAAACCGAATTCACGCGAGATCATTGATCATGCAGGTTTTTCGAATACCCCAGAAACATTGGTAACACCTGAGTTGACACGTCGTGCTGCCCTCTTTCTCTTCTAGGCTTCGACCATGGATTCTGCTTCCTGACAGACAGTGCCTTCGTCAGACGTGCGACTCAAGCAAGGATTGTTGTCTACACCAGAACATTTGTGACAAGTCGGCAAAAGTTTGTTATGCTTGTTGGTACGGATATTCCTGCCGCACTTCCGCCGACTGCTGCAGGAGGTACCCGACATGCAAACGAAATACATACGGTTCCGGTGGACGGTGCATCGACAACGAGGCAAGTGACTGAAAATATACCGGTATTTACATGTATTTTCATGCACAGTGTAGACGTACATGTAAGAACCGTAAAATGAAGCGGATTCGTTGAATCCTTTCTAATAACCAACTTATTTTATTAAAGTTGAACTGCACGGACAAAAACTTGAAATTCAAGCTGCGGTGGTGGCCAAGAGAAGTACAAACGACAAAAGGACTTTCAAAGTACCTCCAGAACATGATAGATTACCACCCTATTTTGGCTGAATCAGTTAATGTCGTCCTGACCTCATTATTACCCAGGGTAATCCTGGGTAATCCTTTTTGTTACCCAGGATGGTCCTGGGTACAAATACATATAAGGTACCTTAACATACCCAGTTTTAAAATCCGCGCTAATTTCCACCTGCGCCCGAGGTTGTGGTACGTGCGTTCACATTCTCGCTGGCAATTGCCCCTCCCAGTGAATATCATGGTGCCGCGTGCAAGCCACTTCAGTTTCGCATCAACTTTGACACCTCCTTTCAACTTGTATCTACCATTACCGACATCCACCAGATTTTTCTTCAGCTCTCTTTCTTTTGAAATGAAAATTTCATCCCTATAGGTTGGAATAGATTGCAAATACGCCTGTAAATCGCAGTCTTTAACGCGACAATCACCACGTCAAAATGCACGTGTATAAATTCGTGGCGGGCTAGAATAAGTTAGTACCGTACCTCGAGCGCAGGTGGAAAACGGCGCGGATTTCAAACTGGGTAATGTTAAGGTACCTTACTTATACCCAGGATCGTCCTGGGTAACAAAAAGGGTTACCCAGAATACCCAGCGTGAGTGGCACCATTGTCTTCACCCCGAGTCCGTCAACACAGCGATGGCGTCCCAGTGACGCTGAAAGGGTAAATGTCGTCCTGGGTATATACAAAGATCACCCAGGATCTCAATCTTCACTAAAACAATACCCTGGGTGTACTTTCGGTAGCCGAACATCACATGTAATAGGCTAATGACAGAGAGAGGTACATGTCAGCAAAAATCTATCTTTGATGTCAGTTATGAGCAATCCGGGTCAAGTCATTCCCAAGTTGCAGGACTTCAATGATTTTTGGGTTATGCCACCTGGCGGCCATATTGGATGTCCGCTCGGGCCAAACCTTCACATGCACATAAAGGTCATATAGAGGGAGCCACATAGCACATTTGAGCGCTCTGGGTCAAGTCGTTCCTGAGTTATAGCACATTTGATGATTTTCGGTTTACGCCACCTGGCAGCCATATTGGAAGTTTAACCATGCCGAAATTTGAAGTGCTTGTAAAGGTCATCTAGAGGGAGGTAAATATCAAGTTTGAGCACTCTGGGTCAAGCCGTTCCTGAGTTATAGCACTTGGATGATTTTCAGGTTACGCCACCTGGCGGCCATATTGGATGTCTGATCGGGCCGAAACTCGGTATTTTTGAAGGTACCCCTCTAATACATGTTTATGCAAGATATGAAGACTCTCGGTGAAATAATGAAGAACTGTGGCAGGTTCGTTACTTTTGTCGAACTTGACCTCTGTGACCTTGAAAAGTGGGTCAACTCAAAAACCCATTATATATGTTATGTATCCTAATTAGATACACCGATGATAAAAATTTGGAGATGATCCAGTCATTAGTTCAGGAGTTATTGCACTTTTTGTGTTTTTGGTTTTGGCCACCTGGAGGCCAAGCCAAGAATCAAATCGGACCGAAACTTGGTGTCATAGGTCATCTGACCTAGGGGTATATATGTACCAAGTTTCAGATCAATAGCTCCAGCTGTTACGAAACGTGCCCTGCTAACGGATGCCGACGACGGACGACGGACGCTGCACCACGACAAAAGCTCACGGGTGAGCTAATTATGTCGCCATCCAAGATAAACACACAATGTCATTATATCATTGCAATATTGATCAATTCAAATATCTTCATCTCAGCAAAGAATGATAGTCTTTATTTCTTCGTAACTGTCAATCGATAAAAACAAAAGGGCCCCTTGCCAGAGATCGCATGAAACTACTTGGTGAAAACGGAACACTTCATAAAGAGTCGATTCAATCAAGCCTTTTATGACATGAGAAATAAAATGTCTTTCCTAATGACCGTTACGACAAACTGAAGAGCTTCGTGTCGATGTTTGCTATGACTGTTCTACCATAAGGGTCGACAGGTTTGCGGAGTATTTTGTATTTTGTATTTCATTTTTCCCGTCAGGGCCGACGCTATAGTATTATTGGTCCTGGTAAGTACGGAGGAGGCCATCACAAGCTACTCGTGTTCCTCACTTGGATAGGGTCTTTTACTTGCTCTTGCGAAGACACAAGGCACCACGGCTTACCGTCCCACGCGAACGGACTGAGGAGCAGGGACTCAAATCCCATGTGGATCGGGCTGGAACGAACCCGGGACCTGCCGTTTGCTAAGCGGACGTGATAACCACTCGGCTATCAGGCTCCTCGTTTGCGGAGTGATCCCCGATATGAATTGTTATCAATGATTATTAAAAGTTAAGGCAGGAAAACCTGTTGTTCGCAGGAAAGCAGTCTAGTATTAGATAACATTCCGAGTCTCGACTCCCACTCAAGAGGATTTCTTTTTGGGAATTACGTCATCAAATACAACGGTGTTTTTTTCCAAGCAATGGTGTTTACTAATTCTAGAGAACGAATTGAACCCGCCTGGATGGTAAATTTTTCTCCGACTTGAAAAATTCGAATTTTAGCACCTCGGAGTCGGAGCGGAGTGAGAGTCGGACCAGATCTTAACCTCGCTATTGATCTTAAAATTCCTTCTCGCTACCGAATTACATTCTAAAGCAAAGTCTTCAGGAATACGTGCAGACGCCTGTGTAATCTCCACACTATTTTCTCTTTTTCTTATGCGAAAAGCATTTTCATCACCATTTTGGTTCCCGAAGCCACCGCTAGGGCTAGAAGGCTTCGGCTCTGGCTGCCATCTTTGCAACAAAAACTCGTCGCGCATCTATTTAGATCATTATGTTGACATCATGGATTATTTTTAGAATGCGGTACCCGTAGCCACGTGGGTGCTAAATGTAATCGAACATGCCGAATCGTGCGGAATGGCAACACCGAGGACGTTTCTTGATGAGAAAGTTTGTATGTGTTGCAGATCTGTAGGAAAAGCTCAAATCATCGCCGTTTTTTAGACGGGGGAGAATGAAATTTTACTGGAAAATGGACTCCTACAATGACGTCAGCAATAAAATGGCAGCCAGAGCCGAAGCCTTCTAGCCCTAGCGGTGGCTTCGGGAACCAAAATTGTTCATCACTCAACAGGATTGTCACATATTAATAATTCCAATTACGAAAGCCGCTGTCAGGGCGGCATTGTACAGATACTGGACAGATTCCGGTAATGCCGTCGAAGGGGTAACACGGGCATGAGAGTTGTCTCTTCCAAAGAAAGAGTTGTGATTTCATGAGTTTTCTCTCGAGGTAAGTTAGGTGTTTAAGATATGTGAAGATTCGGTGGTCCACGAAGACTATCATCAAAACATTTATTTAGAATAGAATGTGACAACTGCATGCTCAGTTCGTCGGACGTATTTTTCACCTTCTTTGAAATTTCCAATGTTCCATTTCCGATGAAGTGTGATATTGACGTCTTCACCAAGTATGGAGGCCTGTCTACACCATCAACATTTTCAAAACATTTCTGCGACAAAACATTTTGAAAACTGTTTTGGAAATGTTGCGACCTGTTTCGGGGTTGGTCTACACTCATTATCAAACATTATCAAAACATTTTTTTCAAATTGTTTTGCAAATGTTGCAGGTCCAGTCCACACTTTGCAACAAACTGAAAACAGATGTCTTTTGGAAATGTTGCAGCTGGATGTTTTTGAAATGTTTTGGAAATGTTGATGGTGCAGACAGGCCTTTATGGCCCACGATATTATTCAAGAACGAGTATATGGTCTTCAAGGATTATTACAGCTATTATCCATACTTAGGTTTTCTTTTCTGTAGTATTTTGCAAGAAAGTGCCTGCCTGAAGAAGACCCCGGTTGGGGTCGAAAATTTGCAAAAAACGCTGGAGGACGACCTCTGCTTTTATATCATAGGTTTTTATATCATAGTCTTTTCTAGAGTTTCAGTTTGTAAAGTTCCACTTGAAAAAGACCCCGGTTGGGGTCGAAAATTCGTGAATTCTGGAGATTGACTTCTTGCTTATTATCATTTTGTGTGTCAATTTTGTGCTATTCTGTATAATCTTGGATAGGTTTTCGTAAAATACAATATAGTCATTACGGTTGATGAACCTGTTTTCACAGCACATATTATTTTATTTATTTTAATAATGTCTTTCCTCATCCCAGCTTTCAGGGGAGAGAATCTCGTTGGTCTTTGTACGACAAAAACATGCCACTTCTGCGCGTGGTCCTTTCCTTTTGACCACATGGCAGCAACCTTTGGTGTTCTTCTCTTGACCTCATTTCGATGCATAGCCGTGTTGTTTTGGTTCAGGAAAATGTAATTTCTCACGTTATGAGTGACGTTTTTGTGCCATAATCGAGCGACGAATATCCAGGCGCGGATGCGCGGGGGGGGGGGGGGTCCAGGGGGCCCCNCAGTAAGCTCATCGTTCGCAGTTAAACCTTTATGGTTGATTCCTTTATGCTATAACGTGTACCATGGCTCTTAGGAAATGCAAGGAGGCTTGCAAATGATTTTTCTCCATGGAATGAGCCCGATAACCTTGCTCAGGTTCACAACAAATTGTAACAAATAGTATTCTTTAGTAAGATGTTGTCAAATTAACATTCAAGAATGTAAAAAAATCATTTAAAATGGAAAAAGGGATAGGATCGGTTTTTCTCCATTTAATCAGCAACAAGGCTCTCATCAGACCGGATCTTCGGTCAGCGCCCTCTCCATCGTCTTTGTACTGCAGTGTCATGTGCATCATATGGCAAGGTTGTACTACTTTTAATATCCTGCCAATAGGACTACGATTTATGTGCCAACTTAACAAGAAACAAGGGATATGTCTTGGGGAGAACGAAGCAAAATTTTTAAGTGGGAGTCAGATGTTTCAGATAAAGGTAGGTACGATGAAACAAGAGTGAAGCATGCTGCTGTCACGTCTCGACTCAGGTAATGACTGTGCTATTTTGTCCCACATTTTTGAAAGGAACCTCAACCAGCTACAAAAGTACAAACAAATTGCAAGGCAGCAAAGCAGCTTACAAGTTAAAGGCGGAAAAAACGTCCTAGAAATTCTTTAACATCATAGATGGACACAAAGATCATCAGTTGCATCGAGAATGTTATCGTAGCTTCCCGCAATGCAGCTAGAACTTTCACTTGACACTAGACAATAGGAGACGTTCAATTTCATAGCCTAGGTTTTTGAGAATGTACCCAACACATAAAGCTCGCATTGTACCGCCAATACCGTCCGACAAATACAGGTATCTCCATAATTTTTGTTACCCAAAAGGTTTCCTTATTGCCGTGTCAAGAGACAATATCCTGGTATTTGAGTTTAACAAAACAAAACTTGAATATACCTTAGCGCGCAAAGTTTGGTTTTCCCGTGAAAACGAAGAAGAACTGCATTTTGCGAATATGCAGAGTTATAAGAATTATGTTTTCTATACCTCGACCTTGAAACCGAATATTTTAGTTTTTAACCTCAGCTCTGGAAGTGTGGGTGCAATATATCTTAGCGACAGGGAAAAATCGTACATTAAAAACTCCCTCCGAAAGGATTTCGATGATTATGTGAAGACAGGCCGGGTTGGTTTACATATTTGGGAGGAGCGTGCATTGATGAAGATCTTTGAGAAAAAACGTAATCATTATGAGACACTGATGATGATAATCTTTGACGTGACTGACCGATTCGGACAAATGTGTTTTCAGGATGGTGCGCGTTTGTCTCTTCGGCATTGTCACGGAGCGAGGTTGATTTCAAACTACTTTCTGTGTTTCCGAGTCCATTTAAAAGTGTATTGGGCCATAACACTGCTTCAGAAAAAGGCAGCTAAAGTTTACTTAATCCGTTTTGTTGCAAAATACCATATGGCAATCGCACGGCTAATTGACGGTCATCCAGATTCGCCTTTTAAATACGGATTGATCGCTGACGGTAACTCGAATCCACATTTAATAGGATTTGATTTTGATCCCATCATCCGAGACATAAGCAAAAGACTGTATTCTGGGGACACGAGCACGTTCCTTAAACAGTGCTTTGTAAAGTTGTACCACTTTCGACGACCTGACGATTTTGGATTTGACGCATTCGGCAACTTGTATGAAATCGCCATGAAATTCGAAAGTGGGACTGCTGTGCTAAATGAAGTGTATATCTATTCATTGGGCATGTTTTAACAAGACAAGTTTCAGGGGTTTTTAGCTCACCTGGAGGTGAGCTTTTGTCATGGTACAGCGTCCGTCGTCCGTCGTCGTCGTCCGTAAGGGTAGGGACACACCTAACGCGATTCGTCGACGCATGCGGCAACGCCTTTGTTATTTTCCGCCGCACTGCACGCAAACAAAGGTTTTGACGCATGCGTTGCCCAATCGCATGCGAATCGCGTTAGGTGTGTCCCTACCCTAAACTCGATCCGTTAGGGGTGTTTTTAAAGTCGACTGACCCAACGCTGTCGACTCGTCATTCAGCCAGGACAGTCGATTTTAACAGGCACCCCTAACGCATTGAGTTTTGTCGGACATGTGCGCTAAGCTTAAGGCTAGGGACACACCTAACGCGATTCGTTGACGCATGCGGCAACGCCTTTGTTATTTTCCGCCGCACTGCACGCAAACAAAGGTTTTGACGCAAGCGTCGCCTTATCGCATGCGAATCGCGTTAGGTGTGTCCCTACCCTAAGGGTGGGTATACACCACACGCGATTCGCCCAACGCATGCGATGGTTCTTTGTTATTTCATGCCGCAATGCCTCCCAAACAAAAGCGATTCGCGTGCGATTCCAAATCGCTTGGCGAATCACTTCTAGTGTATACCCACCCTTTGCGCACATGTCCGACAAAACTCGATCCGTTAGGGGTGTTTTTAAAGTCGACTGACCCAACGCTGTCGACTCGTCATTCGGCTAGGACAGTCGATTTTAACAGACACCCCTAACGCATTGAGTTTTGTCGGACATGTGCGCTAAGCTTAAAGCTAGAAGCACAATGTCCGATGAAATGGTGCGATTTGCCATCCGGCAGGGGTGTTTGTAAAGTTGACTGACCCACCGCTGTTGACTCGTCATTTATCCGGGCCAGTCAACTTTAAAAACACTCCTGCGGGACGGCAAATCGCACCATTTTTATCGGACATGTGCTTCTAGCTTTAGCAGGGCACGTTTCGTAACCGCTGGGGCTACTGACGTGAAACCTAGTACATACCCCTAGGTCATAAGAGCACATGGTCCATGGACCATTTCATTTTCATATTGCAAGGGAAACTGTCGAGAAATACTGCTTTACGTTTGGAAAGTTGGCTGTACGATCAAAGTGATACTCTATTCAGTAGTCATACGTTTTTATCAAAACACTTCATGATATTGCAACATGCGGACAAATTTCTTGGAAATCAGTGTTACATGTATCAATAGTTTGTTACTAATTACCGTTTTCTTCCGCTTGAAACAGAAAGATGCCATATTTTACAAACGAACCGCTAGGACATCCCTTAATCCCCCTTTTAAATTTCGCGCTGGTCGGGATATCTGGTGGTATGACCCACATTCAGGATTTTTACTAATAAATAAGAACGGTGGCATATCCCCCAACACTGTCAGAATCTATAATCTTGAAAATAATACTTGGCAACTTCGGCACTTGGTGAAATATAAAAATTCTTACGTGCTATTTAGAGATCATAGTGTATATAATGAACGGTTTCTTCTTATTCTAGTTTATGGAGGCATCGGAAAAACAACGTATCAACTTCTCGATATAGTTAATCAATCAGTCAAGTATATGATGGAGATACCGAAATCGGACCGTTGCCTCCGGTCACCTTTGAGATGTCCCCCAGTACTTCAAAAAAACAAAGTCATGATCACTTGCAAGTATTATTACAAAGGAAGTGGAACAGCAAATTTTCACACGATGTCATTTGTTAATGCTAGTAAATCGGTAATATTGTCAAATACGGTTCACCTGCAACTTCCACATGCATGTGACTCTATTAAATTGTCATTGTTTACTGCTGAAAGTGACGTGATCCTTGACTGTGACGTAACAAAACCAGGTTTCTTTCTTTTTCGATCGAAAAATGGGTATGTAGGTCAGGTAGTTAGGGCTGAAACATCATATAATATTTACGGGCGTTCTTGTGGTTCAAGATGGAGTCGACAGCGTCAAACGTTTTTTGAATGTTATATAAAACCTACGGTTTACGTGTACAAAGTCGTGTGGGTCGGTTACGATATGAAGTGTAAGACAATAAAGCCCTTGTTCGCGAATCGTTCTTTGAAACCGATGATGATTTTGTGTAGTTTGAAGGGAGAAAGGATAATCACCATGTGCAGCTACGCAGCAAAATTTGCTCCGGATGATAAATTAATGTTTCTTTTCTATTACCAGTCCAAATATGACAGAAACCAAGGTTTACAATTTGTAGACGTGTACGCTGAAGAAGCCTAGCGCACATCGACCTTGCGACTGGAAGAAACTGAACGCAACAGTCGCTATCGATGTGAGCGTTATCTGTTGAAAATATTGCTATCAAAATGGGTGGACTGGGTAGAAAAAATCTCAAATTTTATGATAAGCATGTTGTTTGACATTTGTGATATTTGTTGGGAAAGTGTTCCGAATTAGTCTTTTGTTTCAGCTTATTAGCTAATTAGTGCATTCTAAGATGTGTCTCATTCAATTCCTTTCGACTGATAGACCCCGCAGGTGCCTTCAATTTCGTCATATAACTTGTACTTTTATGGTATTTTTTAATGGTACAATGTATTTTTAATGGTATTTTGACATGTTTTATTTACAATGCTCCAAAAATTCACAACGTCGGCTTGCCCTTAATCCAATATGGCAATAGGATAAGGGATTTGGACCAGGTGTAATGTTTTTCACTGCCCCCCGTTTGCCAGTGCCTCCCAACAAAAGATTGACGGAATAAGCCGCGACGTGACAATGGGGAAGGCACTGATCAACATGTCTTTCTGTATTTGAGTGCCCGCCGAACAATAAAGCGGGCATTGTCATACGGGGGGCATTCTCATACATCACACCTGGACCTGCCGTTCGCTGAGTGGACGTGCTAACCACAATGCCATCAAGGCTCCCCCATATTCTCGACAAAAACAGCAAAATTTGCTTTAAGAGTTAGTTAGGGACTCCTCTTCCTCAAAAGAGTGAAACTTTGACCGGCCCTGGAGAATTTAAGTTCCGGTTTTCCTTCATCGGTTCTCTCACATGACATATTTTGAGTTTCCTTTGTCGAACACGTCGCCGATACATGTATTTTATATGACAGGAATGTTGGCAAATGCCAAATTAAAAATTAGCTATTTTATTTTCCGCACATTCAAAAGAGCGCTCCCTAACTTGTGTAGAGCCAATTTCGCTCAGATTTCTTTTTTAGAAAGTAGGTTTAGGGCCGTATGCTAGGGTCGAACTTCAGCCAGACTTTCATTCCAGTCCGACTTTTCTCAATGCTTCAAGCATACAGAAAATCTAACTTCAGCTAGACTTTAGCCCAAAGCCCGACCATATCATACTGCTAATATTCTCTAACGAATATTTATCAAGGGTATAGGGCATATCGAATTTAGGCTTCAATGAAACCATTCTAACAACTAGCATGATACCCGTGGCGAGCACAGGATGCAAGTGGATAGAGGATGGTATTTTGGTGGATGTCTGTGTGTGGGGAATATGTTTGGAGGGACCAACTTCTTGGGCAATAAACTAGGCCTATGGGAAGCAGACGGCAGCAGTTTTATGTGTTGAAGTTCCTGTTTTCTAATCACCCTGCATGGTTGAAGAAAATATTGGCGGGCATTGTAGC
>NMRB01000561.1:1610-35295 GCA_002633025.1 Notospermus geniculatus
AGTTTAAAAAGTCGCACTGCGAGTTTATAAAGTCGCACTGCGAGTTTAAAAAGTCGCAGTGCGAGTTTATAAAGTCGCACTGCGAGTTTATAAAGTCGCACTGCGAGTTTAAAAAGTCGCACTGCGAGTTTATAAAGTCGCACTGCGAGTTTATAAAGTCGCAGTGCGACTTTTTAAAAAGTCGCAGTGCGAGTTTATAAAGTCGCAGTGCGAGTTTAAAAAGTCACAGTGCGAGTTTAAAAAGTCGGAGTGCGAGTTTATAAAGACGCAGTGCGAGTTTATAAAGTCGCAGTGCGAGATAAAAAGTCGCAGTGTGAGATTGTGTGATTAAAAAGTCGCAGTGCGAGATTAAAAGTCGGAGTGCGACTTTAAAAAGTCGCAGTGCGAGATTAAAACACGCAGTGCGAGATTTTTTTTAAAAATACATGTCCCGTAACGGGCGCCGTACATATCAAATATTAATACCTGTATTAATATAAGACATTAATACATAGTAGTATAGCCAGTCAAACCACCAACAAGATGCCTTTTTTTCTTTTTTTTTACTAAGGACGGGATAGCATTGGACCATAATAGTCAGAGCCAGTTGAATTATGATACAGAGCAACATAAACAGAGCAAAATAAAAAGAGAAAAGAAGGGGGGAAAAAAATCTGCCAAATTATAACTGACCCGACAACATCACAAGGAATATTATGCCAGCTGATGAGTCCAGGCTTGCCTGAGGGGTGCGGTGCTAAGTAATATCCGACTTGAACTCGTGGTTACAATGCTTAGGCTACACATTGAATCAGATCACAATAATTCTACATGTATAGCAGCAACAACCATCAATTGTTCACTAAGGCAAGTTAACTGGTAAATCAGGCTACTACGTGAGGGGTGTAAAGCTACCTAACCTGAACTAGTGTTCACGAGACCTAGACAGTTACAACAGCTCACATTAATTCAGCATACGGCATCAGCACCATCAAATGTCGATTTTTTCCTCCCAAGAGTCCAAAGACTGAGGGCAAAAAATAAAACTTAATTACACAACATTCCCACGCATGTTGGCAAATAAAGTCAGGCTCTCAAATAAAACTTCGACCAACTTATAGAGACTGGCACAACTTCAAACTTGCATACTTGCAGTCATCGAATGAAGTATAAAGACAAAACTGTTTTTCCATTGATATTATTTTACAAAATCTGAAAATGTAACATCGGCAAGACCCATAACCCAACAAATACCAAGGGTAAAGCCAGAGAGCGATTATCATAATCAGGATGCACCAGGCCAATTACACCTGGCCAAGTAGGTTAGCCATCGTGTCACAACAACCACGAACAAATCAAATATAACCACTATTAATCAAGTCATACCTGTAAAGGGGTGACAGACCGGCGTGCAGGCAGCAAGCCGCAAAGCGCTCAACCACCGTTCAGCACGGACCTAAACACCTGCTGAAGAATCTTACTGGCGGAGCGCCTGCAGGACACGCTGCACACACGCCAGCCCGCCACCGGCCTGACGGTAATTACTAAACACACATTCTGCGGTCAGAAGGACCTTAATGGCAGATGCATGAGGTGCAACTGACTGGAACGCATAAACAAGATTTGGGCAGACAAAACAAGCTGCATTGTACACATACAGCTATGATAACTCAACTCCATTCCGTGCACAAAAATAGGTGATTTTGGTTGTCAATGAAACTTAACAATTCCATTTGTGGTCAGATTATAATTGGACGGTATTAAAGACCAGCTGTCAAGGTCAATTTCACATGACAATTCGATTGTGACTCACATGGCCATACTTCAATGTTCAATACCACAAGCTAATGAACCACGACTAGCTCAATTGAGTGAACTGAGTACTGTGGACCAAAGTAATCCAGGGCTATACCCAGTTACACCCATCTATATACTGCTTATGGCAAATTACATGTGCTTGTAGACAGTAAATAAACATGTCTTGTCCTCGTAGCACAATGAGTGTGAGCAATCACCAAAAAGAAAAGAGCTAATAGTCTATAGGAAAATATTCACTGAACACATAACACAGATGATGGTAGTCAAGTCACTCTTGAGAGACTGCATCCAGGGCTTCCAAAAATGTCATCTGTGAGTTATCAGTAGCAGACTGATTCACCCCAGGATTCAGCAGTAGATAGAGTTCCTGAAGTGTAGTAACTGCTTTTTTAAATTCCCTGTTGGATGTAGAGTCAACATATTTCACCATGATCTTACCATCATAAGTCCAAGTGTCAAGAAGCCTTTTCTCCCTCTTGGCTTTACGGCTCTCATAGAACACCTTACTGCGTTGTCTTGTCAGATGCTCATTAATGTAGACCTTATTGCTGTAATGAGTAATGTTCTTGAGTTTCGAACGATTCTTCAGTATCATCTGCCTTTTATTATACGTAGTGATTCGGACCACGATATCACGTGATTTTGATTGACCCGTACTGTGTTGCACATTTCTCTGAGGCAACCGGTGGCTCCTCGAAATCTCATGAGGCTGTAGGTCAACACCAATGGATTTGACCATATCGAGAATGATTTTATCAGTGTCCTCATTGGGTAATTCTGCACAACCAGAAATTTTCAAGCACGTCCTCCTAGAGTATTGTTCTAGGTCCTCGATTCTTCTTTCGAGAACATCAACTTTGGACTTGAGTGCATTCACTTCTTCAACAAGGGCACCACTAAATATTTCACGAAAAGAGGAACGAATTTCAGCATCAGCAAGAGTTGACTTCAGGTTATCAATAAACAGCTCGGATGTGGCAGACACTGCTAAAGGGGATTGAATTTCATCAAGCTTACGTTTCTTCTCTTCCCCTGTGGGTTTAGGCGTTGGCATAGTTGGCATAGTGTCTCAGTGTACATGTATGTATGAATTCATATACTAAGGAAGCCTATATGCAGTACAGAGCATGTGTGTACTTCACCACCATACAACAGTCACCAGTCTTACCCCTCCGAAAACTAAGGGTCCAAAGACATGGACATCAAGGAAATTATCCAGATTTCAACATAAATCCACTAGCACAAGACTAAATGTAGATATATCAGCAGCAATTGACGACTATAACCAGGAGGAAAACAGTAAATTTGCACATAGTTCCTCTGCCCAGTGTACAGGTCTACCACTGAGTCGGCTATCTTGAATTGTTATGATCATTGTCTCCGATCTTCTTGAAACAAAATGAACATAAAATATCCATGGTTGATCTAAATGAATAACCAATCATGGCATTGGACTGGTGTGGTCACACGTTATGATTTCACCACTTGCAAGTTGTGACGACTATTTCGGTACAAATCAATTTTCCGCTCGCGAATTTTCGTCAAGAGTACGTAACACAAACAAAGACCAACCGCACGATAAATCTGATTATGTCTCAACTTCTAACCTCCCCATCTGAAAAAGTCCCTATGATGACAAATATTTCCATTTCACCTCAATAAATTCTTATATTTCAGTGTATTTTGCTATTCTCTCTTTTATTCACGATAAGTAACTTAAAAGCAGAGCAACGCTCAAAACATGTAAATAGGCTTACCAATCAACATGATTCTATCACCAAGTTTCAAGATTGCGGGCCAAAACAAGACGTCAAAACCTTCGTTGTGTCATCCCTAAACCGGCGTCCACCACCTAAAATATACATGTAAAAATTTACGGCATGATTTGCCTGAGTAAGCGACACCCCGACCCACTGTATGATACTGGCTCTTAGAAGCCAGTAGATTTTGGCGAAGTCGTATACCGTAGTAACAGCCGGTATGGCCCACAAAATCTCGTAAAGTGAATACGGTGTGCACAGTATGAAGAACGCCAATGAAACTAACAGAAGCATTTTCGTGAGTTCCTTGTTCTCCTTGCTGTTATTTATGTTTGTAATTGACTTTCTTTTATTCGCTGCTTTACGAGTGTTGATAAGAATCAGGATGTTCGATACAGCAATTACTAGGAAGGGAATCGTCGTCAAGACTCCAAACTGGTAGATAGAAACTAGAGTTTCCACAAAAGGATACGCCTTTACATCAATTTCAACAACGAGTACGTTGGCTAAATTGGTCTCAACTACTCGAATTATGTAAGTAAAGAATATATTGATATCGACAACAACAGAAATTACTGTTAGAACTACAACAGTTGTTATGGCCCTCTTCGCGGTGCAAAGTGACTTTGCCTTCAATGGAAATAGAACAACGATCGATCGGTCAACGGTCATTGCAGCAAGAGACAGACGTGACGCCTTTGCGAGTGCATATGCCAAGTACACTGCAACCCTGAACCAAACAGAGATAGTTAACAATCACAGCTGTAAAATATGACTTTCCCCACACAGACACATTAGGCCGTATTTTAAGGCCCACCTTAAATCTATTCTTTTCGATGGTTTTACGATAGACTTAAGGTCGACCTTAAAGCGGACTACTAGGTATGTATCAAAACTAAACTTATAAAGGTCGAGTTTTCGGCCATGAACATTTGATACTACATTTATGACTGGCCATCCCCAGTCACGTGGGTTGTGCGTACGTCCCGTTTTCGTTCGGTTTTGCATGGTAATCCCACCCACTTTCATTGATAGACCCGCCTGATTCCAATGACCGTCGGTGTGGATGAATGAGCTCTGTTGCGCAACAACTATTGAAACCGCGAAAAACTCCGCCTCTTGGCCAGGTATACCAAATGGATAAAATCAATGATACAATACATGCAAGTTTTAATTCAATCAAGAGTAGCAAGTGGGAGGTGTCGTTTTCTCTTTGACCAAGTTACTCGCGCGCGAGTTTGACCAAGTAAATGGAACAAAGGTCAATGAGCCATGCGCTATTATTGTGCTTTGTCAACCAGTCTTTGTTCTGCTACTGACAAAATGCAGTTTAGCGCCACCACCACCGCGACTCCCACTTTTGACGGAAGACCCGATTCCACCACTCTGCCTCTTCGGCGATTCGAAGAAAAAATAGAGTTTTCGCAAATCCCCCGAAACGCCGACGCGAACTTCTATCCTGCTATTGTTCGCTGTTCTCTTCGCGGCGTTGAACAATGGGATTGGCGTTCGCGTTGGCGTTTCGGGGCGCTTTGCGAAAACTCCTTATTGACGACGACGCCAAATGGCCGTTGTGATGAAATCTAATGTCCCCACCCGCCTGATGTCCCCCTGCATTGTTTGTCTCAGGATTAAGGGTCTTGGTCTCTCTAGAGTCCAATTCAATGGTGCCGCTTAATCCGTAAATGTATTGTTGGGGGACATCACATATCTGGGGACATTTGATTCTACTGCACCGTCACAACGGAAAAGACGTTTTTTTACAAGTCGCTTCCCATGAAATGTGACCCTTCACATCAAATCACAATATATGAACCAGGATGAACCAAATTACTCGAGCAGCTGAGATAAAGCTTAAGGCAGAAACCTAATCACTGAGATTTTACAAAACGCAGGTCTACAATACGCCAAGGGCTACGGAGATTGCTGACAAAACGTTGGTCTCAACTTGCCAACTTCAGAGCGACTTTGTACTCGTTTTGTGGTGACGGGTCAGAAATGGACTTGGTGGTGAGTGGGGAGACAGTTACAAGTCCTTCCATACACCATGTACAGTCTTGTTAAAAAATAAAAAGACAGTGATGTTTTCTATTCTGCTGAGAAGCCAATGGTCATTTATGGGTAAGATTGCCATTTTTATAATTCAGAATATGTTATCTAAATGATGACATACCAAATTTAGGATTTGTGGCAAATTATCATGAAAATATTAGAATTTCAAAATATTAAGAAAAACACAATTTTTAGAATCCCCAATTTTCATATCAAAATCAGCTTGATATTATTCCCTGATGATTTCTAAGAAATTCTGTGAAAAAAGTTTCGAAAAATCTCTTGTCGTTTTCAAGAAATATCAAAATATCGTCAGAAAAACATCCTATATTTTGGGGCATTTTAAGACGTTCTTTGAATTCTCCGTCTTTTGAAGTAAAAACGATGGAAAAATCAGTATGAACTATTATGTTATCATGATGAGTGACTGTTGATGAGGGAAAAACATGTTAACTACCGAATTTTGCAAAATATCAAATTCATAGAAACTGATGATATTCTGATATATCTGGAAAATGAGAAATGATTTTTAAAAAGTTTCTTCACAGGAATTCATAGGATTGACTGGTGAATGATATCACGCTGATTTTAAATTCAAAACTCAGAATTTTGAAAAATGAGGCTTTTTTGATATTGATATTTTCATGATATTTTAGTGATATTTTGTCACAAACCTTCAATTTCGTATGTGATCCTTTTAACAACGTTAAAGGGCATAACATATTACAAGTTGAGGTTGGAACCTTCGGTATTACATGTAGCTGAGATATTAGCTGTCTTTTTACTTTTTAACAAGACTGTACACGGAGGCCCCAAGCAGCAGATTTTAATCGGCGCAACATAAGGGGCACAGTCCGCGTGAGCTACTGCGAAACTAATGTATTAGGCCAGCCCTGCATACCATGATATCCCATAAATACACACAGCACACCTGGATGACCTAATTTCTGTCCGCAGTGAAGTACACCTGACTGCGGACAAGATTTTGCAGTAGCTCATGCGGTGTGTGTCCCTAATGATGTTTTAAACCATTACATGATCTTACATCACGCGGTCATCACGAGGTTGGTTTTGACCCCTTGCCATGTCATACCTACGGAGGACATTCCTTGCGGGCGACCAATCACATTCAGTGTAACATGTTCAACTTAATCATAGGTTCATTTTTCGTTTTCGTACGTTCAGTTTTGATACATACCTACTCGCACCGAGTCAAAGGGCCGTATTTTAGAACATTCCTTAACATTAAGGTCCACCTTTAATCTATTGTTCTCGATGGTCTTACAATAGACTTAAGGTCGACTTTAAAGATAATATATCACGGATATTTTCGCGGGCCACGAAATTCATTGTTTATTTACATTTTGTTTGTTTATGTCAAGGCTTTCTTTGTCTTATGAGTAATTTGTTGGTGGCATGCCCCTCTAGAAATTCTGCTGATACCAAAAGTATTCAATTTGGTGGGTTGGCATGTCCCAAAAGTCCAAAATAACATAATGTAAACATCCATGTTTACAAACATTGAATGTAAACAATGAAGTCGTGATATATTATCTTTAACGTTAAGGAACATTCTAAAATGCGACCCAAAGATTCCACAGAACAGTTTCCGGAGCGACCGCCGCAATGCATTTTCCAGTTGTTGTTACGAATAAAACGGTTTGCTTTATTATTTTTGTTTCACTTTGGACAGACACGAACAATCCGCTTTAACGTTAAGAAACGTTCTAAAATACGACCCATTATTTTTTCAGAATATCATATCCCTTGGCCTGGTTTTATTCTGAAGTTCGGCGGCGGTAAACGGCATGATCAAGTCTTTTTCGTCATTCCGTAAAATGAACCATATACAACAAATATTCCTCATTTGGCAAAATAAAGGAAAATGTTTACCTATGATATGAGGAAATGTGGGACACACTTTTGACTGTAGTTCTAGAAAGCCTTTCGCAAACCTTATGTTGATTTCTTTTTAATACTTTCATGACTAAACCAATTTCCCCAACCAATTTGGCCTTCCCTCACTCAATGCACATGCACCCATGTACACACGATTGAAAAATAACTGAACTTAAGAGTTATATTGTGTATGCACTTGCACCTTTCGGAAATACACAATTGAGAAAAGAGTTTTCTCAACGGCAGAAAATTTGATGGTAAAATGTATTAAGGCTACAACTGTGGAGTCTGACTGACTGACTTACAGTACACAGTTAAGTTACACTTTTTCTTATTTTCCACATTTGTGAGGACCACAAGGAAAATTTTTGAAGTGCGTCTGAAGTGAAGGCAAATCTAAATGCATTGGTTTTGTTGTGGGGACCGGGGTTTTGGTCCACACAACAGTGACGGATCTCATTGTAAAGGTGTGCTGTCAAGTCTTGGTCCTCATAAGGATAGGTCTACGCACGCACACACATACGCACGCATACACGTTTTCATATGAACTTAATTGCTCAGGAATTGTTTGTAAGATAGTGGTATTGATAACTGATGCAATAGCTAACAATCATCAAAATATTTTCTGGATTTTCTAGCCCGATTTCTCTGATTCCCCTGATTCCTAGAAGTCGACATTCTCTATTACAGGGGAACATATGAATCTACATTGCATTGGTCACCGTTCAGGATCAAAATTACCTTTCCTATCAGTGGGTATACATACCAAAGTATCATCATTACGACTTCCATATCAAGTTCGGACCCTCTCCTTACGTCGTCAATAACAGCTATTGAAAACATTTCCAGCAAATAAACAGAATCCAGAACTGCTAGGGCTGACATATAGACACACGTGCTGATGTGGCGGTATCCCTTCTTTGTTGTAACCAGGAGGGATATCATATTGCCAACTAAGCCAACGGTTGTTATCAATATCGGTATCCATTTTGTGAAAATTGAACGCACGAGTACCAATGTCAATAACTGGTTGATGCCATTGTCGCTGGCGCTGTGAGGAATACCCGCTTCCGGATGCGCGGTCTTGACCGTCATTTCTCCTCCTGCCCTTGTCACAGTCATGTTCTCTCCCGTTAGGATCCGGAAGGATGTAACTGTAGTCTCGCGCAGCCAGATTCTTTCATTACCATTACAGAGTCTGGCCTCAAACTAGAATTTTACTGTACGATGGTAGTCTCGCGCAACTGCGAATTTCGGGTCAGACTCACTCACTCAACTCAGTCTCACAACTTCCAGAACGTCTGAATCTGGCAATGAATCGATTAGCGAAGTGATCTGAGACAGCGCCCAGGACAGCATCAACTTATTGGAGTTGAATTTCAGGCGGAAGTCTGAGCAGGAATTGTGTATCCCTATGCAAGACGTGATCGAGAAAACCCAACTGACATTATATGGTCGTCGCCATGATGAGATCACATGATCACTTCTCTTGCCCAATCAGCAGCCGGATTGTGATTTTCAAATGGGAGGAATCGGCGGATGGAAATGAATTACTAGCTCTGTCCCTGATTAGCCAATCAGCGAGCGTACCAGGATCTTGGTAAGCCTCCAAACAGTAATCTCCCAGTTTGATCCCAGAGGCTTGTTCGATCCACAGATTCGAAACAGCGGCTGGGTGACCGAGACTAATGTAACTGCAGTACGCCAAACTTGTCGAAGAGGACTTCCTTTTTTTGTGTTACATGTATCTCTGGTGACTGCTTGCCAGCTTGTGTTCATTCTTTGGTTCTCAACAACCACAGAAGATCAACTCTAAGATCCTGCTGCTTTGTCAAACTCTTTGATACTAGTGCACACTCACCGATCAAACGTATTGCAACATTGTTTNGGTCCCTCTCGTAAGTTGTTGGTAGTGGGAGACACGTGGTGTTGATATAGTTTTACAAAAACATCAATTTCTGAAAAACCAAACGACCGATTTTGACAGTAACTTGCTAAATCACCCTTATTTTGGAATAACTTCCTTCTAGCAAAGGAATTTTGGTGAAAACTCCAGAAGCAAAAAAGTTTTTTGGGGACCTTTTTTCAATAACAGATTACGCAATGAAGAAGTGAATCTTGCGCACAAACACTGGTGCCCAGTTGTAGTCAACAAGATTTCTGACCTTATGCAGAAAACTGCATTTAAATTGGTTTGGTGGTTTATGAGATACATGTATTTGAGAAACTCGCTGTTGATATTTAAGCTCCACTGTATTGAATTTGAAAAACGCAAATCATCGCCGCGATTCTTGACGTCAGTGCACGGCGTCACGACGTCAGCCGTAGTGTAAAATGTACTGCGCTCCACCTGAATACATTAGAGCTTTCCCTGTCGTTTTTTCTAATGTGTGCTGGAAACTAGGCCGTGCGTCTCTGAAGTACGTATCAGACAAGCATTTTGGGGACCTTCACAAAGCTATGAGACTTCTTTGTGCTCTCTCCTAACATTTTGAAAATATCGTGAAATTCAATACTGTGGGGCTTTAATATGAACAAGACTGTACATATACATGTAAGCGCCCTAAGTTCTGTTGGTTTTCTCTGCTCCGCCGTATAGTTTGTATCAGGAATGACCAGTCCATTCGTAGGCCGAGGTGATAACATCATGCCTTCCGTATTAAAATGTGAACCGCGAAACACACTGTCATGACTGTGTGACTGCGTCCTGACAAATGTGGATATCTTTTTCTTTGCCGCTTTAGCAGAAAGGTGTTTGTTGTATCTTCATGTGCATGTAGCCTACATGTACGTTAAAGACTCCAGTCTAAGGGATGAACGCATTTACTTACTAACGGTGCATGCCCGATCATCCAGTAGACCACGTTGCCTTTACTGACTACCAAGCTGTTCGACAAAGTAATTCGCTGGTTGATGGTGTTGCAAACGAAGAAGCTGCATCACTCTTTCATCGAATTATGTGGTCGCGTCTCATCATTAAAATAACCGGTGATATCATGTAACCATCTGATTGACGCAATCAGAAAGCAACAGGAATCAGAGCCAGAGGGCAGGGAGAGATAACTGAATCCAGCATTATGCATTATTACAAATGTAGTGGCCAATTAATAATAACGGGTTTCTAAGGGGAAAGACATAGCTTCCTACCGGGTTCGAAGCCTGGCGGAAATATACTAGTATATTAGGAGTGATTTTTTATAAAACAGGCCCACCGGTGGAAAATCACCTCATCCAAAGGGGTTCAAATTTCTTAGGCATGTTGGTTAGAGGTCAAATAAGAATTATAAAAATGCGCGTCCATCCCTTAGACTGGCGACTTTAACGTACATGTACATGTACATGAAGATACAACAAACACCTTTTCTGCTAAAGCGGCAAAGAAAAAGGTATCCACATTTGTCAGGACGCAGTCAGGCAGTGTGTTTCGCGGTTCACATTTTAATACGGAAGGCATGATGACATTTATCACCTCTGCCTACGAATGGGCTGGTCGTTCCGGATACAGTCTGACTCAGGCTAGAGGTGACATCAAAGGAATGTTTGGTATGGGTAGCGCGTTCGGAAAGCTTCCTCGGGGAAGCGGGAGAGCGTTCGGTAAGGTATTTGGAAGGCTGCCAAGGCTTCCTCGAGCCTTGCCGAAGTGAGCGACTCGCCGAGTCGCTCACTTGGGGAAACTCCCGGCATGCATTTCGCTTTTCTTTCCAAGCCGACATGCTGATTGGCTAAACGTGGAATATTTCACGCCTGCAACCCACAGTAGTACCTTTCCCCGAGGAAGCGCAAATATCGTTCGGAAATTCGCCTTCACTGGGCATGCTCACATTCCCCGAAGCTCGGGGAAGAAATTTCCTCGGGGAAGCTTTCCGAACACGGCCGGGAAATAGACCATTCACTGACCACAAGTAAAATCCAAGGAAAACCACATGCTCACTTTGATAGGGCATTATACAATGGCTATTAGAACACTCTATATTCAAAGGCTATTAGAGACCCTGTCCATTTGGATTATTTGGGTCTATTAAGAAACCACAGTTCATGTCACATTTCCCAGAACTCGCATAACTCAAATTCCNCACATGCTGTTTAACATCTCTGTCTAAAATGTCACAAAACAAATTGTAGGACACTGGATAGAATGTCACCAAAACCTACACAGCACCAATACTACTGACTGTTGTTTACTCAACAGTCCATGACATGTGATTGGACTGGTGTACCACCAATATGCAGCCAATTTGTCCACTCGAGCCCTTATTTCGCTATAATAAACGGTTTATTTACCGAGAATATTGTCAAAGGAACTGCATGTAGCTGATGTTTTTTATTAGGGAGTTAAGAAATCAAACGATCAACGTTAACGTTACGACAGCGTTATTTTTTGTACCGAAAATGCAATAATCTGGTGAATTCGCAGTATGAAAAATAACGTTGTCGTAAAGTTAAAGTTTATCGTTTGATTTCTTAAACTCACTATATCTTCACGCACACAGCGATTGGGTTGGACCTGAACAGATCCAATCGTTTTGTGGGATTCAAAGATCACCTCAGTCAGTTCTGGCATCTAGTTCTACGTCCATGATTCAGGCCAAAGGAGTATCTACTGCATGGAATAAGTTTTTTCCTGCCCTTATGGTAAAAAGTCCCCAAATATACATTGGAGAAACTTTCATCCACTGACATACCATGCATTACGCTAAAACAAACATGGCTTTGGAGTTGAACCAATAGTCCTCGTGGGAAATATTCTTCATTGAAGCATTCAAGGCAATGACGCTTGACTCACCAAAATTACAATAGAGCTGAGACGTAAGGCCCAAAATAAGATATACATTAGAGTCACTTGTCAAAGGAATAAAAACTGGATTTTTTATAAATCTGACGTTGTTTTAATAAGCGACAATAATTTGACAGTTTTTTTCCAACAGTTTATAGATATAGGGGCCCAACTGCGTTCGCAAGTCCGATACTGGCGCCGATCCGTCGGCAAAATAGGCAAAATATTAGCCGACGGGGAAAGTGCATTTGATGGCTTTTTCCTCCACAACCTTGAGGTTAATTACTGAACAACCGATGATAAGACAACGAGATTTCATCATAAGGCAGCCATGGGTCATGGTAGCAGGTCACTTGGCTGATAACGCCTGGCTTGAAAATGTTGTTGGGGTGGGGAACCCGGGTGGCACTGAAAGCGTCAATGATTTAAAACTTCCAACCAGGCAAATGTTCATGGAGAAGTGGGGTCCAACACCTTTTCCAGAACTGTTTATTGTGTTTGAACAGCAGTTGAGGGGAACGACTGCTGCGATTTGAGGCAAAATAAATAATGTCCCTCTTCCTTGAACTGCCCTATCAAACAGTCGTGGCCTGGCGGTCTCTCTAGATGTCTATTGTCACTACGTTCCCAACGCATAGAATGAAGCACTGAAAAATGGGGGACATTGGCAGATGTTACACCGGGGAAATCCTCCGCTGTCAAGGAGAGTTTGAAGTGGTCACAAGACCATTATTTCTTATTGGGTAGTTATTTAGCGTCGGCACTGGGTATACAATGAGGAGAATTCGGGTTGGCCTACTTGGTCAGCGCCGTTACGAAATTCCCACTACAAACTTTTGAAATGAATTTAGCAGTGTTTAGCTGGTTCAACATCACTCTTACGAAAACATTTCGCCTGGTGAAACTGCCGGGGAATAAGCTTTTTCCATTCTACTTGTAAATCTTTTTCTGGTCTCTCCAACGCCCCACGCTTATTTTCACTATTTTATGTTCTCTCAGTGTTTCCATACAAATGGGTCATCCACCATTTTCACGAGCGTACCGTAGGCTTGGGGAGAGGGGTCTAGATCCTGTGTACGCTTTTTTCGAATTTTTTTCACAGTTGTCTTGTAGGGGGCAAAAACTAAAATGAAATGGCCGTGTTTTGAAGGTGAGGATCAAGCTGAGGGGAAATCCGCCATACACACAAGTCATGCCAGTTTGGTTTGAGCTTTGGGGTGGGGGCTAATGGTCTGTAGTCAAGCTTGCTTGCTCTTAAATTGGTACCAGGGACACGAGCGTTATTAAAAAAATACCAACGTGGACCTAACTATTATAGGCCTGTGTGTCACTCCCCCCACCCCCGCCCTCCCATTCTTATGGCAATAGACGCCAATCGTTCAATGGAGTTCCCAGCAAAACTTCGATTCTTCAGCCCAAGCCTAGTTCTGGGATCAAGCCGGCAAAGTTTCCATAAAAATGACCAGGCATGCCAGTGCCTAGTGCAAAGGGTAATATAGGGTGGTACTACGTGCTAGACAGTTTATGCGTACATATATGTGTCAGATTTCTTCTAACCTGGCATATTCCCAGGAAAACTGCATAGATATCCACGTTCACTGACATCCTATCAATAGTTTGTCGAAGTTGCAACAAAATTGGCCAATGGAGTAAGCTTATTTACGGCAAAATATCTTTAGCAACTTCTGCAAAATTTTTGGTCATCATTCCTCCCTTCAACATGTTCAATCACGCTGTCCATTGTAAGGTCAACTTAACTTGGCCAAGCTGAATCAAACAAACTATTTGGCAGGCTACATAAATATAATATCTTCTTGTGGTGAACAGAATTAACACTATTTGTAATCCCTTATCGGGTGTATTTACCGGTATATTTAGACATGTTATTAGGGATGTGGATCTCTTTGTTCCAGGGGAATTTTGGCGCAAAAGAGAGCGTTGGCCTCATTTAATCGAAAGCGAAGCTGCCATATTAAACGACAACTCTCCATCATCCGCATGCTTATCATGGAAGCTATGAATGTGCCGAACGACCCGCTGCCAATGCAAAGATGTGTGGAGAAAGTAGGATTAGGAAACAGAGCGAGGAAAATGCCAAACGATTCAATCTCCTCGAGTGGAGAGAGCGGCAGACTCACCACCATACATGCCATAAGGCCCAAGAATGGAAGCCACCACACCAAGTACCCAACCCCACCCTCAACTAGGCCGTAGAATCGAACTCAACACCAGAAACGCTGGTAGGCCTGAGCGCCAAATTCGCCATTAAAGCCCGATAGAAAACATTGGGCGAATTTATTATGTTGAAAGGAGGAAACCGGGGTGCCCGTAGAAAAGTAGCGCTCTCAGAGAAGAGTCACCCTCTCTATCACATGAGGAGCACCGAGTCTGGCCGTTATTGAGTGTCATTTGTGAGTGTTTCCCCTCGTTTAATGCAAACACGCTGTGAAACGAGAACTAGAAGATTCAGTGTGTACCCCGTTCTATTTAGAGGTCACGATCTCACTAGCTGTCTATTGCGGAAACATTGAGGTATGAGAAACACTAGAAAACGTTACACTGTCAGCGCATGTGTTCATCGATCACCTTTCTGTCAGTTCCAGTTCAGTCCACAGGACAGCTAGAGGGCTGGCAACGATGGAAACGTGTCATTCCCCGTACGTTCCGGTGTGATAGAATCCATGCCGCCCATCTTCCCGATGTCCCCCTGTATTGTTTGCCACGGGATTAAGGATCTTTGACCCTCTATAGTCCAATTCACTGGTCTGGTGTGCTTTACCAAGTGTTCCCAGGAGTCTGGGGCAGGCTTGATACAAACTCCTGAATGTGACAATTTCCAATCAGAGTCTGTTTGCATGATCTACATGTATCTTATCGATACCTTATCGTTTTCTTCAACACTATAATACAACATTTGGAATGGAGACCATTAGTCTCAGTCGGCCTACACGTATCGCCCTAGCAGTCTCCACACCAGGATAATGAATCCCTCTGAAAACGCAAGCACTGACGGGATTCATGTTTCCACAATATTTTATAAGGCCGTATTTTAGAACGTTCCTTAACATTAAGGTCCACCTTAAATCTATTGTAAGTTCTAGATGGTTTTAGAATAGACTTAAGGTCGACCTTAACGTTAAGGAACATTCTAAAATACGACCCATAATACATGTTCGATCTCATCTCTGATAGAACCTGGGCAATGATTAGGCCCGAGGCCCCCATACCGCCCAGATCATGCAATCCAGGTGGGGTATGAGCGAGACGCGGTCGGTTACTCCCGTCGCTTGCTGTGCATGGCTCTTGGCACTTTTGCGACCCTGTCAGAGCCCTTGTCCAGCAGCGTCTTCGCCTTGGCGTTGTTAGTCTACGGCCAGTTCCTGAGTACGCACTGAGCGAGATGGCGCTTTATGGTCATGGCTGAGCCAAAGATGGCTGCCCTCTGGACCTCTCTTAGAAAAGCACCCTCACTCTCGACCAGATTGCCTAGCGCCTTAACCTCCCTAGCCACGGATTTTAGGGTGCCGAGCGTCCCCACAGCGATAGGGATCACGTTGACGCGGAATCCCTGGTGGGTTGCGGCAAGGTCAGTTGCTAAATCCTTTCGAGGACTGCGGCGTCCGAGCAGACCGTAATCTCGACAAGGTGGATCTGTTTATCCCTTTTGTCTGTCACGATTAGGTCTGGTCTCCAGCTGGGAATATTCCTGTTTGTAGGCACAACTGGGTCCCATTGTACCTTGACCCTTTTACCATCGAAGTTCTGGCCACACGCAGCTGCCTCTCGGCGGGAGAGACCCTCTGCACCTGTCAGTACTGATCGCAGAACGGACCGCACCACATCGTCGTGGCGCATTTTGTACGTGGTCCAACTGCTCTTGTCACAGCCTACCAATATGTGACCTAAGCCTTCCACCTCTTTCCTGCATAGTCTGCACGTGGGATCGACCTGTTGATGGAGTACTCGGCTACGGTACCCCCTCGTCATCGTCGTCCCATTTTGGGCAGTCATTATGACTGCAGCGGTTTCAGCAGGAAGCGTTTTGGCACATCACCATTGAAAAGCTGATTGCACGCTTGCGCAAAACAAACAGAACGAACTCTATAATTTTGCAGTCATATGTACACATGCCGTCTGCGAAGGCTGACCCTTTTTGTGGAGAAGTTGAATTACACTGACATTTGCTGGCACGCTCACAAATTACATTTTGTGTCGTATTTTAGCCCGGGCAATAATATTATTGTCGTAACCGTCCTATTGGTAATGATTTAAGATGAAAAATACATACACAAAGATGACAAAGTTTTCTGATTAACATTGCTTTCAACACTATACTGATTCTTCAACCCTTTAAAAGCATACAGATTTTGAGCATGTTTATTGAGGCTTAACTGAGGAAAGTAAAAGCTTGTTTACAAATGCTAATAATCACACCGAAGTTTCTATGTTTGCTCAGCAGTTACCTCTAAGTGAGGCTTTAAACCTATCATCCATGTAGGCTGTTTGATCCAAGATGTTGGAAAAGAATTTAGAGATATTGGTTGATGACAGGTTTATAATAGACGTATATTAAGGAAAATGTGACAAAAGTGAATTTTTCACACCATTATTTGCATCAAAATTATTCACTATGGTTGTTCAACTCATTGCTCCCACCGAAACAAAGTAATCGAGTTTCCAAATATGACCTATATAAATTATACGCTGACACCTTGACTGATGTTTCCTTTGGGCCTTGATGAAAAGTCATGAAACGTATACCGATATCACTGCCGACCAGGGGTGGCCGCATAGAAAGTCCGCTTGTGACTAGCGGGGTCGGTCGATAGCGAACGGCGCCTTAGCGGAGGTTCTATGCGGCCACTTATCGATAGTGAGCGCATAGAATCCCCGGCAGCTAGCGGCCCGCCAGCAGTACCGATATGGAGGACGCATAGAAATTCGCCAGGCTGTCGGTGACGCTGTCGCCAGGCCAAAGCGCTGGAGGAACTAAGAGCACCTCCAGTGAGTCCGCTTGTAATTGAAGATGACCATTGGTTGATCTGTGGCACGTAGAAGCAGATGCATTTTTTGGTTTTCGTGAAGATTTGCCTCACGGTAGACATTTTCGTCCGAGAATTAACCTGTACGATGATTTTACTGATGATGAATTCATGAGAAAATATCGACAGCTAGAGGCCCGCTAGCAGTAGAGGACGCGTAGAAATCCGCCGGAACGGTCGGCGAGAGTAAAATGAGCGAGGTTACCGCATGTCCTTGCCAAGTGGGCAAACTATTACGAAATTCCGAGAGGGGGAACAATGGAAATGCTCCTGTGGGGCCCACGACGGCAGCGCGATACGCAAACTTCCAACAGCTTATCGGCGGACTTCACTAGCGGGGTCCTATCGACGCTTCTATGCGGCCTCCAGAATTACCCCGATACGGTATCGGGCGACAAGGTCCCGCTAGGGGCTAGCGGGTCGTTCACTAGCGGAGTTTCTATGCGGTCCCCCCAGGTCTGTGTGCGATTTTGTCATGTATAGGCAAAGGTTCGTGCGATTCACGCGGAAGGTGAATTGATTCCTTAAAAATCACTGTGTAGGTGCTTGAAAATGGGCAACGTGTCTTCCACATGGCGGGAGAATGCAATCCACCGGGTCTGGACACAGCACCATTCACGGTTCGACGTGATACACCACCACGCATTCGGACGATTCGATCCGCCCGGAACACGGAAATATAGGATATCACGCTGCGGTAAGCTCTGCTCTCCCGATCAGGGTGATCCCACTGAACGGAACGGATAAACATACCACGCACGCTTCGTGCAGGTCTGTGTTGACGCACCGGGTAGGTGTGAACAACCGACTCGTGCAGCTATCCACACCCGGATCGGACACCAGGAATCTCGCCCTGTGATATCTGCATCCCATTAGAATGTGTAGATTTGAGGTCAGACGTCAATCGCTTACCTTTCTTTCATACATCCGGGCCCCGCTGCAGTGTATCGCTTCTTCTTTCTCTCCTTTCTTTTGACTCATCTGACATATTAAATGTCCGCCGTTGTGGAAAACGTTTATGGTTGAACATTCCTGGCGCAGACACAGAACTGCACACACTATCAACGAAATCGCATTATCATATTGAAAGTCTGGTTTAAGAAATGACGAATCGAATGCAATATTCCTGAAGCAGCCAATTAGCAAAGACGCATGGGCAGAGCTTCTCATCTTGCTTGCAGAAAAAGTAACGTCACCTGCCATTCGGAACGACCTGAGGCGAACTGCTTATCTATCCACTGGGCGGCGCATTTCACCTCGGACACAAGTCCAAGGCAGCAATATTGTTTATCAACAAACCCACGTGACCGACCGTGGGACTATTTTCGCCGAATTTTAGCCTGCTAAGATATCCAAGATTATTTCCTGGATAAGCTGAGGCATATTATATATATGAACTTACCGATATCTCACCCAATCTGCCAATGGGGAGCGCCAATTGGTCACGTGATGACTACTGATAGAGCAGACGAGACACCTAGCGTTGACCTAGGCCCATTGTTCGAGAGATTTCATGAATAATAGGTGGCATTGGTGTACTATCAGTTCAAAACCACGCGTATATTCTCGCGTGGTCTGCGTGATCGGTGTTCCCTATTACAGATCAATAACGCAACGTTTTTGTGTGACCTATTTCGTTCATGCGCAGGGTGTGATGAGGCTACCGCATCCAAACCCACAGAAACTCAAGGCAATCACTGCGCATTCAAGATGGCTGCCTTGGAATTGTGTCCAAGGGGAAATGCGAGTGTCCACGGAAATTGCCGAGCAGTTCCCTTCGGAAGTTCCGGATGGTCACCTGCTAATTTTTCGACGTCCATCATCTGAAAGCCCTCTGGGTATGTAATACAGATTAGACGAGTCTACTCATATGATGTATGCAAGTGAAAGGTCGGGAACCTAAGTATTCCCTCTGCACGGCTAATTCCACATGACATCTGCAATGTTGCGAACATTTAGACATTACTGCGTATAGGATCAAATTGTCAGGCTGATAGTGAACAATTGGTTCAACGATATGGACAATAGTTTACGTACTCCATTAAGTTACGTCAGTGTCGCGAATAAAATCCCAGTTACGTACCTTTTTCGTCGTACATCCAGATCCCACCACAGTGTAACGCTTCTTCTACCTCCTCCCCACAAGTCCCTTTCAGTTTATTAACCTAAAAAAATCAAAACTTCGCCATCGCCTGAAACTTTATTGTTCAGCATTCCTTCAGACACAGAACCTCAAAGAAATCACACAATTATGGTCATTAGAAAGATTTGCCCAATAGAATACGATTTTCTTCATATTGTCGATTTTTTTAAAAGGTGGTGATGCTGTCTAATTTTGACCCGCCTATGATTTGTAGCATATTCGAGTATGTGTGTTCGGGGCAGAGTTCGGTCTGCCAATGCTGTAACCACTTGAAATATGCAGAAGCTTGTGAAATAATGCTTATATTGTTCACTGAAAGAAAATCTACAAGCTCGATTTTAAGCTGGTAGCATACATACAAATTCATGGCTATGAGATCATTTAACTGATATACGTGCATAAAGATGGCAGCATATGGAAAATCATGTCTGTGAGCCGTGCCGATGAGATGAGGTAGCACACATTGGGTTCAGCTCACTAAAACGGCGTACAGAGTTCAAACCACTCACGGCACTTCATTCCCCTTGCAGAATGAACATTTAGTTAAGATCTGTTGGTAAACAATAAAATGTAGGCCATCCCCTGAGCGAGCCTATCTTAGGTATATTAGAATATACTTCAAGTATACTGTAATTCACTTTCAAGTATACGGGCATATACTTGCAAGTATTCGCTAGATTTCGTGCAGTGAAAATCTAACCGTTTCACCGGTCACGTATAAGTAAATGTAGTCGATCACCTAAACGTGAGGGTGCGAAAGCTCACTAATTTGACTGGCACCACTACCTGTACGCTGTTTCCATCCTCGTGGGCTCTTGCTCATTTTCATCAACGTCATATGGGCAGCGAAATCATTAATGGCCTTAAGTGATACACTTTCGTAACAATCTCGAACGACACCTGCAAATATCAAATAGTTCCCAATAATGGTAATTAGCAACTAGATGTGAATGATCATCTCTACCTATAAATAAACTCATCACCACATGAGAGTGGTTTTAGAAATGAAAAACGATTTTTTTGCTGTACACACGGCACTTCATTCCCCTTGCAGAATGAACATTTAGTTAAGATCTGTTGGTAAACAATAAAATGTAGGCCATCCCCTGAGCGAGCCTATCTTAGGTCAACCCAGATTCCAGACAGAGACCTAGATTGAGGCTGCTGCAGCCTTGAGACAGCATCATTTATAACGGTCGGCATCAATTTTCTCCACCCACGCGTACTTTTTCTTAGATCTAACATTCTTTGCAATTAGTACTAATTGGTCTGCACCCATTTGTCACAGTTTCTTGGCCTTTGTCTGATCTTTCTGTCTGCATCCGGTTGTTCATTTCAAGTAGTTGCTTCCGAGTGAACACGTGGATTAGTAGTTATTTGAATGGCTTAATAAAGGTGTTCAGAAATGGAATTTTTTATTGAACTAAGTGTTTTTGGATTGTACAGATGGTATACTATTCGATAATAACATTCACATCACTGGGCTATTTTTTCTGTGTGAGCTATGCGTGTGACTATATTAGTCAGTTCAGGAGGTGTGTAAACTCTTTTTCAAGGAACAATGTGGTATGTGTTGATTATAAATGTGTTTTAGTTAGTTATTTAGAATAGCATGCAGCAATGGATGGAACCAGTAGCCATATAGACCAACATAAACAGGCTTTGCATACCTTATGTCGGATTTGTTGCAACCGCGCCCAAACAAACAAGGAGAAAAAAACACGCCGCCCCTTTACAACTGTTTCTAAAAAAGACATTATCTTGGCCTTCTATGAGATTGATATTTCCTCCGATACTGACGATGTCCATGCCCCTTATATATGCAAGGGGTGTGTGACAAAGATACGCCATGCAAACGACCCCAAATATTCAACAAGGTATGCGCTGTTCAGAGAGGAATGTAAGGAACTGAATGCGACTTTTTGGAATCCTCACGGTCCTGAGTGTGGTGTTTGTAGAAAATATGAGGATCTCAGCAAACCAGGAGGAGGAAAGGTTCCTGTTAAACGGGGTCGTCCAGTGAATACAACAGTGCCAACTTTTGACGTCCGTTCCCGAGATATTTTTTCATTTCTCCAATATGAACATGAACAAATTTCCATCAGCTCAAATTCAGGAAAACTTGTTGACTTTATTGACCTGTATTCATGCTCAATATGTTGTAACATTTTCTCCACCCATACGGTTGTGACCCCTTGTGGGCACCATTTTTGTTCCGCCTGTCTCTCTGGTGAATTCACAAGGAAAGAAAAGAATACCATCGCCTGCCCTGCCTGTAGTGAGACACTTTCATTTTCAGAGGTGCGAGTCGCAAGCCCATTTTTCATGAAACAATTGCTTCGATTAAAAGTTGAATGCATTCATTGTTGTATTCAGGAGGAATATAGCATTTTTAAAAACCATCAGTGTGCTCCTCCTTTGAATGACCAGTCAACTTTAGACATACCATTGGATGAAAATGATGACATGGACGAGTCAACAGTCACTATAGAAAATCTTTCTGACATGTCTGACCAAGATCATGATGACAAGGAGAAAGCAACTACTTCTCAAGACGTTCCTTCTGATCTGGAGCAGATCCAGGATATGGATACAAGTATAGCAGGTCTTGATCTGCAAATTGTCCACCACAGCACCCCAGTAAAAAGAGAAATGGCCATTCAAACAACACCTAGTAGATTTAGGACATTTGCCACATCGGAAATCCTGAAAGCTCCCAAAAACCAGCCACTTGATAAGGAGGAAGACCAGGCATTGACTCACATGGTCAAACGGAAATTTGAATCGTCAGGGGAAGCCTCTTATATCGAATGCAAGACCAAGGGACAGGTAGGACCCCAAAATTCAGTTTAACTTCATATTTCATCTCGAAAGTTCTATTTCCCATCTATGATAATCATCTTCATCATGTTTTCTTTGATGGCCTGTCTTCTTATTTTACACTGATCATTAATATTTAAATTTCAGCCTATAGTCCTTTGCAAATTACAAAGACCAAGGTCTTCAAAACGGATGACAAGTGCAGCAACCTTCAGACGGCGAGCATTGGCAATAGCAAAAGTCCGATCACGAATGGCTGGATCTAAAGCTGCAGAAGGCTCTCAGATGTCCCAGGAACTTCGCCGCATTAAACGGCCTCAGCGGGCTAAAATTTGCGAAGAGGCAGGGATCCAAGAGAAACTTCGAATCAGTGGACGACAGGCATTATGTCTGAAGACTAAAATGAGACTGTCATGGACACAGCTTTCTAAACAACGAAGGTACATGTATGACAAAAAATAATCTGGATAATTTGAAAATTACACCTTATCATGTTTCTAATATTAATAGCAATCTAAGCAAATTTACGTGTATGTCTCCTTCCATTGATAGATCATTTCTGTGCTTTCAGTATGCTAAGGAAAGTGGGTGTTCACTTTGAAAGTTATCCAAAGATTCGTGAGGAGCAGAAGGCGGCACTGGGCGGCTATCTCAAGTCAGAGATGATGTCTTTTCTGGCCAGGAATCCTGATTCAAAGGACAGCAAAGACCCATTAGTAGAAATTGAAGCACCGATTGTTACTATAAATGACTTGCAGAGTTTCATTTTCGATCGCCTGGCATCTATGGAGAGGTACATTGTATTTCCAAGTTTTATCACAACAACAAATGTTTTAATATGATTGCAAATGATTTTATTGTTGCCAAAATGTTATTGTTAATGTTAGCAAACAGAGTTTATTTCAATCCTTCATATATTTCAGAAAAGATGTTCTCAACTGGCATGAAGGAAAGTTGCCCGAAGATGAGATATGGGTTAAGGTAGGAGGGGACCACGGTGGAAGAGGTATTTGCAGCACATTCAAGCAGGCCCTGCAGGTTGTCAACATGAACCAGCCGAATTCTCTGAACAACACACTTGTTGCTTGCATATTCGCCGCAAAAGATTACAGGGAAAACCTTGAACGAGGACTGAAAGACTTTGCTGAACAGTTACAAGATCTGAAGCTGATGAAATGGAGGTAACTGACTGATAAGTGATGTGTTAATTCAAGGATGTCACGATTTTGTTACAGTTTCTTCATTATGCCATGATCAATAATGAAATCTGTCCTCTTTATTACAGGAATAAGACAATACGTGTATTTATGTTCGGAGATTACGATTATTTGTGCACTGTTTACGGAATCTCAGGAGCAGCAGGTGAGTAACTGATTTATAAACTTTGTCTGAAAATTCACTACGAACCTGATATTCATTTCGATAAGGCCAAAGACTCTGATTATGATATTCAAAATATCATTCAACGTTCCTGCAGGTACCCATCCATGCCTTTGGTGCATCATTACAAAAGACCAAATGCAAGAAGCGCAGCAAAAACGTGGCCGAAAAGTGAAGCGATCACTCCAGACGATCAAAATGGATTATGAACGTTTTGTAAAAACCGGACAAAAGAACAAGAAGAATGCAAGCAAGTTTAACAATGTCATAAATGAGCCAATTCTTGATATCGACATCAGCCATGTAAGTTGACTTTTGATCATATGTCAACTGTTTGTTTAGTTTCTATTGCAATGAGTCAAATTTATCATTTATCATTTTCATTATTCTTGTAGATTTGCCCACCAGATCTTCATATACTTCTTGGAATAGTGAAAAAACACCATGAACTTCTGGAAGAAGAGTGCCACAACATTGATTTAAAGATAGCCCTCCTCATTTTCCAAGACGCCGAACCAAATCAGAGTGATCAGTACTCAAAGGAATACACATCCTACCTGATGAAACTAAGGAATATACATGCTATAAAAGATGATCTGACAGACATAGAGGGGCAGCTTGAGAGGCCAAACCTTACCCCAAAACAGATTGAGCAGGGTCAGCGAAAGAAGAAGAACCTGGTTAGTAAGATGCTAAAATTACATGTCTTGGCAATAGGCCTGTTTTTGTCTTCTTCTACACGACTAAAACTGAATTACTACGCTGTTTCAGGAGAATGCACTAAACATGAGAAGGAAAGAAGCAGTCCTACCTAAACGCCAGGGTCCTGTGACTTCCAACTTGGATGTCATCCTGAACAAGCATAAGATCACTCCCCAGGCTCATACCATGGCAGATCATTTATTGGAAATCATTGCCATAAATATCTAAAGGTAATCTTGCAAGCTTCTTGCTTCAGTAATTTCGTTGCCTTTGAATTTTATTTTTGAAAAAACATGAAATTAATTCACTGCAACAACTGAAATTCAATGCTTCATAACCGTTGATTTTCAGAGGGAAGTGTACACAGATCTTCTCCATTCATCTGTTGTGAAAATCGAGGAACTAGTTGATGATCCAGCAACAACTCAAAAAGGCAATCAGATGAAATTGAAGTTTATGGAACTGAACAGGCTATTTGCTAGGGCTCATGCAGACATATCTGGTAGTCATTTCATTGAAGATGCCAAGATTCCAAAAATAGGTAGGATATGAAACATATTTTTCACTGATAGTGGACCGTTTAAGATTTTGAAAAAACCTGTCAAAAATATATTCTTTTGTAATTGTTTCTTATATTATTTTCAGAGGCAAACATCAATGAGTACTTGGATTTCCTGCGCACGAACTTCCAGGATGTAGCTATTTCTCCAAAAATGCACATTCTGGAGGACCATGTCGTGCCATTCATCAAGCGATGGCACTTTGGCTTGGGTCTGTTGAATGAACAAGGTGGTGAATCCATTCACAAAGAATTCAACCGGCTGGCTTGCCGAGCTTGGGGTGCCCAGACTGAAGTCGACAAAATGCGAATTCTGTGTGAAGAACGGATGCTGGAAACCTCAATCGATTTGACATTTACTTGACAATATCAATGGAATCACTGATGTTTGAATTACATGAATTATGAACATTGTGATAATTTTGTCATTCTGTTGAGGATATTTTTCTAGGTTTTTCAAATGAGAGATATTTCATTCCTGGGCACCAGGCACCAGGAGTCAAGAGTAAAAATGATCATGATGCAATGGCACTTGAAGGGTTAATGAATGTATTCATTTTGTTGTCACAGTGCCAGTAAAAGGGTTAATCTAAGTGCCATTCTAGATTTTAATGGTTCTCTGCATCAGATCCACACCACATACCTTAAAAAGTTAGTTATACTAGTCACTTTTTCATTACGGTACTTTACAATAGCAAACAAAGTGTTAATTCACATATTTTTTAGCTTTCGCAGTGGCAGGCAATGGGTTAATGTCTAAGTACATTGTATATTTTGTGTATTCTTGTGCTCTTGTCTATAGAAATTGCAAAGTTCCAATTCATTCACAGAGAGAAAGTAACTTCCTTGAGTTTTGTACTGGTAAAAAGGGCCAGGAAAGGTTGATATTTGGGTCAGATTACACCCTTATGAAAAAATAGCCCAGTATTTAAGTTATGACCATTCACACCAGAGACTTCTCAAGTGTCCAGCGTTGAAGACATTTTTGAAGTGTTGCATTTCTGAACAGAATTATTAAGTCATTAAGTTTGTTCATGATTAAGCGAGTCTTGGTGTAGAAATTCTTGGGGAAACCCCCTGGAATCCCCTTACTTCTCCTTATTTTTGAAACATCAAATTTTGTCCTAAGGAAGTCCGATTAGTAAACATATGATCACAATGTAGGTATGCAGGATTATTTTAACCACCTCACTGTAATTAGAGAAAGTCTTAATTGATCCATCAGGCTGTGAACTGCTATCCGAGTACACTGACCTCGGTGGCCTACTTCCAATTAGTAAACTAGGCCATCTTCATTGTGTTGGTAAACAAGGTGAGTCAGGCCTACTAAGTGAGCAGCTCTAGCACTGCCGTGCACTAGGACTTCGTTCGTGTAGAATATGCTGGTATAAGGCCTGGGTATATTGCAGCACTATTCGCCAACTACTTTACTGTTATGACCAGGTGACCAAGCCAGAGCGAATCAAAGAATTGTACTAATCGCACATATAGAATGAGTTGTCGTAAGATATTCTTGCAAAGTCTTAGGTGCAAAAATAAGGAAAATTTGTTGTCGCTTGCTCCTGACCGAGGGAAAGATAGCATTGGCTCACTTTACCAACAACCAGTGCATCATATAGGCTGCACGTATTTATTTGCCTTGAAATATCCAATCAGGGCATAATCCCTACATGTAAGCTATGGCAAGCCAAACCGGAAAAAAAATGTCAGAACTTTAATTATCACATCAGAACTAAATGTAATAGGGTGTCAGAATCTTAAAATACCCCGTCAGCAAATCATAATGTCACCAGGATTTGTTCTAATATCATGAGAACTTTTCATAATGTCATCAGCACTTGTTATATATAATATTATCATCAGAACTTTCATAATGTCATCAGCACTTGTTATAATATCGTCAGAACTTTCATAATGTCATCAGCACTTGTTATATTATCATCAGAACTTTCATAGTGTCATCAGCACTTGTTATATAATAATCAGCACTTTCATAATGTCATCAGCACTTGTTGTATTATCATCAGCACTTTCATAATGTCACCAGGACTTGTAATAATTTCACCAGCACTTGCTTGCTGCAGTAGTCATTTGAAATTATCACGTCAGAACAAGTTAATTACCGGTACCTATCAGAACCAAAAATCCGACAGCACTTCCCAAAACTGGTCAGAACCAAGTGCGCACCAAACAGGACGCTCAGAAACTAACCAGAACCCGAGAAACCGAACAGCACTCTCACAAACCGATCAGCACTTGCGCGCGGGACCAATCAGAAAAACGTGACCAACACATTCTGATGACGTCAGTACCCGCCGCTTGAACTGGCATTAAAGGAGCACGGTATTGGTCATTTGACTGCCGACGTAGAGGGAGCTACCTTGTGGCAGTAAGACAAACTACAAAAATGCATGACAAAGTGTACGTCCGGAGTAAATCGTGAGGTGAACGACATGTAGGCCTATGATTTGACAGGACATGAATCGTGGGTAGAATAAAGTCCTGTTTACACTGCATAAAAACCCGCGTCTCACCCGGGCTTTTTCTGTCTACACCTGTTAAAAGCGCGGGTCTAATAGACCCGGGGATGAAAAGTCCGGGCTTTTTGAACCCTCCGATTTCTCCGATTTTTGGAGGGCTTAATTTAGACCCGCGACTCTTGCGGGTTTTTTAAGTAGTGTAGACGCAATAGACCCGGGCTTTGTCTAGTTCTTGAACACCGCGACAGGCGGCGTGTCTTGTGGGCATGCGCGGTAAAAAGCCAACACTCCAATGGGGCTATCCAGAATATACTTCAGCCTCTCGATAATAGGGGTCTCTGCTGTACTATAAGTTTTACTATCCACTTTCTGTTCATTGAGTGTTTCATTGTTTATCAGTTCTTTGGGAAGTTTGAACTTGACTTCTGACCTTGACCTTGACCTATGATCATCAGGGTTATTACATAATCGAAATTGGCATCCTAAATAACCTAAATATGGGTGTTATCAAACCTCTACTGCTACCATAGACAGAGACATTCCAAATTATCAAGTTTGACCTTGACCTGATCATCAAGGTCATTACATAATCAAAATGGGCATGCTCAATAACCTAAGTATGGGTGATATCATGTCTCTACCTCAAACACGGGCAGAGATATTGCAAATTATCAAGTTTGAAAATATCAAAATCTCATGATATCTCAATCACCCGGACACATGAGGCTGAGAATTTTACCACATCCTGTCCTTGGATAAGCAGGCATGAATTAAGACTTGTTTCATGTTGATCAGTTGAAAATGTGGCAAGTTATCTCAAAATATCAAATTTCGTGATATTGAACGTCGATATCACCATGACCCAAACATCTCAGGTCAAAAATAATCAGCTCATTTGATTTCTAGGGTATAAAAACCTAAGGTTAGAACTTGATTCTATTGCTCCAGGTGTTAACTGGTTATAGGAGCCGATTTGTGCCATCAGATAAGAGTGTGGTGGACAAAATATCAAGTCTGATATGATGATTACGTCACTGATGGAGGCATCTGAGGTTGAAAATGATTAGATCACTTTTTCTGCCTGTAAGTGACGCTCCTCTGTTGATAACTCTATTTTTAAGTTTCTGAACAGTCCACCTTCCATACTCTGCCATGTTGCAAACAGTGACACTAGGACTTATAGTGCAGAAGAGCCACCTGGTGGTGTAGTTTTCCCTGGATAGCCCCATTAGTCAAAAACAGGGCCGCCATATTGGATCTGGATTTTACTTCCTGGTTCTCTTCTAATGTACTGAGCATGTATGGTGTCTTTGAAGTGGTGGTCAAGACACCCTTGCCACCCCAGGTTCTATGGGTTTGTGACATTGCTGCCACTACCTGAATGTGTCATTTACATGCTTCTTCTCTGAGAAAATTGTACCTGTTTTTCATGTTTGGTGAATTTCTTTGTTATTAATGAAATTGCTGCTGTAATTCTTGGGACTTTGCTCATTTTCTGTTTCTATAAAGCACAGTGATCACATTGGACCATAAAAACAGTCAACTGGAGGTGTCTTTATTGCTTTTCTCATAGGGGCCTCAATTCAAGCAATATGAAAATGTCAAACGACGGCTTGCCCTTAAAGAGAGTGGCAGGGGCTCAAAAAATAGTGCCAATGGCACAGTGCCCACTTGGTGAAGTGGGAATCATAGTAGCGGTACCTAAATCTTCAGGCCATATATGTACATATTCAATATGAAAATATTCCTTCGAAAACTGAAGACACTAGGAGTGCACAGAAACGCAAAGCAAAAATATTGGCCCATTTTTCGTTATTTGACCTATTTTCCCATCAAAATTTGGTTAAGGGCGAGCTGTCATTGTGAATTTTCATATTGCTTCAATCCAGGCCCCTCTGAGAAAAGCAATAAAGACACCCCCAGTTGACTGTTTTTATAGTCCAATGTGATCACAAAACGCCCCCTAGTGGCCATAGTGGGAATTGCAGCACGCCCAAAATCGAACTTGCCCTAGATCTTGGGGCCATATATACACATATGCAATATGAAAATCATCCGTCGAAAACTGAAGACGCTAGAGTGCAGACAAGGCAAAATGTTACCCACGCACGCACGCAGGACAGACCACCACTAAGGCATCTAAGCACAGCATAAGCCCTTTTGGCCTTCGGCCAAGCGGGCTAAAAAGAGAAAAAAAAACAACTGCTATCAAGGACAGGAATGAGATGAAGAAGACAGGCGGCGGGCAGGTTGCAGTGAGTGGAAACAATGGAATCTCCCAAAAAAATCACTGAAATTCACAATGCCTTCTCCAAACTGGACAGACATTGACTTGGAATGGATGCCGTGTTCATCATCATGATATAAATTAAAGTAAATAGAGATGACACCTTTTTCATGATGAACTGAGTGTATTTTGGTCCGAAGACCCGATACAAGCTTTCGTCACTTACTGTGACTTCATCAGGTATGAGAAAATAAGGGAAAGCTATACCGATAGCCTATGGACAGACATTGTAGGCGGGATGGAAACAGCTGCCCCAGCCCCAGCATCATCCATCACCATGTCCAGCGAAAGTGAACCTGTGGCAGCAACATGGACAGCTTATGAACTACTTTCGGGGCTGGCAATTGGTGGTCATGCACCGGTTCAATGGGAAGGTACAGTATGTATACTCTGTTGGATGGGTGCTACTATTTTATTTGAAATCATCAGTAATCATCGTGACAGGGATCAGTGTCGTTGGCCAATTGAGTGGAGTTGATGAACTAGGCCAAATGGATATCCCAAATGAGAAGGACCAATATAATGAAGATCAAGCCATGGGAAATAGCTATTGACAGCAGATAAGGAAAGGGAAGGGAAATCTGCAACTGGTGATTTCAGTGTCATCTTTGCCGATGTATGCCCAGTCCAGCATGCTCTCCTACTCCCGGGAACATCTCACTAGTCCGAAGGTTCACTAGTCCGAAGGTTCACTAGTCCGAAGGTTCACTAGTTCGAAGGTTCACTAGTCCGAAGGTTCAGTAGGCCAAAGGTTCAGTACGCCGAAGGTTCATTAGTCCGACTTCTAATTTTCACGATTTACGGGCGCATCAGATTAATGACCACGGTTATCCTTTTCCTGAGTAATGGTACTGTAGGAGTCAAAAAATTGTATCAAATCGTTTTGATGAAAGGTGTCCCCAGCCGACTGTAATTTACTCTCGTAGTTGAAGTTGAGTCGGAGTCGGAAAGCATCTTAACCTCTCTATTAACGAAGTGGAATACCAATGTGGAAGCGCATCTGACTTTGATTGTTTGAAGGACTCAAGATATCTGCGTAAAAAGAGTTGATTTGTTCATCGATCTGACCTAGGTTATTTCAGGTAACGTGAAATGTTTTAGCGCCAAAGAGAAACACACTCACAACCAACCACAAGCCTCGATCGCAGAGAATGCCGTTGATACATCGGAGTAGCGTACCCTAAAGCTAGAAGCACATGTCCGATAAAAATGGTGCGATTTGCCGCCCGGCAGGGGTGTTTTAAAAATCGACTGGCCCGGATAAATGACGAGTCGACAGCGTTGGGTCAGTCAACTTTAAAAACACCCCTGTCGGGCGGCAAATCGCACCATTTTATCGGACATGTGCTTCTAGCTTTATATGGATCGAACGTCTGCAACGTCGTCGCCAATAATATAGGTCAGTCGGTGGTCCATCTTCTTTAACCGTCAATTTCATGCTAAAATCATAGGGATATCAGAAAGATATATACAGCATGTTTTAGAAAACATATCGGACGCTTACGCAAAGTGGATGTCCACAGTTTCTCAAGGGAGTAGGCGCCGATATTAATAAAGATCCACCTACTTTCCCGCTTAATTCTGACCCATCCAGTCGCCCCAGCCCACCCTCATCCACTTTTAGCTCACAGCACATCCGCAGCCGAACCCATCCAATGGACTAGTCAGCCCTCGGACTATTGTACCTTCGATTTAGTGGACCTTCGGACTACTGAACCTTCGAACTTGTGGACCTTCGGACTAGTGAACCTTCGGACTTGTGGACCTTCGGACTAGTGAACCTTCGGACCAGTGAACCTTAATTTTCGGACTACTGAACCTTCGGACCAGTGGACCTTCGGACTACTGAACCTTCGGACTAGTGAACCCTTCTCCCTACTCCCAGAACATGAAAATGCAAAGCTGAATGCAATAAAATGAAATTAGAAATTTTGAAGTTGGAAAAAGAGCTTAATTGTTGAAAACTACATGTAGGCTGTACATGTAGTGGTTATTGAATGAACATTTTGAGCCAAGTTTATTACATGTAATTGTTACATTTGCTGAAAATAAATTATACGTTGAATCCATATGTGCATACTGTTTTCTTTTGAAAGACTTGAAAATGTGAGGAATGATGAAGTTGGAATGAAATGGTCCATGGACCATGTGCTCACCTGGGTGAAAGTTCCAGAACAAGGCATCAGTGGATGCGATGTCCCCCGCTGATGGGTGTTATCGGTGGAGGCGTGGGAACTATAGATGGGGATATGTTTAGTGCATATGGGGTTTGGTGAGGAATGCGTTGTCAGTGAAAGTGTGTGTGAAGGCTGGTGGCGTGACCTATTGTTTGGATGTCATTTGTATTAGAATGGAAGTGGGCCGAAGTAAGACCTGCAGGTTTAGATTATAGAATACTCTGTAATGAATAAATACTGTGGGGTTTGCTTGAAAGGTTTCTGTAAGTGAAGGGTAACTTACCATGCTTACCTGAGTTGGGCGGTTAAGCATGTTAAGTCTTTATGGTTGTATGAATAGGCCGCGGCTATTCTTATGACGATCTGTAATGCATTTTACATACGATGTACGACGTTATTTTTACGACGATCCCAATCCGTATTTAGCCTATAGCTGTAGCCCTAGCCCTAACCCTACCCCTACCCCTGCCCCTAACCCTTCCCCTAGCCCGGCCTAATCGTAACCGTAACACACCCTAAACCCTAATTCCAAATCCTAAATCCCTAAAAACTCCCAAAAAAGCATCGTCGTAAAAATAAGGATCGTCGTAAAAATAGCCACTTCCTTTCATGAATACTAGGTAGGCCTATGTTCAGTGATTGTGATGCATGCGATGTGTTGATTGTTGTTCCTAATTTCGGACACCCAAGCACCACCGCGAACGACATGGCTGATTCAGCATGTTCAGTGATTGTGATGCACGCGCTGTGTTGATTGTTGTTCCTAATTTCGGACACCCAAGCACCACCGCGAACGACATGGCTGATTCAGCACTGTTCAGTGATTGTGATGCATGCGCTGTGTTGATTGTTGTTCCTAATTTCGGACACCCAAGCACCACCGCGAACGACGATTCTTATTTTGAACTCCGATTCAGCATGTTCAGTGATTGTGATGCATGCGATCCGATGTGTTGATTGTTGTTCCTAATTTCGGACACCCAAGCACCACCACCACCGCGATCCGAACGACATATGGCGAAGTGAACAACTGTTCTTTTCATTTAGGCCTAGGCCTACTCTTTTGGCCTAGCCGTCAACTCTGAAGATAATTGCAATCAGATGGAAGGATACAAAAAAATGACTGCGCAAGCCGTGACGTAACTTGCCTGTTGTGATATTCAGCTGCTGAGCAGAGTGTGGGAATCCACGTGTTCGAAAATTAATGCAAAATGGCGCATGGGCGATCAGGTTTATGACAACCGGCCGGACGTACGAGTCGTAAAATGTATTTCGTTCAGCGTGAATTAAAAAATGCCAAGTTAACTGGGAGTCATCTTTATTACATGGGATAACGAAAGAAAAGATGAAATGTTTTATTACATATCGTGGAAGGCTTAAAATTCATAAACAAACTCAAGCAAGCTACCTCGCGCACTGCACATGTGCACAATAGGGCAAGCCCTGCAGTTGTGTACATACACTTTACTGTAGACGAGGTTAAGCGGACAGACTGGCTGTCTCGGACAGACGGGGCTCGTTTGTAAGTCCCCAGCTCTTTCCAGAGCGGGGGACAAAAAGAAATGACAAATGCTAAATCGAAATGTTCCAGGGGCCTTCAGTTCCAGGGTCATACCATTATGGTCAAAATTTCAGTGAACATTCCAGTGAACACTAACAGTTCAGGAGTTACTGGACTTTGAACTTTGGTTTTGGCCACCTGGTGGCCAACCCAAGAATCAAATCGGACCGAAACTTGGTGTCATAGGTCATCTGACATAGGGGTATATATGTACCAAGTTTCAGGTCAATAGCGCCTGCGGTTACGAAATGT
>NMRB01000561.1:48123-65318 GCA_002633025.1 Notospermus geniculatus
TATAGTTCATGTATTCAGGCGGCCAGGCCTAACAGGCCTGCTTTCCATTGGCACGTTTCCGTGCACGGAAACGCTCGAAACCATTGTTTTTTTCCGCGCCGTGACCAACGAAGCGGAAACAAACAATGCTTTCGAGCGTTCCCGCGGACGGAAACGCGCCAATGGAAAGCAGGCCTTATGCTAGGAATACACCGAACGCGATGCTTTGTTTTTTTTCCGCCGCGTAAATCGCGCGCGTTGCCCTGTCGCACGCGATATCGCATTCGGTGTATCCCTAGCCTCACTTCCCTCTCGCGAAATTACGTTCAAGATTTCTCAATCACTTTTCATGCGGTTAGAAGCAGTTTATCGATTTTTAGTGATATTTCCGGGATATTTCGTACTTACGATAACTGTAAATAAGAAACGTAGGAACGCAGTCGAAACCGCCATTATTGTTTATATGAATATTTCCTTCATACAGCGATAGGAGATTGATATGCTCCATCTAGTGGCACGCATTCGAACGAACCGACCTCGAACTGGATCGAGCCCAGTGACCACAACCCGCATGGTGAAAAAGTGATCAATCCATTCTGTACCGAACCTGACGAGGGTGGAGGTAGGTTTCCTCGAACCCGCACCGTGTATAACGCCTATTTAACATCAGGCAGTCTCTTTCATTGCATGAACATTTTCGAATTTCGAAGTCAAATTTTGAATTTCGAAGTCACGTTTTGAATTTCGATGTCACGTTTCGAATTTCGAAGCCACGTTTTGAATTTCGAAGTCAGGTTGTGAATATCGAAGTCGAGTTTTGAATTTCGAAGTCAAGTTTTGAATTTCGAAATCAAGTTTTGAACTTCGAATTTCGAATAAGCCTGCTGGGCTTTCGTATATTTTTGAAGACCGGCCTTCGATTAACGGAGATGATGACATGAGCGTTAGGCCTATCTTTGATTGCTTGGAAGCTGCTAGATTCGGATTTAGAACTTATTCGCGGTCTTCCGAAAATAAGTCGTAAAAAATGATTAGCAGGATTACAGAATTTGCAAGACTCGTCGAGCACGTGATGGTATTCAGCCCTGATATTGGAACCTTGTCAATGCATTCTGTCTTAGGATGCTCGGTCCGTTGCGGAGAATTTAAGTCTTGTGTCACCTTTGTAACCCTTCATCTGAGCAACAAGTTCGTATGCCAACTTCACACCAAGAAAGGAACATGTTTGGAAGAAGCGGAGGCCGTGGAGGTGACAGAAAGCGACATGTTTCAAAAAAAGGTAACATGATTACCAAGAAAGACATTAAAGATGGATTCGCGTCGTCAAATGATTAAAGGAGCTCGACGTCCAAGTTGTAAACAAACTGGTTTGTTTACAAACAGTGGCCAGCAAACTAGTTTTATTCCTTCGTGAAGGTGGCAGCACCAGTAGCGCCGCGTGATCGTTAGACTGGTGCCCGGTCCAATGCAACTCATTCACGATATTCACGTCAGTACATATCACCGACAATAGGTGGCAGCACAGCAGGCGTCGCGTGGATAAAGAACCAGTGGGTGAGTGTTTACAACTTTGAGGTCCAGCTCCTTTAAGTTTTATCCTGTCCCCGTGGTAATGGTAATGGTGTCTGAAGAGAGACTCAAACGCCGCCATCTTGAATCTATTACTAAATACTCACATCGGGAATTTATTGCCTAATTTGCCTACTACGTGTACATGTACATGTAAACCGTAGTTCATACCTCCACGCAGAACTATCGGCGTCCGACGCACGATCAAAATATTGACGCCGACATAAGCCTAGTTCATACTTCGACGCAAGACCATAATATCGCTTCAATGCCACATAAAGTTGTGTTCCACATGTTTTTCCTTTTGAACCTATAATTATTTGGGCAGAAACATGCCAGACTTTATGGAGCGACTCGTCTGCGATCAACCGCACAAGTGGAAACCCCTTCGCATAATTTCCGCCGCTACGGGACCCGTCGCGGTAAACCGCACTGGAATCGCAATGCGGAAAACCGGTCTAGTGGAAACAGGCCTTAATGAAATGGTCCATGGACCATGTGCGCACCTGGGTGAATGTACCAGAAGAACAAAGGACAAAATGTTAAATAGAAATGTTCCCAGGCAAGCCTTGAGTTCCACGTACAGAGGGTACCCAGACACCTGATCACACCAAGTCAGAAGACATCAGGTCAAATAGCCACGAAATGTGCCACCAAATGACAAACTTTGGCAGGTTCGTTACTTTTGTCGAACTTTGACCTCTGTGGCCTTCAAAAGTAGGTCAAATCAAAAACCCGTTACATGTCATGTATCCTCATTAGATGCACCGATGATGAAAATTAGGAGATGATCCAGACGTTAGTTTAGGAATTGTTGGAATTTGAGTTTTCATTTTTGCCACCTGGTGGCCAAGCTCAGAATCAAATCGGACCGAAACTTGGTGTCATAGGTCAACTGACATAGGGCTGTATATGTACCGAGGTTCAGGTCAATAGCCCTAGCAGTTACGAAACATGCCACCAAATGGAAATATTTCGAACTTTGACCTATGTGACCTTGAAAAGTACGTCAAATCACAACGTGTGTCACATATCCTCATTATATACACCTACGATAAAAATTTGGAGATGATCCAGGAGTTCAGGAGTTTTTGGACTTTTTGTGTTTGGGGTTTTGGCTACCCGGTGGCCAAGCCAAGAATCAAATCGGACCGAAACTTGGTGCCATAGGTCATATGATCTAGGGGTATATATGTACCAAGTTTCAGGTCAATAGCCCCAGCGGTTACGAAATGTGCCACCAAAATGCAAAATTCTGAACTTTCACTCTGTGACCTTGAAAAGTAGGTCAAAGAAAAAACCCGTTATATATGTTATGTATCCTCATTAAGGGGGGTTTACGGGTTTACACTAGGTTGCACCGAGTTGCAAGTTGCTGCAACCGGCAACTTGTTGCAGTCTACCTGTGACGTTTACACATAGCAACATCCAGTGTGATCTAGTTGCAAAAGTTCGCAACAAATCGCGGGAATTTTGGTCGGCGATTATATCCACAATAATATACGCAAAATTCGATTCATCTTATGTTCACCTCACAGGAAATAACGACATTGCGATACAAGCTAACAAAATCAATGAGGCTCGTCCCGCCCGTGCAAACATTTCACGACACACGTGGTTTGTTCATGAATTACGCTATGCAGTTAGGGTATATTATTGTGGGCTATAGGGAACTTCCTTTACGATATATAAGAGTGATTGCCTATGAGTATACCCAAAATCAGTTGCTCTGTAAGATACTTCGAAATTCTTCCTTCTACCGAGAAGCATTCTATGCTGTTACCTGTATTTACAAACATTTCGTGATTTTCTTTTTTCGAGAATATCGAAAATTCCAGCTTTACGATCTCCACAAAAGTATGTTTTCTGGAGAGTTAATCCTACCAGAGGAAACCCTTAACTGTCTCGTGAACGACAAAAGATCAGACCTTTTCTTAATCGATACTCATTTCGTTTCTGTCTGTCCGAAATTCGAGACCGAACATCACGTTATAACATTGTTGAAGATATCTTTCGCTTACCATCAACATTCAATACTGAAATTAACTGCACTAACAATATTCCTAGTTCAGCGATTTATACCTTTTGCAAAACTTAATGTATATAGTACTCTATCGGTCGTAGGAAACATAATTATTACTTGTGTACCTTTTGATACTCGTGACACTAGTAGCCATCGGGTTCTGCTTTATCGTCGACAACCTTCCGTCAAACTCATAGACCACATAAAGATAAAAACAAATCGTGCAGTTGCATTTGATGACGTTTTATCGGACCCACATCTGTCCGTTTTCCTTTTTGTCCAATTAAACAAACTTGATATCAAATATGCTATCGATGCTGATTCGTGTTGGTTGAATTCCCAAGGACTTGTTCCACGTTCGAAAAAATTGCTCCGACAACTTGCAGTTGATATAAGGTTAAAAACGAAATCGGTAATTGACTATGATGAACAAATTATGCCTACTGAACACAGCAGTATTTTGCACCTACAGTATTTCCGCTACAGCAATGACCATGTTCAGATCCGTTCACTTGATGTCCACGAACGTTTGATATGACTTCCCCGACTACCCTCACGGGCTAGGTCCACAATTAAATTTTCTGTACACGTCCTGTACATCGACTGTACATACATTTTGCCAAATAATTCAAAAACTACATATAGGAGTTGATTCAAATTTTCACAGGCTCGATTGGCATTTGTTGTCAATATCATATTTGAGTTTCATTAAATTCCAATGATTCTAATTCTTTTTATTTGCAATTTTCTCAGACAATGTAAATATCATACGAAATGGCCGCCATTTCACTGCCCCGAAACCAGTATCCTTACACCCCTGCTGGGAACGGTAAATATCAGGCTAAAATAAAACGGGCCTAGTATGCTTTAGACTACTATATTCCGATCAAAAGGAGCCAATTCTGAATAACCTACCCCAAATTATATCTTTATAGCCCATATTTACATGTTACCGGCTGTTTTTATTACGCATTACCAGCTTGTCCCATGGTCCCACTGTACAGTTTTTCCTGGACCTAGCCCTATCACAAAAGCCTACGTTCATTATTGACAAACAGTTTACTTTTCTTTACAAAAATGGTCTGATGACTGATATCTTATTTCACTTCATCGTTTCCGGAGGAACGTAACCGGTTAGTCTATCGACATCGTGGTACAATGAGACTAAGCCCTCCGATGATAATTGGAAAAAAAGATCAGTGTTTCCTTCTCAGCAAAAACGAAATCGTCGCATGGAAGCGCCATTTAACATCACCGCATATCACTTTTTTAACTTATCGCCCAGTGGCAGTGAAAAACATGTATGTATTGGCTTACAACACCACATTCCATTATTGCCAATGTATTCTCTATCCTATTGTAATTGAAAACAACTTGGTGCTTGAAGAAAAAATGGAAAATTCGTACATTAAATACTCCTTGTTGAATTACGTGAAAGGTGTTATTTCGGGGTACATTGATGTTCCAGACTCCCATCCGTGTATTCATAAATTTTCCGAAATATCATTTCACAGGCAAAATAATGGATGGGCATATCTTCTCATTTCCTGTAAATTATTTAGTGGTATGTCGGTTGCAATTGTTTACAATGCTACATCTTTCAGAGGAGCGAAACTGGTTATTAGATTATCCAATGGTACTCCACTTGAAATCAGCGATAACACAGAGCCACTGTTTCTGTCTGGAGGCGATCTCATCGCATTTGAAATTGAACGACGCACCCTGTTTCTTCGCAAATATTGGCGCCACCATCACTTCAAGTATACGCAACACGAGATCTCTGTTCCAAGGGATGCTCCGAATATAATTCCCGGCGGTGTGATTCGCGATATTTACATCATAGAATTTGGAGAAAGACAAAGAACTAGAGAAATTAAAGGCTATCGTGTAACCTGTTGTCGAGCAGATCAGACCTTTTCAGAAATAGGAAGCGTACGGTTTTTCACTGAAATTGAAATAAATCTAGGTTATCGACTGTTGGCTTCAGAGATGTATAACATGAGATTTTTAGAAAATACCGATAACATTTTATTACAGTCTGCCAAAAAAGTGCAGAGTAAGGACGCAACATTCTTTGTTCGAGTGAAAATATATAGACACGATCGTTGAGTCATTCGCGTATGGTCAGTGGCACGTTATTGGTAGCCTGGTTCCCTTGGCCACCGTCTAGGTGGCGCTGCGGAGACGGTGCGTAGACGGTGGCCAGGCAGTAGCCGCGCGTTTTACCACAAAATCCTGGTAAAGGGTATGGCCTGGATTCATATCGTCAATTAATCTGACAAATGAAAAGGGCCAATTTGGGAATAATGATAGAGAAAAAACATGGATTTAGCTAATTCGCTCTTGTTACATACAAAACTGGTAACAAGAACGAAAATTTATGAGTTTGAAGTATTTTTTACTTGGTCGAATCGATTACACAGAATCGGTAGGCTAGCTTATCCCCGGTGTAATGACGTCACTTCTCGATCAAATTCAACGGCTACTGCCTGGCCTCCGTCTACGCCGCGCCATCTGACGGTGGCCAGGGAACCAGGCTACATTATTGGTTCACAAGTTGACCCTTATTTTCAACACTGTCCGGCACGGTCTGTGAACGTCACGATAAAAATCCGAGAAGATGCTGAAAGATGATGTCTGTTTTATACCTGAAACAGTAATTGAAGTCCACAGACCAATTTTCATGGAAATCCGATTGTCCATTCTGCCGCCAGGGGGCCAAAACTGAAAACCTTTGAAGTGCAATTCAACCTTAACCGTTGGTCGGATCCTCACCGAATGTGTATCATAGCTATGTCCAATAGCTCAATGTTTGTAAACATAGATGTTTACATTGTGTTATTTTGGACTTTTGGGACATGCCAACCCACCAAAATGAATACTTTTGGAATCAACAGAACTTCTAGATGGGCATGCCACCAACAAATTAGTCATAAGACAAAGAAAGTCTTGACATAAACAAACAAAATATAAATAAACAATGAATTTCGTGGCCCGCGAAAATATCCGTGATATATTGTCTTTAATAACTGAGATCTGATATTAAAATATACTCTACATGCTTTAGTATAAAGCTCCTTAATATTTACAGAAAAATTACCGTTGCATGGAAAGGCAATGCCCAGATATTTGTAGCTTTTTACAATAGACGATATCCCTCCAAAAGAGCGCAGCACCGTACAGGGGTCAGCGTCATGACGTCCCGCACGTCATTCATGATGTTTTGAGGTGAGACGAAAAAAAATCAGATTGTGTCACGACGTCATGATCAACGGGATTTTTTTTCGAGTCACGTCATACCTTCAGAAATGACGTGCGGGACATCATGACGCTACCCCTGTAAGGTGCTGCGCTCTTTTGGAGTGATAGAGTCTATTTCAATATTCTCATTTCCAACAGAGAACTTCCATGCAGGAGATATTTTCCCCGATGGGCTAAATACCATGATTTTACTTTTGTCATGATTAAAATCCAAAGTGGTGTGACGTCAATGGTCACGTGAGGTTCAGAATTATTCAGTCGGTTTTGGAAGCCCCGATTTGGTGAGGTGAGCCGGCGAGCGAGGAAGGATGCTATGGTCATAGTATGTCATGTATCCAGAGATAAGGGGTCCAGCCGACAATAGATTCGGACGGATTCAGGGGGCAGGTGAAATAAACCGGACACGTACGTACAGGAACTTCTGGCTTGTTCAAGAAACCCACCCGCCCCACCCATGTCAGGATCAGGCGCCGTCGGATGTGTGTAAATGTGTCGGTACGAACTATTTCGTCTTCTACCGACACTGCACACATTTGATGGCACACCGCTTTGGAAACTTTATCTTTCGTCGCGATCGATATGTAAAAGTTTTGTAAGCAATATGAGCCATTCTATCTATAAACACAACTAGAAATATTACTGATACAACGGATTTTTTGGATTGGACAACAATCGTGAGTATATAGGAGGCGATTCGGAGGAAATACGGGTGCTGAAAAACGTTTCAGGCGTCCAAGCGTCGAGTTAGCTATCCTCAGAGAGACGGATTAATGTTCAGCTGAATTTTCACATCTTCATATGGAAAGCCACGGCCGCCAAACACAGCGCAAGTTGAAGGCCCAAAACTGCATGTGGTTTCTTCGGGTGTTTGAAAGAGACGAAACACTTTAAAGGGTGAAGAGCAGCGACGAAAATACATGGTGAATTTGACAAGTTTGTCTAGCAAAATAAACGGCCCGTTGTCACCCGCCGATTATTTACCGAAATGCGATGTCTGTTTAGTAAAGTATGATTCACCCTAACTTCAACATGGGCAAAGTGCCAAGCTTGGAAATGTGCACAGGTCAGTGGTAAATAATCAGTGTCGCAGTTGCCTAAAGTCTAAGTCAACCTAACTTCAACATTGGGCAAAATGCCAAGCTTGAAAAGGTACACAAGTCAGTTGTAAATAATCGATGTCGCAGTTACCTAATGATGTTAGGGTAACTTAGTTTAATTTCCATGAGCCTATAGCAAATCCAAGGGGTACTCAGTCAACTGGTAAATACTGTAGTTTGTGGTTTAATCATTAGCCGTAGTTACACTACATAAAATCCCCGGCCGTGTCTGAAAAACACGGGTTTTTTGAGACACGGCAAGCTCGCCGTGCTTTTCGAAATCCCCGTGTTTTCGTTGAGTTCTTAGCACGGCTACAAGTGGCGCAGCCATTAAGCGACCTCGTTTTCGCGCCTCCAACAATATGTGCCAATACAGAAATAACCGAAGAATCAGTGCATGCAGCGCACCTGTCGCCGGGCTACTTAACTACAATGTAGTAGTGTGACCTCTCCCCGGGCTTTTCGTACACACGGGTCTGGAAAAACACGGGTATTTTCAACAGGTGTAACCTTAGCTATAGTGTTCACTTTATGGTTTTGTTGCACAGGCCTGGCACTTTGCCCATGTTGAAGTTAGGGTGAATCATACTTTATAGTACTGCACTGCTCATATCGGTGTCCGGAAAAAGGAAAGAAAAATAATACATTCTCCTTGTCGGAATGGTGACAACTGCGCAATTTAGCGATCGAGGAATTTCAGCATTGCATTGATCATAAGCAACTTGCAAAATCTTCCCTTTGGAACTAAATTTCATGATCGTGGCACATCCGCCAGTTTTTACTCGGTGGGTGGCGCCGTTGGTCAGTGGACTCCCATCATCGCTGGACTCACGGCCTATTATGCAAATTTCAGTCACCGGTGTGGAAGGAATTTGAGTCATAGGAATACATGTCCTGGTCACAATAGTCCTTTATTGGAAGGTAAAACAAGAAGGGAATTTGGAGGGGTTTATCTCGGGGCAGTGACGTCGAAATCTTCTTCAGAATAAAGAAACATTCTCGGTAAATAGGTGTATACGGACGGCAGCCATATTTGAAATACAGTGCAGTGTGCACCACTGACGGCATAGCCATATTCTGGCTACCCGCGTAATCAAATCGGTATGAATTTGGCGCAGCCGCACACAGCGGCACAGGGATATTCCGGTCTCAGCCAATACGATCAAAAAAGGCCGTGACAATAAATATATATCCAAAAATTAAAATTTGTTCCAGTATTTGTAAAAATACATGTACTACTATTTTAAGATACAGAATAGCACAAAATTGACACACAAAATGATAATAAGCAAGAAGTCAATCTCCAGAATTCACGAATTTTCGACCCCAACCGGGGTCTTTTTCAAGTGGAACTTTACAATCTGAAACTCTAGAAAAGACTCAAGAGTCTTTTCTAGAGTTTCAGATTGTAAAGTTCCACTTGAAAAAGACCCCGGTTGGGGTCGAAAATTCGTGAATTCTGGAGATTGACTTCTTGCTTATTACTACTATTTTAACATTCCGTTGGGCATTGAATACCCGTTGGGTATTCAATGTTTTATTAAGGAACAAAGTACACGAACTCTTTCGAATCCCTACGCAATTGCTTGTGCAACGGTCAGAAATTCATCCGCCTTGAACAATGCATTTGCACTGTGAAAAAGTAGTACCTGTCTAGGCACTTCCAGAGTTTAATGCGGCAATGTTGAAATCTGGGTACGAGATTGCAGCATAGGAGCACTGACGCTGAAAGGGAGTAAATGTCGTCCTGGGTATATACAAAGATTACCCAGGTTCTCAATCTTCACTAAAACAATACCCTGGGTGTAGTTTCGGTAGCCGAACATCACCCAGCATCTTAGTATGACACCTGGATTCGAGGTTCTCTCGCCCGTGATCACGCGACAGCCAGAAGAATGTCATGAACAGCTACACTCAACACTTACCGCGGCGCGAGACCGCGAGATTCCACGGGATTTCTAAATACGGCTCGTTCTAGGCACCGATTGTGGATGCTGGGTGATGTTCAGCTACCGACACTACACCCAGGGTATCGTTTTAGTGAAGATTGAGATCCTGGGTAATCTTTGTATATACCCAGGACGACATTTACCCTTTCAGCAGCACTGACACGACTCATCAGAAGTATCAATGGGCGGCCCAGCGAACAACCATCGAATGCATTGCAGTATAACTGCGTCCAGTACGTCTGTACGTGTTACCGTAGTGTATTACAAAGCATTTGTGTTAGACCTGTGCATCACCAATAATCAAAGCAGGTGTACTTCCGACGTTGTTAATATGCTGATAAATTTCACATGATTTCACAAACAAAATCCAATCAGTAAAATTTAGAAGTGTAATTGGATGTTTTATTATCAGAACCTGTCGTAGTGATGTTGGCTGGAAATCTCTCACTGACAACTGTCGTCTAATGACATGAAGACGACGGTTAAGGGCAAGCTGGCGTTGTGAATATTTGGAACGTAGTCGGACGTTGTAAATAAAACATCTCAAAATACCACGAAAGTACAAGTTATATGACGAAAATGAAGGCACCTGCGGGGTCTATCAGTCAAAATGAATTGAATGAGACCCGTCTTAGAACGCACTAATTAGCTAATAAGCTGAAACAAAAGACTAGTAGCCGGAACACTTCCCCAAGAAATGTTACATTTTGAAGATCAAACAACATGCGTATCATAAAGTTTGAGGTTTTTTCTACTTAGTCCACCCCTTTTGATAGCAATATTTTCAACACGTGAATTCCATGAATGCTGCCAGATTTTCCGAGACAACAGGGCAGCCATGACACTTTTGGATTTTACTTCCTGGAACTACTTTAATGTATAGTCCAAGTCAACCTTACTTCAACAAGGCAAAATGCCAGGCCTGTGCAACAGACACCATAAAGTGAACACAATGATTAACAGCGGCGGATCCAGGATTTGACGAAAGGGGGCGCAGGTATCGGCGGCGGCGAAGCCGTCGCCGCACGCGCCACAGGCGCGTTTTCAGCGGGGGGTCTGGGGGGCCAGCCCCAGAAAATTTTGAAATCTAGAAGCCCTGAAACGCGATTTCCCGGCATTTCGGAACACAAATCTAGGTCCCGTCGGTGCTTGGAAAACCGTCTTCTGATGATATAAAACCAATGAAAATTGCAAATTAATAAACTACTAACTGCTGAGGGATCAAGACGGCAGCCCACACGACAGCGAACAAACACGTCCCAAAATTTGACATACATATAATTTTAAAAGAAGCATCAACACAGTTAACAGGAAGGTAACCGTATTCAAAAAAAGAAGCATCAAGACCCCAAGAACGACTTATAACGCAGGGGCTGATCCAGGATTTTCTCGAGGGGTGGAAGAAGGTAGAGAAGATAGAGACCACTGGCCTCGCGCTTCGGTCATTGGCGGCGTTGGCACCGACTTGGCGGCGGGTCTGGTGGTCCTCCCGCAGGAAAATTTTGAAAATTAGAATCGCTGAGACGCGATTTCTTGACATTTGAGGTTGAGAAAGTCCGATGCCAAAGCTAAAATTCAGTTACTGAAAAAACACTGGTGTGCGGATTTAAGGGGGGCGTGCGTCCCCCCTAAATCCGCGCCTGATTAAACCACAAACCACAGTATTTACCAGGTGACTGAACACAACCTTGTATTTGCTATATGCTCATGGAAAGCGAACCAAGTTACCCTAATATCATTAGGTAACTGCGACATGGATTATTGGGTCACGTGGGCACCATAGTGAGCCATTATTTTCGTCCTTGACGCAAGGGCCCAACGCGCCGCGTAGCGGCCAACAGCGAAGCTAGCCAAAGACTTTTCACGGGTCAATCAATAGAATTGGACTCATAGATGAAATGCGTCTAATGTTCAGATGGAACATACCGGACGGTTGGTTCACGTTTTTAGTGACTGTGAACGTAGATGGGTACATTATGTAGCGATATGCTGACAGATTTGCTGGGGACTTGCTCTGTGGATGTTGTGAAATGCGATTTTTGGAAGATTATTCTGATTTGCAACGTCATTTTTAATTAACATAAAAATATGTTGAGTAGCTGGGATATGTTTATAAACATTTATTGAGCAGCTGCCGTCGTGACGCGGCCGGCTGGCGCATCGGTAGAGCGTCCGCCTCTGAATCCGGGGCGCCGGGTTCGAGCCTTGCGATAGGAATTTTTTATTTTTTTCACGTGTCAGTTTCTGTTTATTTTTTTTTCTGAAAACGTTTTCTCGCAGGATGAATATCTCCCCAGCCCTTCCATTTCCCTACAAATCTGCATTTGCTAATACATGTAAATACTTATAACCACAGATCCCTGTCAGCTGCCCTGCATTCACTGGGCGAAAAAAGCCCTGTCCGGATCAGTGTGACACCCCAGTCCGCGCCCGTGTCTACACCCCAATACGCATCTGAGTGATACCTCTACCCTGATCCGGGTGGGTAGGTCTTTCCGCACCGTGTTGGCCTGCTGCCCTGCGTATAACGCATCGTCTTGCCAATTGGTCAATTATCCCGTCTTGGGTGAGGCCTAATCTGGATTATGACAGCTCACAATGGCATATTTGCGCAGTCTTAAATCAGTAAAACCTAATTAAACATGGATTATGACACCTACATTTAGCGAGTGTGTTACATGTACTTGTATGTGTACAAGTGGCGTTTCTGAATTATGAACCCATCTCCTCCGAATGCTATAAAGATTCTTGAATTAAAAGTAGGTCACTAGGTCATGGAAGTACATCAGTTCAAACCTACACTTCATTACCTTAGTTTGATACCAAACATGACTACCTTGGCTCAACTGGTCTTTAAGTAGGTCACTAGGTCATGGCAGTAGGTCACTTCAAACCTACACTTCATTACCCTCAGTTTGATACCAAGCATGACTACCTTGGCTCAACCGGTCTTTAAGTAGGTCACTAGGTCATGGAAGTAGGTCAGTTCAAACCTACAGTTCATTACCTTTAGTTTGATACCAAACATGACTACCTTGGCTCAACTGGTCTTTAAAGTAGGTCACTAGGTCATGGAAGTAGGTCACTTCAAACCTACACTTCATTATCTTTAGTTGGATACCAAACATGACTACCTTGGCTCAACTGGGCTTTAAATAGTCCGGTACTAACTGTCCGCCTGACTCGAAATCACGGACCCTCGCATCAGATGGGAAGGGGTTAATAGGCCTATATCACTTAGGAGTCGAGATGGATGTTGTATTAGACCTACTAGGTAACAATGGGTTAATACCAGATAGGCCTGCAATTGGTGGTGAAGTGAGATAGATATCTTTTGAGACGCATTGGGTGGGAAGGAGTTAATATGGGAGGAAGATTATTCTGATTTGCAACGTCATTTTTAATTAACATAAAAATATGTTGAGTAGCTGGGATATGTTTATAAACATTTATTGAGCAGCTGCCGTCGTGACGCGGCCGGCTGGCGCATCGGTAGAGCGTCCGCCTCTGAATCCGGGGCGCCGGGTTCGAGCCTTGCGATAGGAATTTTTTATTTTTTTCACGTGTCAGTTTCTGTTTATTTTTTTTTCTGAAAACGTTTTCTCGCAGGATGAATATCTCCCCAGCCCTCCCATTTCCCTACAAATCTGCATTTGCTAATACATGTAAATACTTATAACCACAGATCCCTGTCAGCTGCCCTGCATTCAGAGAGACTTTTCACTAAAGTCTCTCTGAATGCAGGGCAGCTGACTACCATCCACATTCCCCTCCCAGTCACCAAAAATATCAACACCACAACTAACGTTCAAGACTACTGGATTTTTCCGCCGGCAAAAATTACGCCTTTAAAAAGTGACCATTTGTATCCATTTTTGATGTTATGGTTTGTGTGGGTCATTTTCTCGTGTCTAGGAGATAATGAGCTGAGAACGTTCTGTGTGAGTGCAGTAAAGACGGTTTTGTCAGTTTTCCTTGCCGGTTTCATGAAGATCGGTTGGTCATGGTTTGCTATGCATCACCGTACATGATTGTGTACTAGCGTGGGCCAAGAGTGGTCGACGATGGAAAAATGTTGGGACGTTCGGCGGACGCTAGTGCCTTCAAAGAACCATAAAATTGCACCCTGAGGGGGGCTATCGTCTTAGTCAAGTAATCTCTTCACCGAGTTCGTTTCTCACCTGCAGTTAAGTTCGTTTAGTAAGTAAACGAAGTCGAAAATCATTTCCTATGTAAAACCAATGCTGATATCATGGCGGGGCAGTGATTATAAGTTTATCGGGCTGTGATGCATTGTGGGATATGGCAGGCAGAACAAATGAACAATCCCTTGGATTTTCCTCCAATGAACGCCAAGTTCACTAAGACAGGTGGTGTAGGGTCTACTTTGACCAGTCTAAAAATGCCAGTGACCTACCAGTTAGTGATAAGCAGATATACAGTTGGGGCTAATGTTAGCCTATACCACGAATCTGGGTCATCGTGGCATTATGACGCTGATTGAGTGGAGTGTTTGTGCAATCTATATTATAATTGACGGTGGCGCTTTAACTTCGAACACGAACTCCTCCGTGGTTTCTGATCGAAATGGCACCATTTTCACAGGAAGTGTTGAAAATGACATGGGGGTGGCCCTTAAGCGGGTGGCATTGCATTTTTTTTACCCTTAAGCGAATAAAATGCAGGAAGAAACTTCCAATGATTTGCAATGCCCACTAGCCTGGTTTCGCTGGCTACCGAGTAGATGGCGCTGCGTACGCAACACCATCTACACGGTGGCCGACGGAACCAGGTAAAATGCATTGTCTTCAACCAGGCAGGGTGATAAGAAAATAGGAACTTCAACACATAAAACTGCTGCCATCTGCTTCCCATAGGCCTAGATAATTGTCCGAGGAGTTGGGCCCCACTATACATTTTCCTCCCACACAGAGACGTCCAGCGAAATGCCACCCGTCTGGCCACATGCATCCTGTGAATGTGCTCGCCACGGGTACCATGCTAGTACAAATAACAATCCTGATGAGGGTTTACAACTTTCGCGTCAGATCCCTGTGCTAGCAATGGCACGGTGTATAAGGAACTGATGTCCCGTATGGATTGAGCTCTTGTATCTGTCAGTCAAGTGCCCCCCCCCCATTTTAACTCCTTATATCCCTTCATCAACTCACGATCCACCCACGTGACCCATCCAAGGCCGGCAGGCTTGTTTACCACTGACCTGTGTAGGTTTTCAAGCTTGTTATTTTGCTGATGTTGAAGTAAGCTTGACTTCGACTATACTGAGCGTGTATTGTGTACCTGAAGTGCGTGTCAAGACACTCTCGCCACCCGAGGTTCTATGGGTTTGTGACATTGCTGCCACTCATGTTTGGTGAATTTCTTTGTTTTTGATTACGTAATGTAATTAAGCTGTAATGAGGAACCGGACGAACTAACATCACGACGTGGCGCTGCGATTGATGCGACCGAAGTTTCTTTTTTCAACGTGATTTCCAGTCATTTCCATTAACTTCTGGCGTGAAATAAACCCTATTTTTTCGGTCGCATGACATTAAAATTTACACCATCTTGTCGCGGATGAAACGTTCTGCACATGATCAGCCAAGAAAGTAGATCGCTGTCAATCACCCGACGCCATCTTGATTAACCACAATCCTGTGAGCACGGCGTAACAGATTGGCGCGAGGTAGGAGCGCCTTCAGTTGTAACAATGGACATGCTCGATGTGTTTCAGCCAATCGACACGTGTCTTACGGCGGCGTCAGCTTAACAGACAATAGCGGCTTTTGAGTGCGCAGGCGTCATCGGCGTTGTGTTTTGTTTCAATTTTCTGCGAACAATGCCAGCGTTTAGTGGAGTACAGGTGTCGTAGAATGTCATGCCCCCCGATACGAGATGCCCCACAACAATATATTCTGACGGATTAAGGGTCAGCCGGGCACTGACAAACAGAACTTCTGTTACCAGATGTCCCCTGAACAAAAGAAGCGGGCATCTGATATCGGGGGCATTACATTCTATGACACCTGTATAACTGTGTGACACAGAAATTTACGCCGCGGCCGAGAGATAAAAATGAAGGGCATTATTACTGTGTACTACCATATTATCGTGTCAGACTGGGGTATGATGGTTCCAGACATAGCACAGCAACACGTTCATTCGTACCTTGCCTGCGCCATCTTATGTTGCAAGTTGAAATGTAGGACATTTGACGCTATAGCAGAACAAATACATCTCGTTTGTCAGATGAGCAAAAAACGAGGGACGTGTATGGAGAAATCGGAAGCTTTTGCCTCCCCTGGGACGAGGATGTACCAGAAGAAGGTAAATATTGTTACGTCAGCCGGGTGTTAATAGGGACTTCCGGCAAAGCTCCGTATCGTCGGTCCGTATCACGTATGACGTATGACTTTAATAGAAAATCCATTAGCTCGATACGTCATTCGTGATACGGACCGACGATACGGAGCTTTGCCGGAAGTCCCTATTCTCAGAGTCCGAAAACCCAAGACACCCGCATTTGTTGGAAAAAAAGGCCATTTGACCTAACGTGTTTTTATTCGTATTTTTTATTTTACACTATCTACGATGTATTTCACACACTGGTAAGACATACCGTACACTTTTTTCAATAAAAACGCCATTTTTTTATCGAAAACGTCGGTTTAGTACAGAACTCTCCTACGGAGCATGCAGACAACCTAAAGTGCTTTTCAGAATGTCCAGTCATTTTTGCACTCATTTTACCTTGCAATGGAACCTAAAGCAGTTGGAATGCAGCCACAGCGGGATTGTTTCTGTAGCCCAACCACCTTGCTACCTCGTATCTAGGTGGTTGGGCTACAGAAACAATGCCGCTGTGGCCGCATTCCAACTGCTTTGCTTGGCCTTGTTATTTCATTATTATTATACCCATATATAACACCAAAAATATACAACTCGAAACCTGCAAATCTAGCTACTTTCTTTCAACAAATAACGCTATCAGCCCAGCATTTTCTTGTGATTTATATATCTTAATCGAAAATAGCATAATAAGCAAGAAGTCAATCTCCAGAATTCACGAATTTTCGACCCCAACCGGGGTCTTTTTCAAGTGGAACTTTACAATCTGAAACTCTAGAAAAGACTGAGCTGAAACCCGAATGTAGAACTAACACCTGTGTAGACAGGATGAGTAGGCAATTAAGGAAAGAAAAGTGTCCAAGCACCACGGGTGGTTGCTGGACCTAATTAAGAGAGTGGATGTAATTAAGGAAACAAAAGTGTCCAAGCCCCATGGATGGCTGCTGGACCTACTAAAGAGAGTGG